>CAWUFW010001360.1:2566663-2909796 GCA_963921515.1 Calotriton arnoldi
CCGACACGCGTCGGCTATGAATTTGTGCTGTGTTTTTAAGAAAAGAAATTTGAAATAAGAATAAAGGAAGGATATATTATTAAGAAACCGAAGTCTTATTTGATCTATTGGGAGACATTGTGCTAATTTTCGCACATTGGTTATCGCTACTATTACTATATACCATTGTTGACTTTTATATTATATTTCATTATAGGTGTGTGCTGAGCCATTCTCTGTCTCATGTATTTCTTAATGGTGGTACTTGTATTTGGTCTCTCAAGTTCACAACCCAGTTATAAGGGACTCCTCGGTGTAACACGGGTCTTCTTCTTCCTTCCAGTGGACCTGTTTCTTCTTCCGACCGTCTCCTGGTTGGGTGTTTTTCCCGGAGGCTCGGAAATGAAGAAAAAGAAGGAGCAGGCAGTAAATGGGCTTAGTAGGAGGGACGCACACCCTTCACCTCACCCGTTTGGTGCATCAGGGAAAGGAATGTGGGAATGATTCTTCTGGGCTTTTTCCAAATGTAGTTTGCAGGTCTTCCTCTCTTCTCGTGGTGAACACCAACTAAATATAACTGCCTAACAGCGGTGACTTCCGATGCCACGTCTTTGGATACCCATTAAGTGTCTTTATAGGTAGGATCGAGGGGCAGGGGTAGGGGGTTTTAGCATGTGTCTAGTGAGGACAGAAAACACAGTGCCAGGTGCTTTTCCTTTCGCGCTCCCCACCCTCCCGTCCCCTCCCGACGTGCTTGTTCCCTAACCAGCTACCCGCCCGTCCCGTCAGCACTTACCCGCTCCGCCTCAACTCTCCAGAGTTGCGGCTGCACTTCCGCATCCTCCGGTGTACACCACCACTCCTCGCTCCACCTCTCGGATTCTTCCTCTGCTTCGCCTTCCTCTCGAGGTCCCTCTTCTGGAGTTCGCTGGATGTCGGTCCCTCTCGAGTTGTCTCCGTCTCCTTCCAACGTTTCCGGGCTTTTTTTGGTTGTCTCCGGCTCGTCCGTTTTCTCTCTCTACGAGAGTTCTTCCGGGGTGAGCTCTGCCTCCTGGTGCAGGGTTCAACCAGCCCCTCTTGTCCTGTGATGACACATGACAAGGAGGGGTTATTTCCTGGAAATGGATGGGTTCCTTGTTTTGTTTCCGGGTCACGTCCTGCCTCCGGTCGTCGGAACGCGAACCCTCGTAGGGGAATACAGGTATGTCTTGGGGACCGGGATTGTCTTCCTCACACTGGCATTAATGGACATGGGCCAATTTAAAAGGTGAATTTTTAAGAGATCACCCACATGATGAGATTGAGGCATGGAAGGCTTTACAACCGGTTTGAGGTTGCACTATTTAAACCACCTCACTCTTCACTGTCCTGATGAAGACCCACATGCAAGGACCAAACCTTCCTCATGCAGTAGTCGGGTCGAAACATCGACAACTTTAACCCTCTGAGCCTGGATTAATCATACATGTACCGTTAAGGGGTGTTTCTGATTCAGCCACCACCCCTTGGAACAAGAAAAAGTGCGAGTGTATAAATTTCTCAGACAGGCTTCTTGGCTTTGGCTAAATTACAGTCTCTCAGACCCTTCGATGATTAATAATGATTACTCTATAAACAGCTATTGATTTCTTCTACTTTTCTTTCTGATCACTGCTCACATCTACTCGGAGTAACCACTAAGGAATGATCTTGAGGAATATTGTATATATTACGAATGAGTTTGATACATAAACTTCGATTTGATTTTTCACAATAGCAGTAAGTGTGATTTATTCATAATCTTGTTTTTCGCTCACCTGTATTGCAAATTAAATATGGCATTTTTTGGGGATTGTGTGCCAGTAGGACCTCACTTTTATATGTACCATATGCTACCCAGGCCCTACTGCCTTCTTGGGTTACCCCAGTAATTTGTAACTAAGTGAGTATAAGTGGCAGAACTTGAGGAAGATAACTGAAAAACCTAGCAAACACAACAGTGCCCATGATAAGAAAAAATGCATATGTTCAGATTTTAACGTGTACTGTGACCTAGTGAGTGACCAGTGCTCCTTTCCTAAACACTCTGGGGCAGATTTACGAGCCCCCTGCGCCACCAGTACGTCACTTTTCGTGACGTACTGGTGGCGAAGGGGGCTGCTCCATATTTACAAGGAGAGGAAAAGCCACCCTGCGTGACTTTTCCTCTCCTTGTAAATACGGCCCCTTCACACGCAGCACTTTGCGGTGAAGGGGCGTTCCATGGGTGCTGCTGTGGGTGTTCCCACGCAACACTCATGGAACAAGACACATCTCCAGAATTACGAGAAATCGTAACTCTGGAGATGCGTCTGACAGCTACGCCACCCTAGAGGTGGCGTAGCGAGGCGCACCGAGGAGAAATGTTTTCATTTCTCCTCGTTTTTTCCTCTTTCAATGCGTGCTGCATTCTGCAGCACGCATTGAAAGAGGAAAATGGTTGTAGTGATTGTTTTTGTGCAAGAAGGTTCCCCTTCCTGCACAAAAACAATCTCCCCACGACGCAGGCATCCTTGCACCATGGTGCAAGGGTGCCTGCGCCGGCGCATGGCTACAGTTTGTGCGCCAGCGCAGGGGGAAGCACAAGGATGCGACATATTCATGTAAATATGTCGCATCCCTGTGCTTCAAAACTAGCGCAGCGCAGCGCAGCAAAATGACTTGCTGTACCCCGCTGCGTTAGTTCAACGTAGATCTGCCCCCAAGAATTTCTGTGCAGGTCACCTTTCTTTGTATGCTGAACCTAGAAAATGCACGCTAGCACTTTCTGCTTCAAGGCATCTGCTGTCCCTACACATTGCTTGCCTTATAATACAATAAATGGCTAAAAGTTAAGCATTTTACTTATTAGCTTGTTTTGAAAATCTGAAACTGTTTCTAATTGCAGGAAGCCTTGTTTGAATCATGCTGCTCACCTGTTAAGCCATAAAACGCTATCTTTGCACATGCCTCAACTTACTGGGAACCAGGTGATCTAAGGCCATGTAGATTTGCATAAATACTGGCTGTGTTTTCAGTCTAAGGAGGAGTCTAGTGGTTGAGTGGGATGGCCTCATCAGTTAACACACTACCTTGTCGCACCTCAATAAATATTTATTTTTGTATTACCTGATAAGTTGTGAAAAATGTGTTTTTTCTTCTACATGTAGTACCTGAGCCATTGTTGTAGTACCTAAAAAACACATCATGAGATTCATTCACAATTATACATACATCACTTGAGAGGGTCCTGATAAATATAGCTGAAATTACAATTAAGAGTTTTTATGATGTTGTCATCATGCGGTAGCCCCTCACTAGTTTTCCCTACTTTTAGGTGCTTACAACAAGGTTTTTCATCATACTCATTGTGAACCTCAGCATCAAAATCATAAGCCTTCAAATGACCTAGTCCTAAATTCCTATTACTGATGGCGGGTATTTTCCATACTCCATGGAGATTCCACAACTTTTCATCCTCAGTATAAATTGTTTTTTTTTCCTTATTCTGATGACTTTATTTGGATGATATTTCTGTAATTTTCATTTTACTTTTTTGTTGAGCACCTTTATTTTTAAATAATTTCGTTTTGCTGTGCCCATGCTTTTTGTCATATTCCGTCATTGATTTTTTTTTTTTTTACCGTGAGGAGGCGAAATATCCTAGTGGCTTGAGCTGCTGACTTTGAAGTTGGGGAACCAGGTTCAAATCTCGCCCTCGACTCAGCAGCCTGGGATTCCGGGCAAATCATTTAATCTCCCCTCCCCCACCCCAAAAGTGTGTAATGTTTGGTTCTCATGCAATGCCCTTGGGCCAGGTTCATGCTATATAAAACTGCAAATTAAAATTAAACATGCACCTCTTTGATGGGTTCGTTCCTTAAATGCACCCACGCCGGACACAAGACAGACGATACTCGTCTTCCACTTAGAATGTTAAAAGGTGCTTTGTTAGTGAGAAAGCGTGTTGTTATGTGCCCAAGTAATAGGCACAAGAACATCTGAAACACTGTAATTAGATGCCGCTGCTCACTGTATACATTCTTTCAATACACAATTGGTTCTTTCAGCCACCGCTGTCATTTCAACAGATGTAAATTTGCATTCATAATTTTTTTCTGGAAATCCTCATTAATGAAATAGTAATGTAAGAAATCGATAACATAATGTGTGTTGGCTTCCTCTATAAACCTTCCCTCAAACCATTTGGTAATCAGTTAATGTGATTAAATATTTGTTCGAGAGTTTGAATTTTTTTCAGTTCCGTGAATTTGGTACATATAGCTAAAGAGTCTGAAAGGTTATTGAGGTAAATCTATTTTTTGGAGGGGGCAGCTGTATTAAATGGTGTACATTTGTTTAGTACTTCCTAAGATATACATAATATTAAAATTGATAATCCAGACTTAAAATGATTAATGTCATGTATTTCTATCCTGTTACACAGTCCCAATTACTGATTTCCCCAGTGCTAAAGGTAGCAGGAGAACAGAGAAACTGGGCCATTCTCTGGGACTTGGTGAATTCCTAGAGGAAATGAAACTCCATGACAACTCCTTCTGTTCTGGTGTCCATAATCTACGTTAGATTGGTTAAAACAGGTTGCTTATGAGAGTGGTCCGGACTGAGAATTTGTGTAGGACTGTGCCGTACCACAACCCATTCCTTAGGTCAGATGGGTTGCCAGATACATTTTTTATTACATACATGGATACTCTGGTGCTTAAGGTATATGAAATGGCAAAAATGATGAGGGTATTACTGTCATCCAACAAAGGAGGTTTCAAAAGTTTCTATTTCGAAGCCGGTCAAAGACCCACAGAAGGTGGCACCAAATAGACCTATTTCGATGCTCAACATTGACTACAATATTTTGAGCATGGTGGCAGCGGATTGACTGGCCCAGCTGGTATCTTTCATCATTCACTTCAACCAAAATGGGTTCATACTCGACCGGACAACATTCACAAACATTTGCCGATCTTATTACAGGCGGAGGCGGATGTGTCAGATTGCCTGGTGGGGATTTCTGTAGACCTTAAGAAAGGCATTTGATACAATATACTGAATTATATGTTTGAGGTACTGAGGCAAATGGGGTTTGGAGAATGTTTATTGTAATGGATTGGTTTACTATATGACCGCCCAACCATGAGAGTGTTTAAGGACAGGATGATATTGGCACCATATCAGATAGGAAGAGAGACCCACCAGGTATTCCTCCTGCCCCCTCTTATATTTGGCATGGCTATGGAGCCATGGGCTAACATGGTCAGCAGCCAGAATGAGAACATGGATATCACAATTTTGAATATGTCCCAAATCATCATGCAATATGCTGGTGATGCCCTGGTGTATTTATGTGATATTGTGGAGGGGCTGGTCCCACTGTAAATGCCTTGGAGAGATTTAGGCAGGTTTCTGGTTTGAAACAAATTTGTAAAAGACGTGTATTTCCAATTAGGACAGTAGTTTCACTACCTAAGGGTGGGAATACACTAGGAGGAACAGGATATATTCAATGGTAACTTACTTAAGGTCATCAGTACCTTAGAGGCAACAGAGAGTTTTGGAATATGCTCCCACTATCTGTCATGGGGAAGGTAGCGCTGTCTAATACAGTGGTACTTACCAGACTGCTGCACTATTTTACTAATTTGCCATTATGGGTTCCCATCAGGGTGTCCAGCAAGCTAGATTACCAAATGGGACAACTAACATGGGTGGCTATGAAGATGCTGAAGCTGTTGACAATGGAAGGCGGGTTGGAGGTCTTTGATTTTAAGCTTATTATTTTGCTGTATAGCTCTAATGGGTTGCCCAATTTTTAATAAAGACTCAAGCGGCCGAGGCGAGGTATATCACTGCTGGCCCCTATGGAGAGAAATGACTCCAATACTGCTTTGAAGTTTGACCTCCAGGAACAATCATACTAGATTAATCTGGACAGTGGAATACTGTTGGAAGAGGTGTAGGAAACTGAGTGGGTCTGTATTGGCATATGCTCCTTACATACAGCAACGACGTGTTCCCAATATGGAAGTCCAAGTCTTTAACGCCTGGGCACACGACTGGAAATAGTCAATATTTCTGTATCCAGGAAAAAGGGCACTTTGATGATCTAAAGAAGTGTGCAATGGGTATCAGGCCCGAATTAGTCTCTGGGGACAGGGGTAAGATATTTCAATATATGATCAATGTGTCTAGTAACAACAGGTTCAAATTGATACAGTTTATTATCCTGCACAGAACGTACTGCACACCGAAGAAGTTGCACAGGGTTTACCCTTCCATCTTGTCCCAATGCCCCAGCAAAACCGGAGGCTGACTTTATACACATGGTTGGTGACTGTGACATAATTAAAAGGTACTGGGAGAAGATAACAGAATCTATAGGACTGAATGGGGAAAGCCCACATACCATGAACTCTAGATTATGCTTGTTGGGACAGCTACGCAGATCAGAGAAATTATAAATCTATAGTAGGTTTAAGTACTTGGCTTTGGTACTGGGTTAGAGGCGCAAAGCTCTAGCATCGAGATCCGTCCTGTTCTCCAGACATCAGGCATTGGATGTGCCATGTGCTCCACTGGGCGGGCATTGAAGAAGAGGTGCTAAGGAGGGAATGGAACAAGGCAAAAAGCAATAGGGAGAATTTGTTGCAAGAGGGAAGGTGCACCGGTCAAAGAAGTCCACAATGTTACCAACTTGTCCAAAATGTATTTTCTTTATTTTATATCAAAAAGAGTATAGGGCAGCAAAAAGTCAGCCAACGCGTTTCGTTCCTATTGGAACTTCATCAGGGCTCATATATATTCATCGAAAACATGTGTTAAGTCGTCACAAATATGTTGAGGATCACAATCCACCAATCCAAAGTTTGAAAAATACACAAATGTCGTATCCTTACTTGTCTGTAAGTAATGGTGCCAGTACTGTCCTGGAAATTATTCGGGGTTTTTGAATTACAACCCCGAATAGGAACGTTGGAGTGCGCGGTATCAGGGGCGTGTTTTCCCAATTTTGAGTATACCCAACTTAGGGTTTTGGATCACGTAATATTGACTAATTTCCAGGACAGTACTGGCACCATTACTTACAGACAAGTAAGGATACGACATTTGTGTATTTTTCAAACTTTGGATTGGTGGATTGTGATCCTCATCAACACAGAAAGGAGCCAAGGGGGAAAAAAATCAAGCCGCCCCCACTCAACACATTATCAACAACAAGGGCCTGATTCAATGGACACAAATCTTTAGCTTTAAGACACTGGAGGAGTCCAAAATATTTTTTAACTACACCCCCACGCAATGCGGTAAAATACCGCTACTTCAAGTGTCAAAATGTCCAATTTATAAACACATTGTCACTACACTGCAGCCAAAAACGTTCCCACCCAAAATTTAATTAAAAGAGGTTAGAAAAAGTGTGGGAGTGGAGAGAAAGCACCTCACGGTAGTAACACCAAGGGGGCTTGCTAGTTGGTACTCGCTAGCACACCCACTTATCATCATAGGTTGCTTTCTCACCGTGAAAAGAAAAGTGTTCCAACATACACTATCTTAAACGTGAAGGAAGAAAACAGTAACAGCAAGGTACAATAAGCACTGTGGGTGCTAATGTTACACACGTGCCCTACTGATCCCCGTGAGAAAAGAAAAGAAATACAATTCCCAACATTAAAACTGAGTACCTACTCACTGGCCAAATATGACTTTATTCAGTGCTGTGAGCGTCCTCAATAAAAAATGGTTAAATTTAGACCATTATTATATCCAAAGCGCCAACATGTTTCGTTGCTACCACTTTACGCAACTTCATCAGGGCTAAGGGGATACCCAATCTTCACTTCACTTGGAATTACCACTTGGTCTGCAGGTATATAACAAATAAAAAGACGACAAAACACGTGCCAGGAGTAAATAACCCCCAATATACACCGCACAACATACTTGAATTACTGATGATAATGTAAAACCTTTAGTTACCGAGTTGTTGCTAGTGTCCCTCGTACCTGCAACCCCCTCGTTGTACGGTACGCGCCAATTGGTCACATATCCGCCGGGTAACCATATACATTTATGGCACCTATAGACAAGCATAAATAGTAAAAATGCTCGTTATGCATCACATCCGCAGCCGCAAACATTTTGGGTACAGCGTGTCTAGAGCTATCGCTATGTATGCCACTCCCATGGCTATCAATACTCTCCCCGCATGTATATACACAGGTTTCCCAGTTATTCGATTCACACACGGGGTCCAATGCCAAAGGTGGCTGTCCAGATTTATCACAGCATGTCTATCACACGGCTTGTCTTCTAAAGACAAATCCCGAGTACAGGGGGAATCCGTTTACAGGCCCCATCATTGTAAAACTAGAGTCCTCTATACCCTCCCTCCGGTCTCACTCCTTACCACTACCGGGAACTGTCGGCGTTTCAAGGCTACCTCCTTTCTCACACGGACATCATGAACATTTAAAGTTTACCCGGGCATACTCCGAGACGTCACCACGCGACGTATCGGCGTCACGTGTCCACGCCTCCGCGTCATTCCTGGTTATCGCGGGGGCCATATTGGAAAAATAAAAAACACTCTATTATCAATGAGTCTTCTCCATCCTCACTGATCAAAAAAGTATATTCCAATCTGCCCAAGCCAGAGTTAATTTATTATTATACATCAAGGCTACCTCCTTTCTCACACGGACATCGTGAACATTTAAAGTTTACCCGGGCGTACTCCGAGACGTCACCACGCGACGTATCGGCGTCACGTGTCCACGCCTCCGAGTCATTCCTGGTTATCGCGAGGGCCATATTGGAAAGGTAAATGAGTCATCTCCATCCTCACTGACCACAAAAGTATATTCCAATCTGCCCAGGCCAGAGTTGATTTATTATTATACATCAACACAGATGGACACCAAGATTTGCCTGATTACCAGTGACTGGCGCTCCTTGATGCTATTATACTCCACTGCAGTGATTCATATTTTGTGGACGCCAGACATTCACAACAACAACGTGGCGGGAGGAAGATCTAAACTATTTTACCACACAGAAAAATCCAACGAAAGGACGGGGAAAATTCAAACAGAACAAAAAGGCCAATACTGGAACAAGAGGCGCACCATGATGCCAGCGGACAAGACAATTAACTAGCCTCAATGTCTACTGATTTTGTTCCATTCTATGGAATCATTTAGGCCACACCGGTCCACTCGTTCTGAAAAAATCCATTTAGCCTCTTTTCTTGCTAAAATGGTGTCAGCATTATGCGTTTCTGCAACCACCCTTTCAAGTACTGTCCACTTCAGAGCCCTGAAGTCATGTTTCATCTCCTGAAAATGTTGCACCAGCCGAGTTGTCAATCTGCCCGCTTTCAAAGTGCTAAGATGTTCTTGAATACGCACTTTCACCTTACGAGAGGTGAGTCCAATATAATGTAACCCACAAGGGCAGGTGAGCCTGTAGATGACATTTACAGTATTGCAGTTACTGAATCTAATTAAATGCCATACTTTACCACTCACCAGAGAAACACTTTTAGTGGCTTGTGTGAGGTCACACACTGAACACCCACCACATGGGTAATGGCCAGTTAGTAAATTAGATGGTTGTGGCATCACAGAGGACCGTGTGTGGACCAATTTATCTTTGAGGTTGGGGGCTCTTCTAAATGCAAACCGCGGATAGTTAGTTCGCACCCCTAGAAGTCTCTGGACTTCTACTTCATAGTCATGGGTGTTAAGAACAACCACTGCCCCACCCTTATCAGCTTGTTTTATCGTGATTAATTTATTCTCTTGAAGAGTTTTCACAGCCAACCAATCACTTCTACTCATATTGTGATTATGAAACTGGTTCTGTCTCTGTTCCAAGTCCTCGATGTCATGGAGGACCCGCTGTTCAAACACAGCCACCTCCGGGCCCAACGTTGTCCCTGAGGGGCAGAACCCTGAAGGCCGGTAAAGATTGGTATTGAAAACAGATTGAGGTTCTCTCTCTTTATCCAAAAAGAATTTATGAATCTTAAGATTTGGCTGTGAAAACTCTTCAAGGCTGTTTATCTTGATGTGGATATAATAGCAAGGGACAAAAGGCTATGTACCTTTGTCCATCAGAAGCTTACAGATAGGAATTCCTTGCTGCACTACCGCTCTTTTCATCCTAGAGCGCTCCGTGACAATCTTCCGGTGGGGCAGTTTTTGAGATACCGTCGTAATTGTTCCTCTACCGATAAGTTTATGGAACAGTCGGAAGAGCTAGCTACTAAGCTTGGAGCCAGGGGTTATCCAGCTAAGGTGATCAGAAGAGCTCGCAAACGTGCATTAAACACTCCACGTGATGCTCTACTGGAGAGAAATGCAAAACAAAAGGACGAGTGTCTCCCTGTGGTTACCACCTTTGATCCACTTTCAATGAAAGTGAGACAGATAATAAGAAAACATTGGTCTATTTTGGATACAGTGGCTAAGAAGAAGCCGCCGCCACGGTTTGCATGTAGAAGAGCCCCCAACCTCAAAGATAAATTGGTCCACACACGGTCCTCTGTGATGCCACAACCATCTAATTTACCAACTGGCCATTACCCATGTGGTGGGTGTTCAGTGTGTGACCTCACACAAGCCACTAAAAGTGTTTCTCTGGTGAGTGGTAAAGTATGGCATTTAATTAGATTCAGTAACTGCAATACTGTAAATGTCATCTACAGGCTCACCTGCCCTTGTGGGTTACATTATATTGGACTCACCTCTCGTAAGGTGAAAGTGCGTATTCAAGAACATCTTAGCACTTTGAAAGCGGGCAGATTGACAACTCGGCTGGTGCAACATTTTCAGGAGATGAAACATGACTTCAGGGCTCTGAAGTGGACAGTACTTGAAAGGGTGGTTGCAGAAACGCATAATGCTGACACCATTTTAGCAAGAAAAGAGGCTAAATGGATTTTTTCAGAACGAGTGGACCGGTGTGGCCTAAATGATTCCATAGAATGGAACAAAATCAGTAGACATTGAGGCTAGTTAATTGTCTTGTCCGCTGGCATCATGGTGCGCCTCTTGTTCCAGTATTGGCCTTTTTGTTCTGTTTGTATTTTCCCCGTCCTTTCGTTGGATTTTTCTGTGTGGTAAAATAGTTTAGATCTTCCTCCCGCCACGTTGTTGTTGTGAATGTCTGGCGTCCACAAAATATGAATCACTGCAGTGGAGTATAATAGCATCAAGGAGCGCCAGTCACTGGTAATCAGGCAAATCTTGGTGTCCATCTGTGTTGATGTATAATAATAAATCAACTCTGGCCTGGGCAGATTGGAATATACTTTTGTGGTCAGTGAGGATGGAGATGACTCATTTACCTTTCCAATATGGCCCTCGCGATAACCAGGAATGACTCGGAGGCGTGGACACGTGACGCCGATACGTCGCGTGGTGACGTCTCGGAGTACGCCCGGGTAAACTTTAAATGTTCACGATGTCCGTGTGAGAAAGGAGGTAGCCTTGATGTATAATAATAAATTAACTCTGGCTTGGGCAGATTGGAATATACTTTTTTGATCAGTGAGGATGGAGAAGACTCATTGATAATAGAGTGTTTTTTATTTTTCCAATATGGCCCCCGCGATAACCAGGAATGACGCGGAGGAGTGGACACGTGACGCCGATACGTCGCGTGGTGACGTCTCGGAGTACGCCCGGGTAAACTTTAAATGTTCATGATGTCCGTGTGAGAAAGGAGGTAGCCTTGAAACGCTGACAGTTCCCGGTAATGGTAAGGAGTGAGACCGGAGGGAGGGTATAGAGGACTCTAGTTTTACAATGATGGGGCCTGTAATCGGATTCCCCCTGTACTCGGGATTTGTCTTTAGAAGACAAGCCGTGTGATAGACATGCTGTGATAAATCTGGACAGCCACCTTTGGGCATTGGACCCCGTGTGTGAATCGAATAACTGGGAAACCTGTGTATATACATGCGGGGAGAGTATTGATAGCCATGGGAGTGGCATACATAGCGATAGCTCTAGACACGCTGTACCCAAAAAATGTTTGTGGCTGCGGATGTGATGCATAACGAGCATTTTTACTATTTATGCTTGTCTATAGGTGCCATAAATGTATATGGTTACCCGGCGGATATGTGACCAATTGGCGCGTACCGTACAACGAGGGGGTTGCAGGTACGAGGGACACTAGCAACAACTCGGTAACTAAAGGTTTTACATTATCATCAGTAATTCAAGTATGTTGTGCGGTGTATATTGGGGGTTATTTACTCCTGGCACGTGTTTTGTCGTCTTTTTATTTGTTATATACCTGCAGACCAAGTGGTAATTCCAAGTGAAGTGAAGATTGGGTATCCCCTTAGCCCTGATGAAGTTGCGTAAAGTGGTAGCAACGAAACATGTTGGCGCTTTGGATATAATAATGGTCTAAATTTAACCATTTTTTATTGAGGACGCTCACAGCACTGAATAAAGTCATATTTGGCCAGTGAGTAGGTACTCAGTTTTAATGTTGGGAATTGTATTTCTTTTCTTTTCTCACGGGGATCAGTAGGGCACGTGTGTAACATTAGCACCCACAGTGCTTATTGTACCTTGCTGTTACTGTTTTCTTCCTTCACGTTTAAGATAGTGTATGTTGGAACACTTTTCTTTTCATGGTGAGAAAGCAACCTATGATGATAAGTGGGTGTGCTAGCGAGTACCAACTAGCAAGCCCCCTTGGTGTTACTACCGTGAGGTGCTTTCTCTCCACTCCCACACTTTTTCTAACCTCTTTTAATTAAATTTTGGGTGGGAACGTTTTTGGCTGCAGTGTAGTGACAATGTGTTTATAAATTGGACATTTTGACACTTGAAGTAGCGGTATTTTACCGCATTGCGTGGGGGGTGTAGTTAAAAAATATTTTGGACTCCTCCAGTGTCTTAAAGCTAAAGATTTGTGTCCATTGAATCAGGCCCTTGTTGTGGATTGTGATCCTCAACATATTTGTGACGACTTAACACATGTTTTCGATGAATATATATGAGCCCTGATGAAGTTCCAATAGGAACGAAACGCGTTGGCTGACTTTTTGCTGCCCTATACTCTTTTTGATATAAAATAAAGAAAATACATTTTGGACAAGTTGGTAACATTGTGGACTTCTTTGACCGTTGCACCTTCCCTCTTGCAACAAATTTTACCTCTGGGAAATCAGTGGAGACCAAGTACGGCGGGCTCCGGAAGTGTATGCACGGGACTTTGGACAATTTTGAAATATTTGGATTAGAGGTGCAGTACCTCAGTCAGCCGTATGTTCTTTTTTGCTATTTAAAGCAATAGGGAGAATGCTGAGGCATGGGAAGCACTGGCAGACTGGTTTGAAGACAAATCGATGGTGGAGCGATTGATGATGATTGAGATATGATTGCACCACTGTATAGCCCAAGATGAGGGAGCTGTCTTGGTGCACCTTTGTGGGTTGGCACTAAATTATGAGACTGTGGTTGGGACGGTGTGGCATCTCTGATGAAGTTGAGACTATTTATAGGATATGAGCAGTATGAACTGTGACGTCAGGAGCGGTGAGGAAGGACATTTGGGCACGAAGTCAAGGGACCACAGATTTTTGGTTTGCCATATTCTAGGGTGAGGGGTAGTTGGGAATGAATAAACAGATCTGCTGTGATGAAGAAAATGCTTAAACGTGTACTGGTACTGCCTAACTTTAAAAGGTTGAATGGATCGAGAAATGATTACTATATTGTTTGTGTGTAAGAAAATAGTAAAACTTGTTTTGGGAAAAAAAGTGTATGCACCTGAGACGCTTCTTGATCCTAGCAGTGTGACAGGTGAGCATTTTCATAAACTGAAGGCTGACTTTCACTAATAGGGCTGATCTGTTTATCTTTCCCCTCCTCTTACCCTTTTTAGGTTGTACGAAAGACCTCTTGTGGACAACACCAAAAACTTACAGCAGGTTTACAGCCAGTCCACTACTTACCATTGGTTGGCTTGCTTGTCAGTCTCGTTTGCTTTCTTACTATTTTATGGCTTTCAATTCTTTTCTTTTGTTTGTCCTTCCCTTGGAGCTTAACCATTCTTTTGAGTAGACAACCTATCCTTCCACAGCTCACATTCGGGGAACTACTTTTTTTATTTTTCCATTAGAGTGCAAATGGTGCCTCGATCTCTCCCTCACAAACTCTTCCTCCCACAAACAAAAGCCCAGCCCCATGTACATGTTCCATATTGTTCCCTGTCCCGCCTCATACTTGTACAATTGCTTTCCCCACCTTTCCCTGGCTTTCCTTCTTTGATGTTTTTCCCTACCCTGGGACACCCTCAAGCGCATCCGATGCTCCCTCGCCCCGTTCACTCCCTGATGCTACCTCCACCCACTCCTCCGTTTCTGCCCCATCTGCTCCACCGTTGCTCCCCCACCACTTGCAGGCTGTAAATCAAATTTTTTAATTATACTTTTTAGAGAACCCAAAAACTTTCATTTGCTGCTTGCTTGCTCTGCATTCCAAAAAGGGCTTTTACGCAAGTAAAAATTAGTTTTTTTACTTACCGACTCAAGTGGCGTCTGCCATATTAGATAGTTAAAAAACAAAAATGTTAACGAATGAAAATACTGCCCACATTATTCCGCAATGCCTGGTGACACATTCATGTACGTATCATCATGCATGTGCATGCCTAGGAAATGACACGGCTAATGCACCCATGTAGTGGCATCTTTTTTTTTCTCTTTTCTTTTTGCCGATGCTGCGCAGCATCGGCAAACAGCATTGGCAAGGTCAGTAGGTCAAAAAGGCAAGACCTATTGAATTTGGCAATGCTTCTTCCCTTTCTTGTTCCCTCTGTGATTCTCCTTCCTTTTACCTTAGGTCTTACTTTTGTCATTTAGAATATTGATGAACCAAGGTTCTAGAAGTTTGGACAGCAAGAGGAAGCCTCAGCATGGGTGCAGAGGAACATCACTACTGGGGTTCCATTGTTGAATGATGGCAGCAGCAATGTCTACCTCAGCAGAAACTACTGGATGGCGGGACACTGTGCCTTTGGTGGAGGTGTACTTCGTCCCAGCACAAAACAACTTGGCAGCAGCATGCTCCACCTTGGGCACAAGCATCTTAGGACAGTGGCAACGACCATTATCTGAGATTCCTCTGTTAAACGTCCACACACAGCATCTGCAGCCCACACATCTCAGGGTACGCAAATCGCTCTCCTCCGCCTTCCTTCAGCCGGCTGATCCACACAGCACCGAAGGGTCAAGCTACTCTGGTGCTTCAGGTCAGTCATATCTCTGCAGGGTTGACAGGCTAGCTCCCTTTCTCAGCAACAGATTGTCTTTAAAGCGCCCAGGACGGCGATTCAGCTTCTGCGAAGGCGCCAACCGGAAACTCGGACACGCCGCAACTATGGCGGTTGTGCCGGTCCCCTGACGCCACTGAGGGGCGGGGCTAGTGACGGCACTGGTGACGTGGCCGGCACCAGCCCCTGAATTTCGCCCCTGATTGGCCAGCGCAGGTATGCCCCTGAAGCACTTTAGTGGTTCTGGGCCCAGGAGGCGGGGCCAGGCCAGATCCTGCTGGTTTCGCGGGTCGGGAGGGCGACCCTTTAAAGAGGGCCACAGAGCGGCGGGACGGTCTCTTTCCTCGCCGCTCTGCACCCTGCAGGCAACTCCGTCCACGCGACAGAGTTTTTTCATTTCTGATTTGCCCACCCACCATCCCCTGAGGCAGCAGATTTAATGAGTGTCCATTGCAGGTTGTCTGAATATTTCTCTTCCAGGTTGTAATCTGTTTTTGTCAAGCATTGTATGGCTGTTTACATAACAAAATGTTCTCTTGCAGGGCGGCGTCATATGTCTTATTTTATTTGATGGTATCCTTGGTCTGCGGTAAGGTCATGATTGATCGGGCATTTTACCATCTTTAGTAGGCATCACCTTTGTTAATGGGAATGCCTGGGGGGGGACAGTGGTCTCTCATCGAACTCCAGGGGGCGTTTACGACCGGTAGGCTGGAGGGTGCGGGTGGGAAGTTCTGCTTTCGGCAGGCCTTCGGGCCAATCCCCGCACAGGCGCATGCGCGCCAAATTGGCATAACAGCACTGTGCCTTGGAGGTAGTATTTGAGGGCGTAGGGGGTGCCAGAGGGAAGTCATCTTCTGGGCAATTGGGCCTTCTGCACAAGGTCACTCCGGTAAGAAGGGTGGACCTAGCACGTAGTTGGACCAGTCATGACCTTGCCCGTAGGCTAATTCAGGATACGCAGAAAACAAAATTGTACATAATTTAGTTTTAGGTTAGGTATGGCTATGTATTAGACAACATGTTAAGGTTAGCCATCAAAAATAATTGTAAATACATTGTATAAGGAAAATTTGATTTATGTATGAATATTCAGTAATGATGGAGCGGTTTTCTGCGTATTGTAAATATTAAATATGTTTTTTCAACCTTTGATAAAATACGGCCGGGGTTCTATGACCCCTAATCCAAGACATGTGTGTTGATTTTATCTATGCCTCTGGGGAAAAGGGAATTGGGTCGAGGTACCCGGAGGCCTATTGATGGGGAAGAGATGTCAACTTGGGGGCGGGGGACTCAGCAAAACCTGGCCATATTCCAGCAAGGCCATATTCCAGGTGATGCCTCCTCACCTCTTGGGAACTGCCCGTCATGCAGTCACCAGCTATGGTTGCACAGTAGTCCTCTGAGTACTCTGTGGAGCTCTCCCTTTCTTGGATGAAGAGAACTCAGAACAGAAACAACAATTGGGTCAGTGGCTCCTACTTTTATACAGTCTAAGCAGATAGTGGATGTGGATTCTCTGTCTCGATTTTTAGAACCAGTTTCTGGTGGTTCTTCTTCCATCTGTTCTCCCAGGTATACATGCAAACAAATTCACTTCCAGCCATCCATTCACAAGTACACACTTGCACATACTCACACCCATCAATTCACAAGCACACACAGGCACACACTCACACCTACCTATTCACAAACACATACACTTACACACACCCATTCACAAGCACATGCGCGCAAATACACGTACATTCATACACACATGCACGCACCCAAACATTCAATGAAGCACTTACCTGCAGGTTGCTGGAGGGAGAAGCATAACGGCCCAGGCGGGAGCTGGAGGCTTTGAACATGTATCAGAAACAGAAGATCCCGCCACCTCCTATCTTTGGCCAACCTTGTTAATTGTCAGCAAATGAGAGGAGGACCCTTCTTAACTTGGCTTGTGGGTGCTATCAGTGAGACTTTCTCAACCTACCCCACTCTCTTGATGGGCTGGGAAAGGTGGTGAGAGGATTTGCTGATTGACAGTCAGCGCTGGGCTCATCATGGCGGAAACCCAAAGCGCTCAGGGCTGATTCTAACAGTGACGCTCTCCCTCATTATCAGGTAAAGGATCCTCACAGGGCTTTGTTGGGCTGATGTCACTGCCCTAAGGGCTGATCGATCTTCAGTCAGCAAATCTTGGCTGTCTGACGTCTGCGCATTAGAACATGTTATGTGCCTAGCTACCTGACCCTGACAGGATGAGTGTCTGTTAGGAAGATCAGTCTGACAGACACTCATCATGCACCGGAAAAAGGGATGGGTGAAGCTCCGATGCCCATACTGATGGGCCACCACTGATGGGGAGTGAATGTGGCATTATGGCCAGAGCTGCTGACTTTGGAAATGGAGAACCACTTTGAGTCTTGGCAATGATTCAACATCCAGTGATTCTGGGCAAATCATTTAACTTCCAAGTGCATGAAAAACAAATGTGACCTACTGTAATATTACTTGTAGTCATTTAAAGTGCTCATGTAAAACTCTCCAATACCATTGGGGTGAGTTTACGTTACATACAACTGCAACAAAAAAGTGTCCTCCATGCAAGGGGTCCTGTCAAGGTGTTTTCATAGTTCTAGATAACTTTATTGTACCTATTTCTAAGCCCACCCCCCAATATTTCTGTATAATTGTAAAATTACTGAAGTAAATTGTAAACAAAATTTCATTAGGTCATAGCACAGAATGTTGTTACTATTGTTGTTTACCATTGGTGTTTTAGGTCTTACGACTATTTTATTCCCTTTGGATGACCAAGTCGAGTCACTCATTCTGCTCCAATAGCAAGCAGTCCAGGCTTAGCAGTTGGTCTAAAAGAGGTTTGAACTCAAATACGGAATACCCACAGTAATCAGACTTGATCAGCTCAATAGCTGACCGAGTGATATCTTTTGGAAGGGTTTGCTTTAGAGGAGGGGTAAAGGAATTAAACACCAGAAACCTGCTTCAGGACTCATAGTCCCCTTGTGTTTCCTAACAAAAGCCTTCTGATGTATGCGTGTGCGCAACATGTCTCCGTGTGCGCAAAATGTCCCCCTGCATGAAAAGTGAGTACCCACGTCCAAAGTGTCCTGCGAAGTGATAATGGAAAGTTGGCAGCCCTACTAGGTGGGTATTTAAAGTCTTGTGGGAATGCAAGTGAGAACTCATTAGCTTAACTGAAGGCGATAGGGCGTTCACGAGGATCGAGCCTTTAACAGTCAGGATGCAACCCAATTCTATTTCCTGAATGAGGTACATCAAAGTGATGATCTGGGGGCGTGGCCGAGCCAGAGATCCGTCAATATGCGTCTCTGATGAGCTCAGAGGTCTGGGTATCCCCCCCCCCCCAAGGATGGAAATGGACCGCTCCGAGAAAACACTTCATTGTGACCACAGATCTCGGAGGCGAAGCGTAGGAGAACAGAGCAGCCGGGGTAAATCATTTGAACTGCGCAAAAATTGCTTCTGGTGTAACAGTCACGCTGTGCCGAACACTTATTAAATATATATATTTTTAAAGTGATGATCGGTTGCTCGATCTCGAAGGTCAGTGGGGCATGAATGTGATGATTCTGTGACTGATGTATTTTGGTCCTGATCCAGAGTAGATTTAGTACAAAGGTACTTCGCGGCAAAATGCGGCCTCTCACTTCATGGGCCTGAATGAGGCACGCATCCGCAGTTTGGAGGTTTTTGCCGTCTTTGTGTTTTTTCCATTGGGGTGGACCGAGAGAGAGCGAGAGAGAGAGAGAGAGAGAGAGAGAGAGAATATATATATATATTTTTTTTGCAACATCATTTTCCAAACACAGCACTATACACTTTAACTATCCTGTGCTCTTGACATGTTCGCCAGTCTTGAACGTTTAACTTTAATCGCATCTACAGACTTAATGGCCGTCTTCTTGCTCTTCGAACGTCAGCTCCTGATCAACCACAGTGCCTTGGTTGTGAATCTGTCACTGGAGTGCGTCAGGGCACTGAGAGGGAAGCTTGAAAGTAGGTGCGTCAGAGACGCTACTTAAACACCAGACAGGCCGTTTTTACTTCCGCTGGGGTTGACTGTCTGCGAGACATGTGCTGATACATCTGTTTGCAGTGATCGGCAGGGCCAGCTCTGCAGCTGTTGAGTTTAAGGAATAACTTACATACATTTGGGAAACAATTACACGATGATCTCAGAAAGAGAGCACATATTTGTGCTGCATGGAAGAGGTTAAAGGGTAACCGTGATGGATGTGGTTAGACAGGGAGCAGACGTTTCCCACTCTGGCCGGCCGAGCTGTGTATGTTGGTAGATCATGCTGGTTAGATCCTTAAGTCAGCTGCCAGTGTCCATGCAAACTATGAGCTGCTCCTCTGTCACTCATGGAAATACACCATAAAGCGTTACACACTGGCTCTACACAGGCCATGCTGGTGTGTTGCTTCCCTGATGATCCATGGTATCATATAGAACATCTGCCATGAACACCTGTACCATGTGCATGCTATAGAGTACTCCTTTGTCACTTGTTGGTGAATTTCGTATAGACCCACTTAGTGACGAGTAATAATAAACTAATATAAAATGCAGGTGCTCTATCTGTTACTTACCTCCCCCCATTTCATGCCTACGCACAGAGGCCTAAAACAGGATAAGAGCACCTCTCTGGTCATTTAAATACCTTGTAACACTTTGAAACATACATTGCAATAGTTATCATGACTTTTGCAAAGTTTTACGTGTAATCCGCCCCTATTCATGAAAGAGTTACAGTTTACAGATTTTATATGACAGACTGTGGTGAGCACAGACCTACACAGCTACACTCCAGCTCCGGCATATTATACCTCAAAAGGCTGTACTCGAAAGGTGACTTCTGGTTGCATCTTCCTTGTTTGGGCCTGTTAGAACCAAAACCACTGATCGTCTGCCACCAAATTTCTGGTCTTAAATTCCTCTCTCCTCCCCACAATACACTCCTTTCTCAGTCCTCTGTTGTCCATCTGTGGAACAACTGGTGTCCTCCACTTAAGAGACCCATAGACCAACTCCTGTGATGTCTATTTAAGACTCCTAAGATTTCTGGATCAACCTTTATAGACACACTACGCTGGTTCTACATCTCATTCCTAAGGGTGCGCCTTACCTGCTTCTGGGTTTATCAATACCCACTACCGTGGTGTCTTCCTCACAATCCAAAGGCCACAGGCACCTCCGCTGCTTCTGGACTCACCCCATTGATTCACTACTGTGGTTTTACGTCACAATCCTAGGGTTCGCCTCAGACGACAATGGAATGACCCCATAGGCCACAGCCACTTCTAGGCTAACCTCATATGTTCACTACTGTGGAATCTACCTCCCACTCCTAAGGTTGCACCCCAGCACATTCTGGGCTTAGCTCACAGGCCCCCCAACACTTTCTGGGCTTATCTCACAGACCCACAACCATAGTCCCAGAGTTCAGAACTACAGGCCTGATATACTAAGCCCACACCACAGACTAGTCAATATTTATTTTACATCGACTGTGTTTCATTTTGAGATACAACTGAGCCACCAATCATTAACATTACAAATTGCACATTCACAGAAACTTGCAAAACGTCCTGCCTCATTAATATTTATGAAGGAGCCATTTTGCAACCCTTTGCAATGTCTCCAGATGAAGGGATGGAGTCCTGCAGGGAACAGCAGATGTCTGCCTCTGCTTTCATATTCCTTAAATGTGAATTGTTTCAAGGCAGCCCATGTCTGTTAAAGTGACAAAGGCTTATTTAAAAAAATATGCAGATTAAAGGAGTCATATCGGTGAAGCATGCATTGGCCCCCTGGACCTCTGTCTGCTCTTCCCTGAGGCTGCCCACCAACATTCACAAAGTGGAAACTGTCCTACAGTAATTGTAATTGTAAGGGATTTGTAGAGCGCATGGCTGCCCAAGGGCTTCCCAGCGCTGAAGGAGAATTCTGCCAGTGAAGTACAGAGCCACCGCATATTTAGCGGGGAAACAGCCAGGTTTTTAGTTCTTTTCTGAAAGAGGTTTCGTTAGATGCAGCTCGGATTTCAAGTGGGAGGGCATTCCACAACTTGGGTATCAAATGGGCGAAAGATCTACCGCCCCATCTAGCCCTTTTAATTCTAATTGTCCTAAGGAGCTGTTGTTGGGAGGATCTGAGGTGTCTAGTCGGGGTGTACCTAGATATCAATTTCCTCAGCTTTTCCGGCCCAGTGTTATTAATGGCTCTGTAGCTATGCAGAGGGGTTTTAAACTTAACTCTGGCTTCAATAGGCAACCAATGCAGCTGTTTAAGTGGTTCCCTTGCAGAGACGCGGTTGGGGATTTTTAGCAGGAGTCTAGCTGCCGCGTTCTGTACCACTTGGAGTCTCTTTATAACATACTTTGGTGATCCCAGATACAGCGAGTTGCCGTAGTCCAGTCGTGAGATAAGGAAGGATTGAATCACAGTTTTCTTCAGGTGCTCAGGAATCACATCAATGATTTTCCTTAACATTCTAAGAAGGGCGAAGCAGATCCCTGAAATCTTCTTGGATTGGCAATCTAGTGTGAGAGTATCCTCCAGCCAGATTCCAAGGTTTTTTATGGCTGGTTTCGGGATAGGTGGATCTCCCATACTGTTGGGCCAGTGTGTCAGGGGTGAATGGATGTCCAGGTTTCCCAGCAGCATAAGCTCTGTTTTCCCACCATTCAGCTTCAGACAGCTGTTAGACATCCAATTGACCACTTTCTCCAGACAGGAGGGCAGCTGATAGTTGCTAGGGTTGGAGCCGTTGGTAAAAGACACAACTAGCTGGGTGTCGTCAGCATATGACACCACTGATTTTCCAAATTCCTGCACCACCTCGGCCAGCTGTCATACATAGATATTAAATAAAGTCGGGCTAAGGGACGAGCCCTGCGGGACACCACATGTGATAGGGAGGTGTTCTGAGACACAGTCCCTTTCCATCACCTGGAAAGTTCTGTTCTCCAGGAAGGAGGCAAGCCAATCCAAGGCTTTCCCCTGAATTCTAACTTCCCCAAATCTCCCTTTTAGGATAGTGTGATCTACGGTGTCGAAGGCAGCACTGAGGTCCAGCAGGAGGATGGCGGCTGACCCACCCTCTTCAAGTATCGACTTTAGCTCCTCAGTGACCGTCATTAGTGCCGACTCAGTGCTGTGTGCGGCTCGAAAGCCCATTCGGGTGGGATGAAGGACGTCATTAGTTTCTAAGAAATTGGTCAGTGAATAATTAACATGCTTCTCCAAAAGTTTACCAAGATACGGTATGAGGGAAATGGGACGGAGGTTATTATAAATGGTAGGGTCGAGATTGGATTTCTTTTGATAGGGTCGAGATTGGATTTCTTTTGAAGAGGCTTAATGATTGCATGCTTCCACGATTTGGAGACTAGGGCCGAATCTAGGGATAGATTGAGTAGTTCAGTCACAGATGGTAAGAGGATCCCCAGTGCATCCGCTAGAGTCGCGGGAGTGCTGGGTCCATCGGAGAACCGGATTTGGTAGTCGTAATTAAATGTCTGACATTTTCTTCCTCCAATCTGGGAAAATGAACTAATGAAGAAGTTGAGGGTATCTTACTTATTTTAGCTGTAGCATGTTCCCTGTTTTTCGGGAACTGGTTGTATATTTCTGTCACCTTTTTAGAGAAAAAGGCTGCTATGTCGTTGCATCTCTTGATAGATGTAGGGGGCGTTGGAATTTTCATGAGGGTTGGTCAAAGTTTTGACTACTTTAAATAGCTCTTTGGGGAATTTGCTGCCCGAGCTATTTTACCTTCATAATATTTAGCTTGGGCTGTCTTCATTTCATTGTGATAGGTTCTGATTAACAGCTTGTAATCAGACTTGAGGGAAGGGTCATAATTTTTCCTCGAGCGTCTCTCTAATTTCTTGCATTGTTTTTTCAATGCGGAGAGCTGTTCATTGTACCATGGGGTAATTTTGGGATGAGATTTACTGTTAAGAGTTCTCTTGGGAGCACACATGTCGGCTGATTGGGTGATCCAGTTTTCCCATTGCTGGTATTTCTCATCTATATTTCCGGAAAAGATAGGGGTATTGCCCTTCAGGACTGACTGCCACGTTGTAGGGTCCAATTTGGACCAGCTCCTAGTGGTGATGGTTCATACTAAGGTTTTTTTCGGTTGCATAGGTTTTGGTAAGCTGAACATGATTAAAGAATGGTCTGACCAAGGTACTGGGATAGGTTTAGAGACTATGATCTGCGGGTCATTAGAGAAAATGAGGTCCAATATATGCCCTTTCTCGTGCGTGGGTGATGTTACGAGTTGGGTTCATTGTAATGCTTCCATGTCACCCTGCAACCGTCTGACGCGGTGGGTTTCGTGTTCGTCAAAGTGTAGGTTGAAGTCGCCAAGAATTGTCAGTTGGGTCTTTTCCACCGTGAGGCTCGATATAAGATTGGGTAGTGCCTCTAAAAATCTACTGCTAGGGCCTGGGGGCCTGTAGATAAGTATTCCTGAGAATGTGCGGGTAGGAGATAAAGCTATGCAAAACTGGGCGCTTTCACACTCAGGAAGAGAGAATTGAGATATGGTACATTTAAATTAGTCTTTTAAGATGATAACAATGCCGCCCCCAATTCAGTGTGGTCGGTCTAGCCTGTGTAGCTGGTAGTCCAGGGGGAGGGCGAGATGGATATCTGGGCCTGAGCTAACGTTAAGCCAAGTTTCAGTTACAAACAATATGTCTAGGGGCTCTTCCTCTAGCATGAGTCTAATGTCTGAGGTGTGTTTTGGGATAGAGCGGGCATTGATCAGTCCCATCTTCCAAGTATCCTCTTTAGAGGTATTTGGCCAAGCCTGTCTTGTCAGGTTAGTGTGTGTCTCATATCCACATTGTTGACAGGTTACCCTAAAAAAGGGTGTGTTATCAACTCCTAGTTGAATTGCACATGCAGGGTGTGGCGATGGCCTGATGGCTAGTAGCTGCTTACCGGAGTAGCTATATTTACCTGTATTGTGGGAACCATGGGTTCTGGCCCCTGGGCCCGTTCGGGAGGGATGAAGGACGTCATTAGTTTCTAAGAAATTGGTCAGTGAATAATTAACATGCTTCTCCAAAAGTTTACCAAGATACGGTATGAGGGAAATGGGACGGAAGTTATTATAAATGGTAGGGTCGAGATTGGATTTCTTTTGATAGGGTCGAGATTGGATTTCTTTTGAAGAGGCTTAATGATTGCGTGCTTCCACGATTTGGAGACTAGGGCCGAATCTAGGGCTAGATTGAGTAGTTCAGTCACAGATGGTAAGAGGATCCCCAGTGCATCCGCTAGGAGTCGCGGGGGTGCTGGGTCCATCGGAGAACCGGATTTGGTAGTCGTAATTAAATGTCTGACATTTTCTTCCTCCAATCTGGGAAAATGAACTAATGAAGAAGTTGAGGGTATCTTACTTATTTTAGCTGTAGCATGTTCCCTGTTTTTCGGGAACTGGTTGTATATTTCTGTCACCTTTTTAGAGAAAAAGGCTGCTATGTCGTTGCATCTCTTGATAGATGTAGGGGGGCGTTGGAATTTTCATGAGGGTTGGTCAAAGTTTTGACTACTTTAAATAGCTCTTTGGGGGAATTTGCTGCCCGAGCTATTTTACCTTCATAATATTTAGCTTAGGCTGTCTTCATTTCATTGTGATAGGTTCTGATTAACAGCTTGTAATCAGACTTGAGGGAAGGGTCATAATTTTTCCTCGAGTGTCTCTCTAATTTCTTGCATTGTTTTTTCAATGCGGAGAGCTGTTCATTGTACCATGGGGTAATTTTGGGATGAGATTTACTGTTAAGAGTTCTCTTGGGAGCACACATGTCAGCTGATTGGGTGATCCAGTTTTCCCATTGCTGGTATTTCTCATCTATATTTCCTGGAAAAGATAGGGGTATTGCCCTTCAGGACTGACTGCCACGTTGTAGGGTCCAATTTGGACCAGCTCCTAGTGGTGATGGTTCATACTAAGGTTTTTTTCGGTTGTAGAGGTTTTGGTAAGCTGAACATGATTAAAGAATGGTCTGACCAAGGTACTGGGATAGGTTTAGAGACTATGATCTGCGGGTCATTAGAGAAAATGAGGTCCAATATATGCCCTTTCTCGTGCGTGGGTGATGTTACGAGTTGGGTTCATTGTAATGCTTCCATGTCACCCTGCAACCGTCTGACGCAGTGGGTTTCGTGTTCGTCAAAGTGTAGGTTGAAGTCGCCAAGAATTGTCAGTTGGGTCTTTTCCATCGTGAGGCTCGATATAAGATTGGTTAGTGCCTCTAAAAATCTACTGCTAGTGCCTGGGGGCCTGTAGATAAGTATTCCTGAGAATGTGCGGGTAGGAGATAAAGCTATGCAAAACTGGGCGCTTTCACACTCAGGAAGAGAGAATTGAGATATGGTACATTTAAATTAGTCTTTTAAGATGATAACAATGCCACCCCCAATTCTGTGTGGTCGGTCTAGCCTGTGTAGCTGGTAGTCCAGGGGGAGGGCGAGATGGATATCTGGGCCTGAGCTAACGTTAAGCCAAGTTTCAGTTACAAACAATATGTCTAGGGGCTCTTCCTCTAGCATGAGTCTAATGTCTGAGGTGTGTTTTGGGATAGAGCGGGCATTGATCAGTCCCATCTTCCAAGTATCCTCTTTAGAGGTATTTGACCAAGCCTGTCTTGTCAGGTTAGTGTGTGTCTCATATCCACATTGTTGACAGGTTACCCTAAAAAAGGGTGTGTTATCAACTCCTAGTTGAATTGCACATGCAGGGTGTGGCAATGGCCTGATGGCTAGTAGCTGCTTACTGGAGTAGCTATATTTACCTGTATTATGGGAACCAGGGGTTCTGGCCCCTGGGCCAGTTCGGGAGCGGATGGGCGCAGACGGGCTTGCCTTTGGCATGCCTTCGGTGCACCAGTGGTGCGCCCGCTGCGCGCGCCCACTGCGCGCCTGGCCCGCAGTGGTCAGTTAAAGTAGAGGTGGAGTCGGCAACTAGACCGCCGAGCTCCCGCCTCTGCTAAAACTCTATGGTGCTATTGTCGAGCCCGCTCTCTATGATCCCTGAGTGACGCTCTAACCAGAGCGCGGTAGGGAAGTGCTGATTACCCCGTTTTAAGCTGCTCAACAAGAACAAATTCATGCAGTTTACTGATGCAATAAAAATTGAACACAGAATTAAAAGCAAGTACAACAACAATTTAAATTAAAATAATTATCAAGTAACGTGTGTGCGAGGCAGAGCTTCACTGGCAATGCTCTTACCTTCGCGCCCGGCCCGCAGTGGTCATTTAAAGTAGAGGTGGAGTCGGCAACTAGACCGCCGAGCTCCCGCCTCTGCTGAAACTCTATGGTGCTAATGTGCAGCTCGCTCTCTATGATCCCTGAGTGACGCTCTAACCAGAGCGTGGTAGGGAAGTGCTGATTACCCCGTTTTACGCTGCTCAACAAGAACAAATTCATGCAGTTTACTGATTCAATAAAATTTGAACACAGAATTAAAAGCAAGTACAACAACAATTAAAATTAAAATAATTAGCGAGTAACGTGTGCGCGAGGCAGAGCTTCACTGGCAATGCTCTTGACTACTACCCCAAGTCCGGTGTTGGTAACTTTTCAATGGTTTGAAACCACAATTGTAGTTGCAAATGATTGCTACAAAGTATTGCAACTCTCAAATGGGAGGGGAATGCCCCTTTCATGCCCCCTTCTATTTCAGAGTCAGAATGGGTCAAAAAGGCGTTTTGCTAGTTGGTGATTTTGCAGTGCACCACCTGTGATTTTCTGATCAATCCCCCCAAACACATACCCTAGTAACTTATCCTCCCTTTTTCACTCTCACTTCTCCCAATCCTCCCAGTCCTCCAATGTCTGTACTCAAGCTTGCTTCTACAATGCCCCTCCTATCATCAAACTTACCTGTGCACTCATAAAAGCGAGATTCTTAAGGAAGAATGGCATTAACCTTTTTGATGGGGCTTGTTCATCGGCTGTGGCTTGGTTCCAGTGGCACAGTGAACAGGGGACCCACGTCTGGGCATACCCTTACTGCTTATGGCAGTACATCAAACACACAAAAGGTGATGGGAGGGATGCTTGCAATAAGTCTAACCACTGGCCATCGCTCAGGGTCGCATTCTACCCATAGTTCTTTTGCCCACCATGCCACCTCAGTTTTGATAATTTGCTAGCATGCCACCCACCCCCTATTGTGTGTTTGATGTTCTTCCCTAAGAATGAAGGGGTATGACCAGATGTGGGTCCTGTGCTCACTGTGCCACTGTAGCCAAGCTACACCAGCGGCGGCTCCTCTGCTAAGGTGGAGAAGCGTCGCCACACTGCTTTTCAGCAGTGAAAAATGAAAAATAAAATGATAATAAAAAAGGTTATTATCATGTTATGTTTTCTCGCTCACTTCTTGTAGCCAAGCCGAGGGCAGGGCGGGGCCGCCCATTCTGACACGACACAGCTGCAGGAAGGAGGAGGAGTGATGCCACTGCTTCAAGTGTGCATGACAGTTTGGCTGGATGCACGCTTCGATCTCTCCACCCGAGCTATACAGCTCGGTGGAGAGCAAGCACAGGGTCGTAGTCCCTTAGGGAGCGCCTAACTAGGGTGCTTACACCAATCACAGCACTGCTCTCATGCTGGGTAATACCAGCAAGAGACAAGCATCTGGATTGGCGTAGGGGAGCCTGTGGCATGCCAAGGAGCAGAGGCCAGAAGACCACCACCGCTGCAGATGGCAGGTAAGCATTTTTTATATTCTTTTCCCGGCGCTGCCCCCACGCTGCGCCCCCCCTGCGCTTCCTTCCCCGTGCTGTCCCACCACTTTAATGCAGCCGCCACTGAGCTACACCCATCCAACGAACCCCAATCAGGGCAGAACCAGTCTTAGGTTGCTGGTGTTCTGGTTGAGGGAGGACCTGGCCTGGCAGTTTGTGCTCGACTATTCCTATTATAGCAGAGTCAATACTGATTTGCTTATGACTGGGTCCAAATTGAGGTTGCATGGTGGGAAAAAGAACAATGGTTTGGAATGCTACCATATGTGATTGCCAGTGGTTAGACAAATTGCAAGCATTCCTCCCATCACCTTTTGTGTGTTTGATGTGTTTTATAAATACTACAAAGCAGCACAACAAGAAACGTTCTGATTTAATCTTTCGCTACCAGGACAATTACGCAGATGAAACTGCTGCAACTTAATGGAAGACAACAGATATTGGTATGATAATGGCTGCTTGTGGGTGTATCAGTGACACACCTACCTACAGAGTGAGCGCAGCACATGTCCTACCTCTGCTGAATTGTACATTTCTGAAATAAATAATAACATCATCATGAGTAAAAGGAAGTGGTAACAACATGGCAATTCCACACATGAATAGAAATCCAGGTTGAGACCACCTGAAGGAAGTGACCCAAAAAGGGCCACCCGGGTCACTCACGACCACCTTCTCTGCCTTCCTACAATTGAAGAGTCGGTCAGACAGTAGAGAATACAAACCAGATATTTATTGAGATTACACTGCAGTGGAGCCCAGTCTGACCAGCCTCTTGAGATGACTGTCGAGGGACTGAAGCCCGTAAGCATACAATTACATTATGTACGTTTGCAAAGTCCACAAAGGCACGCCTACTATGGAAAAACACTACCAGGTGTCGTAATACAATGGGGGTACAGAGCATAAGTTTCGATTCTGCAGCTGGGCACAGGCTATCTACTGCCCAAGGTCATTTGGCCTATCCTCCCTACCAGACGAGTGGGAGAAAGGCTCCATCTAACAAAAAAGTGTCATAAGGTTTCTGCACATACAGAGCTATGCACAGGATAATAGGACCTCGGAATATAGTGGTGAGCCAACCATAGACCTTAGCACCCAAAACCCCAACCCAACTAGCCTTAGCGTCCCATTAGCACTAATGTACCAATGATTAGACAACCCAGAACACGGTATCTCTCTCTCACTCAGGACTCGCAGAGGCAAGAACACTCTTTTGTCACACTCGTACCTGTCCACAACATGCGTAAGAAGAGACACTGTATAGGTTAAAATGTTTATTTCAACTTACGTGCTCTAAGATACAGTACACGTGTCAGTACTAATAGCATAATACATATGAATAATATAATCAGCATAGTTACTACTCCATAGAATACGAACGGGGAAAGCATCTCATAAAGCAGTGGATATATGTCTAACTAACATTACCACCCTCCCCGTGCTGGAAGCCAGTTTATTATGAAAATAGAAGACCTTTGGGCTTTGACTAGCGAACCCCCATACCTCAGTCTCTAGATGCAAAACTACATCAGCAGACAAGTCACAGCTCTTCTCTCTGGAAAGGTCGTCTCCAAGTGTGCTCTAGAGCGGGCGACCGCATTATTAAAAGCACACTAATTTCTCCATGGCAGCTGTACATGGTGTTATGTCTAGGTGCGAGGGACGGGCCAAATCAGTAAGAACCAGGGACGTGTTATTCGACCTTGTAACTGTTGTTCAGACTGAGCCCAAAGGGAATAGGAGAAAAGGTGAGAAACAGAAAATGCAGACAGTTGTAAAATAACTTGGCAGTAGCAGAGGGCGACAGAACAACGGCTAAGAGTAACGTGCGCAAAAGTCATCATGGCAGCCAGGCCTGCCAACGTATCCAGGCAGGCCAGGAGGCCATGAGCCACAAGACACCCTCCCCTGGACAGTCCATCGGCCAAGACGAAAACGAAGACAGAGTTCCAAACACCTGAGCAGAATCGAGGCAGCCCACCGACAGTGAACGGCAAATCGATCAATCCAAAAACGTGGAAGAGCAGAAAAATGCTATACCGTCCAAGAGGACATCATTGGAATCGTCAAAAAACGTAGACGCCATCCAGTCCAACAGGTCAAAGCTGCAGGAATGTTCCTCAGAGGATGGAGCATCCAAAAGCAATGCGGGACAGCTTGCGTGATATTCAATATAACTTTGTTGTAGGAGATTCTGAGCAGCCGCCCAGATATCCCATTGTGCCAAAATCCCCAGTGCAGCCGCACGCATCATAAAGCCAGCAGCGGAACAGTCCCGTTCATGGGCCTCTAAGGGACCCACCAACTGAACAAAATCCGGAACAGACAATGACGAATTGGAGAGGCAATAATCCATGGTCCATGTGAACGGACAGCGGATGCAAGACATCACAGGTTGCACGCAAGTGAAATACGCAAAGCGAAAGGAAAGGGTGTAGGACACACTGATAGTTGCCAAAGGCAGAACATCGAAGCCAACCAGAAGTCGCTCACGGAGCAGCTGGAGGCGTTCGGGATCGAGAAGGGCCCAGTGGTGTGCAGCCATTGCGCAGAAAACAGACCAACAGCAAGACACCAGCCGCCAGAGCGAGGATTAATGGGAAACCACCAAAGACGCTAGAAAAAATAGAATGTATGAACGCCGGTATCACACCGAAAATAGTTTGAAAGGTGGACACCAGGCCAGACCCCACAATCTTAAAAAAATGCACCAGACCCTCAGTGTTTGATGCGTTAAAAATACGATGAATCAACTCCCCAAAATGTTGGGGGAGGTCAGTGTTCAAAAGGGCCTGTATTTCACTGTGGGTACTCGCCACCTGGAGAATGAATGTCTCCCGGGCGGATGTGAGCATAACCTCCTCATTCAATAATAGGGCCTTTATTCTGCTCAACTTATTGAAATCTGCCTCCATGGTAGGAATGGAAGGCCAAATAGAGTTATCAACGATGTCGTGAGGGGGAGGAAAAAGCACATTCTTGCAGCAGACAACTCTGTGTGAGACCGTAACAATATACGGAATGCCAGCCTGTAGGCCACAACAGTCTTCGTTATTTAAAAGCAAATAGCTACCGTTAGTAAGCAAAGTAAAAGTAGGAGAAATAGCAGGAGCAGGAATACCCTTTAGCACACATGCAAGATTCGGAACTGAAACACTACAAGCCCCGTGCAATTTAATATGTTTACAAATAAGCGAATGACCCACAGTTGAATCACAAGACTCCCCTGTGAGAAACACTTCCTTGCCGTCTCTAAGGCATTTATACATGAAAGGCAAGGACCAAAGTTCATGCAGGAAAGCACTACCCAAGGGCTGGAAACGGCCTACAGGATAATGTTTCATGCACGAGCTAAATTCAAACAGGGAAAAAGGTAAAGCTATAACCCCATGAACTAGCCACACCGCAGAATCTAGTTCCGCTACAGAGAATGGTAAAGGATCCACTTTCTCGATATGTAACAAAGTGTAAGATGCATCTTTCATGGACATGAACTGCTGTTTGTCAGTCAAATTAAAAGGCAGAAAAAGGGCAGTGGTGTTTAACAAATTCCAAGGAACTTTACCTAACTTAAGGGTTTGCAAAGTCCAGGCAAACTGCATCACTGAACGCAACTGATTCTGACCATGATACAACATAGAGACATCATCTTGTACAATATCAACAACAGAGGATACAATATTCTCTAATGTGTAAATGCGGGAAGACAGGGTATTTATACTATTGTCAACAACAGCAAGCACCTTTTCCAAATTTGCTTGGTCTATTTCCCGAAGACGGGAAGCAGCTTCCATTTGTGACAGCTTCCAGAGTTCATTATACGCTTCATAAATGAATCTCTTCGGTCGGGGACCACGAGGTCCCAAGATAAAGTCAGATAAATCAATAGTGCCTGATAGGAGGGACAAATGTTTCTTAACAGAGTCTAAGGACGAATGTTGTAACCATTGTTTACATAATTTACCAACCGAATACGTGGTGACAGTACGAGTTTCAGTAAATCTTGGATCAGGCTTGTCCTGTATGTAGCCAGGAACTGTGCCATGAAAACGCAGTTGGCATGCATTAGATGATATGGGCCATGCCAACCAGGGTGACTGTATCAGTGCAGAAACGTTAAAGGAATTGTTTTGGAACTGAGCCTGTAACGTCATAAGGGACATATTAAAACGCAAACTATCATTTGGAAAACTCGACAAGGATGGGATGGCTGGCGCATTTAGTTGTTTAACGGTAGCCAACCCCCAACACGTGGTTTGATGAATGGAAGCATTTAGAAATAGAATTTGGGCTGGGATAAGGCAAGCGCGGTGCAAGGCCTCGGTGCCTTGCACCTGCCATGGCTTTGAACCCCAGATTGATTTTAAATCCACTGTGTCTTTCCAATACTCATAACCACCCACCGCCAAGGCGCTCAAAAAGGAACCCGAATAAAGTAATTTGGTGTGGGTCAACATTATTTTTTGAGTCAATGGGGTTTTCAATTTAAAATAATAGGACCCAGGGTTCGATCGATTGAAATCAGTAAAATAGGTGAATTTATTTCGAAGAGTCTGGGAGCTACCTGGTATGGGGTTTGGGCAGTGTTCCCATTGGGTGTAAGTAACAGGGCTGCGTAGTGCACTCGGTTTGTGGAGAAAATGATTGCCCCAATGCTGGTAGCAATACAAATCGGCATAATTCGCAGAATTCATATACAAGTCCTCAGCATTAAAGGAAGCATAATATTTTAAATCAGCAAACAATGCTTCAACGGCATGCACATCCCAATCATCAGAATGAATATTACTTTTTACTACATCACCCATCGAGACTCGAAGGACATTTGGTACATTAATAATTTCCGTCGGGCCATGGATTTGAAAGTTTACCGCATCCCATACGATGCCATCAGCAACTGGAAACGCTGAAATGTTCACAAATGTGTGGTCACGCTTCATGATGTGTGAAGAGGAATGCGGAGCCAAAGTTCCAGCGACACTGTTCACAGCAGAGCGTTCAGGTAAATAGTGACCATTGATGAGTAGAAAAAACACTGTGACAAAACCAATGGACATGAACAAAAAAATCAAGAAAAGCACCATCCAGATATATGTCCATGGTGGAATCAAAAAATTGTCTCTAAACCAGGATACAAAAAGACTAAACTTGGACGGGACCGTTGATGAATTGGAATCCGAGTCAAAGGAATAACGTGTCGGGCTCAGTGGCGTTGTTGGTTGGTGTGCCACCGACTCTGTGGCGGGATAAGTATATTCGTCCTCATCAATGCAGGGGGATGCAGGGGGTTCAAATATATTTTCAGGCAAATCAACCATCTCCATGGTAACATCAGTGACTGTTCGTGCAGGCGTGCCGCGAACACATGTCCGATAAATGGCAGGACAAGAGACCGCTGGTGTGACACTATTCAGGATCGGCCAGATGTTGTAGCTTGACATTTTCCACTGAGATGTATCTGTTTTCCTTGCGACCGGGAAGCGGTGGTAAGATGACGCGGTGGTAAGATGACTGTACGTGTTCCCTTCAAGCCCAGGACTGGAACCGGTGCACGAAAAGAGGGGCCGAATTCTTTTTTGTTCTCCACCTTCTCTCGCACCAGGTCGCCAATCTTCGGAAGCCAGCCGGCAACCGGAATCTGCAGAGCAGGGTCTGTGGCTGAAGGCAAATGTGCAATTGCAAGTTTGTCTCGGGCTTCTTGTAAGTCCTGTAACATAGTAGAATGATTATCTACATCAAACTTGGCGGATTGCGCCGCCATGTCTAGACCATCAAGGTCAGGCACAAACATTCGTATGCCAAAGAGCATTTCGTAAGGGGTCCGCCCACCCAGAGGCCTTCTAGGGAGATTATTAAGTGCACGCTGAACGGTATACAAGTGGGCCAGCCAGTTCCTGCCAGTACCTATAACTCTAGCTGTCAAGGATTGCTTTAAGTCACGGTTCATTCGTTCAACGATAGAGTTGCCCTCAGGCCTATACGGAGACGAAAATTTCACCCGCACCCCCAAGGAGCCCATTGCGTCCTTGTAAGCCTTAGAGGCAAACGCCGGACCTTGGTCAGAATGGAAGGTGCCGCATGCAAAAATTCCCACAAAGACACGCAAATCCCTAATGACATTTCGAGCGTCAGCACTCCGTTGTGGCCAGACCCAGATGAACCGTGTGCACGAGTCCACTGCCACTAAGATATATTTATAGGCAGTGTCTGAAGAAAATGGACCGCAGTGATCCAAGTAAACACACCCAAAGGGTCTGTTTGAAATTCCAAGCGAGGTCTGCGGTGGTCGTGTGACCGTTGAAGGCTTGATCTGTTGACAAACGTCACAGGAAAGCACATAAGTACGTGTATCTTTATATAAACCACGCCACCAGTAACGCTGCTGCAAAATGGAAATTGTCGCAGACACACCAGCATGAGCCGAAGCCATGCCTTCGTGTGCCGCTGCCATCAAGGAAAGTCTGCGGTCCGCGTTGGGGATCAGCCGATCACCAACGTCAGGTATTGTTACATAAGGAGCCTGATCGGGACCTATCTGGTAAGAATATTTGGAAGGGAAACCTCTAGGGTAATTCATTCCTTCTTTTGTTGCAGCAATAGCTGCCAAGATATCAGTGTCTATTTTAGACATGGATCTAGTAACTGCTGCTACTGAACACGTGTGTACTGCTGATCTGGCAGCTTCATCTGCCAGACTGTTACCAACAGCGTGTGCGCCCACCCGCTGATGGCCTAGGGTGTGAACCACCTGCGTGAGTGGCAGACGTCTTTGTAATTCTGCCACTCTAACCCAAAGCATTTTATGCTTGATTGTGTTGCCTTTAGCGTCTCTATAGTCATTTTGTGACCAAAAGAACAGATTGTCATTGTATGATTGAACACAGTAGTAAGAATCGCACACTATTAAAGTGGTCACATCAGGATTTACAAACTCAAGCGCAAGCACCAATGCACGCAACTCGGCCAATTGTGCGGTACTGTCCCCGAGTGTCTGTGTATGCACCACAGTGGATTTGAACTTTCCGTTCACAAACGTACCTGCAACAATAGCACATGCGGCTGAATAAGCATGCTTGGACCCCGTGGCCGGTTGTGCCGAACCATCGGTGTAGATCACACAGTCGTAATCCTCAAGCGGCAATAAAGACAAAGGAGGAGGATGAAAAAATTCATACTGTAAAAACTCCTGAGTCTGAAGAGAAGAGTCAAAAATGAAAGTGACATCCGGAGACGTCAGAGATGTTGCCCATTGAATCCAACGGGGGTGCAAAGCTTTAGAGTTCGGTACACTTGCTTTGGTCACTGCCTCTAGAGCAGGATATGGTGTTACCACCAAAATGCGTTTTCCCTGGGCCAGTGCGCGCTCCTTCAGGATCGCCATTTGCACTGCTGTCAGAACTTTCTCCACAGAGGAAAACCGCATTTCTGCGGAGGTGTACAGATGTGACTTGTATGCGATAGGTACTGTATCGCCTTCATTAAAGGTTAAGTACGTGAAACCCACTGCCCCTGGAATGATTCTAATCACCAAGTTTGTGTGGTTATCACGCGTCAAAAGGTATTTAGACTCAAGAAGGTCTGTCTGCAAAGACTGCAGAATGGAGGTATGCTCCGGAAGCCAACAAGACTTCGAATAAGTAGGTTGTATCAAGGCATACAGTGGCTTGATACGCTGGGCGTATTCGGGAATATATGTACGTCCGAAGTTCAGAAAACCCAGCAAAGACTGAAGTTTCTTCAGATTAGTAGGAGGGCACAGAAGTGCACATTTCTCCAGAAAATGGGGGGCTAAACCCTTACCTTCATTGTTGAGCTCATAGCCCAAGAACAAAACGGTAAATTCAGCAATATGAGATTTGGCAAAGTTAATTTTGTAACCTTGAACCGCGAATTCAAGAATAATGCGGTCTACTCGAGTTAGATGCGGAAACAATTCGTCGTCTGTCAGATAAATGTCATCCACGTACGAACAGGCGTCTGGATCAATGCCGTCTAACAAAGAGACAACACGAGCGGCGAACACGCCTGGACTATTTTTGTAGCCCATAGGAAGACGCCTGAATTTGAACATTTTACCACCGGATGTAAAAGCGCACCATTGGCCACTCTCCGGGGCTAAGTTGTGCGTGTAGAATCCATTTGAAAGGTCAAGGGTCGTTTTGTATTTTTTACGAACAAGACTATCTACAAGCGCCGAACTATGGGTATTTTGCACCGCAAAGGTCCGACAATGCGAGTTCAAATGCCGGTAATCCAATACTAAGCGGTACGATCCATCGGGTTTAGAAACCGCGAAAAGGGGATTGTTCATAGGTGATACACAGGGTTCAATTACTCCCTGATATTCCAACTGAGTCAGAATTTCGGAAACGGGGCCTTTGGCTTCACGTTTTATGGGATATTGGGGTTGTGGCTGCGGTAACGACCGCAAAGGTATTTCATGGGGGGAGAATCTTCGTCCCAACCCACGTGATTGCGGAATAACGCTGGAGCCAGGGACACAGCCCACTCTGCTGCAAGAGCCTCCGCTTTGTCCTTTGGGACATGTCGAGAAAAGCTCGGAAGGATTACCTCCTCCCCTTTACGCGCAGCAAGGACGAATGGGGGTGGCCAATCCGCCTCTGCTAACAAAATGTCATATGAAGAGGTCAGATTTTCCCAAAAAATCCCTTTAATTACACGCTGTATATCACCTTCAATTTGAATGACAATATTAAATAGTCTGTCAGGGGGTGCCACTCTGGTGTCTGCTGTTTCAACAGTAATGAATGTTTCAGTTGCTGTCGCCTCCATATGAGGACGTAGCGCCTCCCGCACTATGGTAACTTCCGCGGCGCTGTCTAGGAGGGTTACTGCCCACGTCCAATTCAGGAGCCTCGTTCTCACCGTCTGTGGCATATTTCGCTGTTACAGCGGCAACTTTCTTCTTCTGAAATTGTGGTCGAAAACGTTGAGCGTCTTCCTCTTTTCCTCTGACTTGTTGTCGAGGCTGGTCTCGTCCCTGTGGGGCCTCACGGTCCCTTCCTCTATCCTGGCGGTCTCCTTCACCGGCCTGTGAAGAAGTCTGTGCCTGTGAAGAACGAGGAGAACGCGTATCAGGGATCTGAAACCTATCCGGTGACTTAATTCTCGCTCTATCGCGTAAATCATAAGTGCGTTCAGAAGAAACTGAAACCGGGGATGCGCCTCGCGACCCCGGCTTCTTTTGTTGCTTACCCTGTTTTTTCAGCCTCCAGCTCTTTTTAGTGAAGACTGGTTTCTCATCTTTCTCAGATTGAGATTTGGTTTGTTGCTGTTGTGGTTGCGATTGTGTTTGCTGTTTTGCAAAAGGCTTGTTACCCAGGCTATTTCTACCAATAGTTTTGTAAGCCTGGGTAATAATTTTCGGTAATTCACGAGGCTTGTCCAATTCTGGGACTAAAGCCAAAGCGTTTGCTACTTGAATTACTGCATCGCCCTTGACATTCGCAAGGATCAGCTCAGCTACTACTTCAAACACTCCCACCAGTCTCATCCCTAATTCCACAGCCGCTTCAGGGCCATGTTCGTCCTGTACTTTTTTAATTACAGAGGGGAGAACCGTCATGGAAGGAGTACCAAAACATTTAGAATATACTGCTGCGAATACCTTACCCCAGTTGTCACATGCTGTCAACTCGGGAATTAAGTCTTTTGGCAAACTAATCGTTAAAATACGATGTTTATCCACTGGAGTTGTATGTGGAAAAACTGCCTCCAACTGATCAAACTTTTCTGCAAGCCAATAAGGAAAATCATCCTTATTTTGTGGACGTTTGCCCATCACCGAATTCACCATGACGGGACTTATGGTCACTCCGCCTGCAGCAGCTGGTTGGCTGGCAACTCCAGGAGCGGCTCCATGGATGCTGCCTGTAACATATCGCACTAAAGCTCGATGCACCTGCACCAAGGCCGCATACATAGTGCGCAGTTCCGCGACTGGTATTGTCATATAACGCGGATGTGGGGTGTACCCGGCCAAAACAGGCCAAGTGGCCCCTCAATTGATAAGGGGCCTAAACGAACCGTGGTAGTCGGTTGTGGGAGGGCGCCATTAAACCAAACACGGTGTTGCCAAGCCGTGAGCGGTACTTCAAGATTAGTATAAGGTCTATAGACAGCAGGAACAACGGTGGGTTCATATTCATGGAACAGATTATCGTTCGCGTTCACCGCTGGAAAAGTGATCCAAGAGTAGAACACTTCAAAGTGGAAAGCCGGATCGGCTTGAACCACAAAGACTAGTTCAACTCCCGCGTCTGGCACTCCATACACCCGTAAGTGATCCCGGAGTGCTGTGCGGCTCTGCGCCGCGATGTCTATACCCGTCATTACTAACGGGTCTATTCAACAATCTTACACTAGGCAGCACAAAAAGGGTTATGTTTAAAAAACCTTTTTTAATAACATCAAGCTTGAAAGAACCTACAAAATCTACAATATAGGAGGTATCGCCGTCACACACGCTTCCGGAAGCGTACGTGAGGGGTTTGTGGACAAGCACAAGTACTACTCAAGCATCTCGCAAGTAAGCTGCCCCACTCGTTGGTCGCGCCATGTCATAAGGTTTCTGCACATACAGAGCTATGCACAGGATAATAGGACCTCGGAATATAGTGGTGAGCCAACCATAGACCTTAGCACCCAAAACCCCAACCCAACTAGCCTTAGCGTCCCATTAGCACTAATGTACCAATGATTAGACAACCCAGAACACGGTATCTCTCTCTCACTCAGGACTCGCAGAGGCAAGAACACTCTTTCGTCACACTCGTACCTGTCCACAACATGCGTAAGAAGAGACACTGTATAGGTTAAAATGTTTAATTCAACTTACGTGCTCTAAGATACAGTACACGTGTCAGTACTAATAGCATAATACATATGAATAATATAATCAGCATAGTTACTACTCCATAGAATACGAACGGGGAAAGCATCTCATAAAGCAGTGGATATATGTCTAACTAACATTACCACCCTCCCCGTGCTAGAAGCCAGTTTATTATGAAAATAGAAGACCTTTGGGCTTTGACTAGCGAACCCCCATACCTCAGTCTCTAGATGCAAAACTACATCAGCAGATAATCACAGCTCTTCTCTCTGGAAAGGTCGTCTCCAAGTGTTCTCTAGAGCGGGCGACCGCATTATTAAAAGCACACTAATTTCTCCATGGCAGCTGTACATGGTGTTATGTCTAGGTGCGAGGGACGGGCCAAATCAGTAAGAACCAGGGACGTGTTATTCGACCTTGTAACTGTTGTTCAGACTGAGCCCAAAGGGAATAGGAGAAAAGGTGAGAAACAGAAAATGCAGACAGTTGTAAAATAACTTGGCAGTAGCAGAGGGCGACAGAACAACGGCTAAGAGTAACGTGCGCAAAAGTCATCATGGCAGCCAGGCCTGCCAACGTATCCAGGCAGGCCAGGAGGCCATGAGCCACAAGACAAAAGGTATGTACTAACGAGGATACTTGCAATTATAGAAGAAAAAGCTCAACCTTGGGAAACGAAACTTACCAAGGACCATTTCTCGAAAATAACTAAGCAGTAGTTTCGATTATCATACAAAATGGCGTCCAGATTGCAAGATGGTGTCGCGAATGCTAAAATATACGGACAGAAGGGCTTTCCAATATTAACAAACCCTCCTGTTTGCATGAGCTAACCATCGAAAATCGAAAATCAAAGCAGAAACATAAAGGAAGAATAAAGCACATAGCCTTTCATGCACGTCATGATGTCAATAGTGGGAGTATATTCCAAGAGAAGGGAGGACGTTTCGAAGACGCCCTCGTCTATGGCCATGATGTCATCTATTTCTTTCTGTAACATTATTGCAGCATTGGTATCATGAATCGATATCTTTCCCTTCTGAACCAATACAGAGATACAGTATGTGCAGCACATTGGGAGACATTGAATAAGAACACAACAACATATCAAATTACCAATGAAATATATCGCTTTCTCTATTAGCCACCCCCATGTTCCAAAAAGGGACCAGCTCCAATTACCTGATTCCATACCTTTGACATTCTCAATAATATCCAGGATATACTTGGTGATATTCTTTTCCATATTTGTTATGCCCACTACACACTGATCGCCAATAACTGCGCATGCACCACCATTCTTTGCTAAAATAAAGTCCACTGCATATCTAGTCTGTTCAGAATAAATCCTCATACTTTCTAATTGAATGGTGATGTCACGCAATGCTGCTACAGTGGTATTTGACAATATCTGTAATTTACAGCCAAAATATTCCCGAGCCTTTTCAGTCCTACTCATAGCCATTCCCCCTAATGTGAAAATGGCAGACAGGATATAACCAAAAGTAATACCATTACTATAGCTATTGATCTCAATATCTGTTACTCCTTCGCAAAATTCCTTTGTAAGCGTTCTCTTTACCTATTTTATTTGTCTGTGAGCATATTTGCAAGGGACCCCCAAGGGCAGCACCCATCCCAAGAGCTACATCATTGGTGCCATTATGAACATTTGAGTACGTTCCATTTGTGAGAAAGAAGAACCCGGGGTGGGCATATATCGGCCTATTATAATCCACAGCTGCATAATGAGAATTACCTGTCACTGTGTCAGAACTTTTCAAACTTTTCAAAGGGAATGTCCGTTTAAATATGATCACCCCTGAACAGTTGATATACAAAATAGTATCAGTATTATTTATGATGGGGCAACAAGCAGGGTAATAGCCAGCTTTTCGGGGAACCGTCACTTCTTTATAATGCCAACCCACCAATGTAATATTTTGCTCTTCAAAATAAAAGTTATCACAGTACGTATTATTGTCACAACTAGGGTACCCTATTCCAGTGGGTTGACGATGATACAAGCATGGTCCTGGGTAGCCAAAACCAAACTCCCCTTTTTCTATGTATAATTTATCAAAGACAGAGGGTAAGCAGTCCATAGGCTAGTTACAGAGTCAGTAGGATAACAAGCGACGCCATTACCAAAAAATCTCTTATGAGTATCTAGAAAAACATTATTAGAAAGCATTCTTTTCTGTCTCGGGTGTGGAAGAGATATCATTGTCAGAAATAGGCAAATTACTTGCATTTTCTAACACCCAAAAAACTCCACAAAGAATAATCATCAGCAGAATAGCAAAAAGAAGGAATTGCACTCTCCGCTGTTTCACCCATGATGATCGGGGAAAAACAACAAATGCTAATGGCTGTTCTTCAACAATCATTGTCCTGCCAAAGTGATGCATGATAGCATAATGAAGAGGTACTATTAATCCATCCATAATAAAACTAAACAAACAATCTTCTTTCCAGCGTCCGTTTTTCTTCTCCTGTGAGCCTCGCTGGCAGGCTCCTATTGTTCATCCACGGTGGTGCTATCCAGCACTTCTCGTTGGAGCTACACAATTGCAGCCCTTGCTGAGGAAAATCCACTTCTTTCAGGATAGGGTACTCTCCCTCCTGGGAAAACACCCCAAACTGATCCTGGCCAGTGTCTCGAACGATGCACCAATCTCTCTGTCCCTACTCCATTTCCCTAGTCTTCATCCATGAAGTCCATCCCTACTAGTCTGACTTTTCCTTTGGTGCACTGTTCCTTCATCGAGGATGCAAATTGTACTTAACAACTCCAGGAACAGAGGGATCAAGAAACAAACATTCACTTTCAGCTGTTTGGACTGATTCAGATTCAAACACAGAAGGGCCAGCTGACTGGAGCTCTTGGCTGGCCTTAACCTCAGGTGGCACTGCTTCATTTAGGACTGCATCACTCTCCTCCTCTGAAGGTGCCCACGTTATTCTGGCATCGGAGAAAGGGATGAAACGAGGAACCTTTTCCGTCTCAGAGTCCCCTATACCATTGATCCTCTACTGGTCGTACGGAAGGGGAAGTGGCACCTTCTTGGTATGCGTACAGTGTATCCAATTTTTCCGGCCGTCCACTTTAACAGCAGTGCGGGTGGCGAGGAGGTTCTGATAAGACCCCTTCTAACGGGACTCCAAGCTGCCTTTTCACTGAAAGTGCTTTATGAGAACGTAGTCACCAGGCCGAAGGTCGTGGCAGGGTCCCTCTGTAGCGGATGGCAAGGCCTCTTGAATCTGCTGATGAATAGAACGCAAATTTTTAGTTAACTCATATAGATAGTCTATCAACAAGGGGTACTCTATCTCAGAAAAGTGGCGGGGTCTTGGAACTCCCCAGACATTAGCGGGCCTCCCAAAGACAATCTCATAGGGGGATAACCCTGTTCTTGTATTGACTGTAACTCTCGTTGACAACAAAGCCAATGGTAAAGCATCTGGCCACTTCAATCCTGTACTCTCCTGAATTTTGGCCATCTTTAGTTTGAGAGTACCATTGTACTTCTCAACTAAACCTGCTGACTGGGGGTGATTTGCAGCATGAAATTTTTTCTTGATGTGCAAGCCATCGCACACCAACTGGATGACTTTACAATTAAAATGACTGCCATTGTCACTCCAAATCAAACGGGGCAAACCGAAGCGAGGGAAAAACTCTTTCAAAAGAGCTTTTGCCGTCGCTAGGGCTGTATTTTCCTTGGTAGGATAAGCCTCAACCCATTTACTGAATGTGCAAACCACCACCAACACATACTTCAAATTGTTCACCCGTTCCATCTCAATGAAGTCCATTTGCAGGACTTCGAAAGGGAAAGAAGGGGGTGCAAAATTACTCCCCTTCCCTGGGTTGTACAACATACACACCATGCAATATTTTACTAAATGGGCAGCCGTCTTTGGAATATTATCATTCTGCCACACCGGATCGAGCAATTTGCAGATACCCCTAGCACTAATGTGAGCTGGTCCATGAGCCATAGTATCTACAGGGAGAACATATGCATCTGGCAACATCCATCTCTGTTTCCCTGATTTATCTGTCCAACACCCATCATCATCTAATTGTGCTGTACTTTCTTGCCATATTGCCAATTCCTCAACCGTCGCCTCACTCTGGATTTCTTTCACACTATCTAGTGTGTCCTCAAACATCATGACTTCCGGCACCCATCTAGCAGGACCTGCTACAAACATCTTTTTCATCTTAGATCGGGCCGTCTCTTTAGCTGTTTGATACGCAAAAGCATTTCCCTTCCCCACATCATCAGTAATTGCTTTGTGAGCGCTGCACTTCACTATTGCCAGTTTCTTGGGCAGGGTCAATGCTGACAAAAGTCTATTTATCAAAGGGCCATGTTGAATCTTCGAACCATGGGAGGTAAGGAATCCCCTCTCTTTCCAGAGCCGCCCAAAATTATGAGCGACTCCAAAAGCATACTGGCTGTCAGTGAAAATATTAACCGCTAGTCCCTGACTCAACTCACATGCCAGAATTAGAGATGCCAGCTCTGCAGCTTGGGCAGACTGATAGGGAACTCGTGATGTCTCAACTATCGTGCGCAGTGTTGTGATCGCATAAGCAGCAGTTGTGGTGCCATCTGGTAATTTAAAACAAGAGCCATCGACGTATAGTTCCCCTTGGGGGTCAGATAAGGGAATGTCAGTCAAGTCTACCCGTCCCTTCGTCTCCTCTTCAGTGCGAAACATACAATCATGTATGTCTATCTCCTCACTCTCCGAAGGGAGTGGTAGTAACGTGGCAGGATTCAGAGTGGCACAGCGTTTGATCGTAATATGTGGTGCAAAAAGAGTTTGCTCATAGCCAGTCAGACGTGCACTGGTAAGGTGCTGTGTCTTTGTTCTGTTCAAAAGCGTATCCACAGCATGGGGTACCATAACCGTGAGATCAGTATCAAGAACAAGCCCTGCCGATTGTCGAATAGAGACGGCCACTGCCGCTCTTAAACAACTCAGGAGAGCTTTCGAGACGGGGTCAAGCACAGCAGAAAAATACGCACACAGCCTCTGCTTACCTCCAAAAGCCTGTGTTAAGACAGAAAGCGCACAACCGGCCGACTCGTTTACATACAACACGAACGGCTTGTTGTAATCAGGTGTGCCAAGCACAGGAGCCGAACAAAGCGCAACCTTCAATTGCTCAAAAGCTTGTTGACATTCAGGCGTCCAAGGCAAAGGCTCATGCACATCTTTAGTTGTTAGGTGAAGCAGAGGCTTTGTTAATAAAGCAAAATTGGGTATCCAATGACGACAATAGGAAGTGATACCAATAAAGGCTTGCACATCTCTTTGGGTCCTTGGAACAGGCATGTTAATTATAGCGTTAATACGCTCAGGAGTTAGTTTCCGACCCTCCTTCGACAGTAGGTGACCTAAATAGGTGACCTCCTGTCGACAATATTGGAATTTGGAAAGGGACACTTTATGTCCATGTCGATCCAAATGCAGCAGCAATTTGACTGTAGCTGATTTACATCCTTCTTCAGTATCGGACGCAATCAAAAGATCGTCCACATACTGCAGTAATACATTACCTGGAAGAAGGATAAGGGAGTCCAATTGACCCTTCAGAGCTTGGCTATATATACTAGGACTCTCAGTATAGCCCTGAGGAACCCGACAAAATCTAAAACTACGACCTGCCAGGGAGAAACCGAACAGGTGCCTGCTATTGGGATGAACAGGGATGCTAAAGAAAGCGTTTTTCAAATCAATGACAGAAAAGAATTTGGCAGAAGAAGGATTCATAGTCAGAAGAGCAGTAATGTCAGGGACTACAGGGAACTGAGGGACTACTATCTTATTAACTTCGCGCAAATCAATCACAAAATGATAGACATCAGCAACATCATCAGGAGAACCCGGAGAACCCGGAGGTGGCCTCTTGAGGACAGGAAGGATGGGGCTATTGCACACATTTGCCGCTGTCTCTTCAACAACTCCTGATGGAATCAAATCTTGTATTATGTGTAACAATGCCTGTTCTCCTGCATGCAAAATTTTATACTGAGGAATACGAGGCAATATCGCATTTTCTTTAACCTGAATAGAAATTGGAGGTATTTGCAAAAGTCCCACATCTGTATCACCTGTAGCCCATAGCGTAGATGGAACATCTTTAAACTCAACTGGGAGGGGGGCATCTTTAGACAAGCATTGTATGGTACTAACCACACTCGGACCCATTGTTAAATGGACGCCGTCTGGGGAACAGTAAATAGTAGCATGGAGCTTTTTTAACAGATCTAATCCCAACAGATTCTCTCCACAAATTGATGTTAATAAAAACGGCAAATCAAAGGTAAAAGGACCTATAGTCAGGGCAAGGGGTTTGGAGATGGGGCTTACAACCGGCATACCGGAAATACCGACCGAAACATTGTTATGGCCAGACAAGGCTGCCCCAGGGACCAGTGATCTTGCAACAGAACTATTCATTGCTCCTGTATCCACCAAAAATGTATTCTCCGAGCCCTGCAAATCCACACTAATATAAGGTCCATGCTGATCTACAGGTATCGGAACTGGTCCCTTACCCTGTCCTTGGCTGTCCTAGCTATAAGACGACCCAGTCACATCCTCCAAATCATAATCATCATGATAATACTGTCGGCCCCGAACGTCATCAAAGTAATTCTGATCAGTACGGCCCAATGACGTTCCGGTAGCCTGGTCCCCATCCTGACTGGCTGTTCCCTGTCCTCGCCCTCTCTCTCCCCGTCCCCTAGGAGCCGCAACCTTTTGTAGCAAAACTGGACACTTGCTACGCCAGTGCCCTTCCTCTTTACAATACGCACATCGATTGGGGCCCACAGGCACAGCACTCCAACTCGTACGAGGAAGCTGCCTGGCCGGTCCAATGCCTCAACCTTGTCCCTGCCCCCTGGATGCCTGCTGCATCAGTACCTTAGTCTTCAACTCCTTTGTTTTCTTTTCAACCTTTTCCTTCTCCTCATTCTCTCTATGTTCATAATACTGAGCCATACTCAATATTACCGAAGGGGTAGAAGTAGTACATGTGCTCTCAGCAGCCTGCAACCGGGTTGCAATCTCCGGGAGCAAATTTGTGACAAACCTGTTGACAAACAATTGGATACCCCCTTCCACGGACAAATCCTGGCCACTAAAATCCCAAAACACCCCTTCAAACCAAGTAAAAAAATCAGACACACTCTCATCTTTCTTCTGACGACATGCGGCTAGCTTATCCCAATCCACCTTCCGGGGTGGAATAAGAGAGTGCATATAAGTAATGATGCGATCTGGCAAAGCCAAGATTTCAGCCTTAGGCTTATCACCAGGCTTCCTCTCCTTATCCCACGCCTTAATCTCATCCCATGTACCACCCAATTCTAGGGCATGGTTCTGAGTGTGCACCTGTCGCCAGACATCCACTGGTACCAATAAGCCAAAAAACATTTCAATATCTGCCAACGTCATTATCGTCGATGCAGCAGCGTCTGTCTATTCCTTATAGTAAGCAGTAGGATTTTTCCTGGGGTCGGGCAACTGAGCCTCAATTGCGAGGACTTCACTCCTCTTCCATGGAGTATAAACCCATTGCTCTTGGAAACGGGCCTCTACTTGTGCTCTAGTCACTTGATCGTGTTGATCACGTAACTCTGGTATTTCCGGGTGAAAAACGGGATGAACTTCCCTCATTGGGAACTGAAATATTACCTTCAGGGATTTGTGATGCAATCTACCACGATATCCAATCAGTGTAGTAACGTTAGCAAAAACCTCATTGGGAGCCATGCCCACAGCGTATACTTGGCCCCTAATATCGTAAATAATCTGAGGTGCAACACCTTTAAAACACTGTTCCCATAGTCCAATCAAAGTGGCCGACATATGTTTAAGGGCATGTTGCTGGACAAATGGCTCATAATCCTTTAACACACGCCAAACATCCTCAACACCATAAATAGGACTACGGGCCCACTGGGCAGCCTGATTGGCCACCATATTCTTCTCCATATCTCCCACATCAGACCGAATCAACACCCGTCCTAATCGCTCTTTTGCAACCGCCCCAGCTCCATCGTCCTGACCACGCACCGGTGTCTCGACATCTAGCAAAGGGGTAGGAGTAAAAACAGAGGCCAACCTACTGGTCGGAGAGGGGGGCATCAAGGTCAGCATCGGCTGAGTAATAGGTGTCTGTGAAGGAGAAAGTGACATCGTAACAACAGGGGTAGCAGGAGGACCGGCAGTCGCAGTGGCTGTGGGGGACGGAGACACAGAAGAGACTGATGATACCGAAACCAAAGCTCTTCGATCAATACTAGATACAACAGAAACAGGGGGGGCAGAGGCAGATGATGAGGGCTGTGGAACAACAGGGTATATTCTATTTGGGGCATAAGGGGGAGGCGGTCTGTCTTCCAATAGCTCTTCCATAAAAGTGTCTGTTTCCTCTCTAGTAACATAAGACTTATCACATTGCAATCGAAACCTCCTATCTGCATATTCTATACCCTTCTCCACTTTTTCTTATCATGTGCCACCGCTTTCTAAGTCAATGTCTGCGTTTTCTCCCTCCGTGCCTCCTTTTCTGCCCTCAGCCGCCTCTGCTTAGCTTCCTTCTGCCACACCTGAAGGTAATCAAACATCGACTGCCTACTACGTTTAGCAAACAGTTTGTCCTCCAAATAATTCAATTGCAATTCAGCGTCCCTGGTATATTTGTGCCATAATGTACTAAATATAATAGGGCCATGGCCGTGCTTAATATACATATAATTCGGTGTGCCCTCTGCGGGCGCAGGTTTCTTCTCTTCCAATCGAGCATCAGCCGAACAACAACGGCATCCACACAGCACAACTTGCTAAAGCAAGGCATTCTTACCTACACACGCGCACACACACACACAGCACGCTCAACCAAATATCTCACAAACAGCTCTTCCAAAGTAGGTCAACAGACCCCTTCCAACAAAGTATTGGTACCAAATACAAAAGTTTAAATATCCTAAGCGCTTAGTCCAAAACGATCCTCAGATCGTACCAAAGTCAAACAAACGGTGCACCATGTTCACAAAGAACCCAAACAAATTCAAGCGCTTGTTCCAAAAACAGTCCACAGACTGCACCAAAGAGAGACAGGCTCTAGCCCCAGACATTTTCAAAAGTAAGCCAAATTCACTCAGTTGCCTGGCAGGGCATCCACAGACACCCTGTATCTCTAAACGGTCCGCAGACCTAACAAGTTCAAACAGCTAAGATGGTGACATATTTACCAAGAACCAAGACAAACTCACCTGGTGCACACAGGTCAAACAAAGTTATTCTCCACTGCCGACTCTTCGGACCAAGCGGTCAGATCCAAGGGTTTCGCCATTCAGGACCCCGGTCGGGATGACCACTGGGCAGGGCAACGCCCGTTCAGACAGGCGGGGCAGCTGCGAGCGCGAAACTCTATCGTGCAGGGGTCCCCCGATCCGCCTATCCGACCCAACGCGGCCCGTCCTCCTCACCCGTCCGCGGGCGAGGATGAGGTCACCCGATGGAGTCCCTGTTCGGGCGCCAACTGAAGGAAGTGACCCGAAAAGGGCCACCCGGGTCACTCACGACCACCTTCTCTGCCTTCCTACAATTGAAGAGTCGGTCAGACAGTAGAGAATACAAACCAGATATTTATTGAGATTACACTGCAGTGGAGCCCAGTCTGACCAGCCTCTTGAGATGGCTGTCGAGGGACTGAAGCCCGTAAGCATACAATTACATTATGTACGTTTGCAAAGTCCACAAAGGCACACCTACTAAGGAAAAACACTAGCAGGTGTCGTAATACAATGGGGGTACAGAGCATAAGTTTCGATTCTGCAGCTGGGCTACTGCCCAAGGTCATCTGGCCTATCCTCCCTACCAGACAAGTGGGAGAAAGGCTCCATCTAACAAGAAAGGTATGTACTAACGAGGATACTTGCAATTATAGAAGAAAAAGCTCAACCTTGGGAAACGAAACTTACCAAGGACCATTTCTCGAAAATAACTAAGCAGCAGTTTCGATTATCGTACAAAATGGCGTCCAGATTGCAAGATGGTGTCGCGAATGCTAAAATATACGGACAGAAGGGCTTTCCAATATTAACACACCCCAGACAGAAATTCAAGATTAGAAGAAAAAAGCTAAGCAGGAAGGAGCTCTCTGAAGGAGTCACCAAGAGGTGTCAAAAAGGGAATTACAAAAAGGTAGAAAGCAAGCAAAAGTACCCCAGGAATTTAAACTCCAGATTTCAGAGGCATAGGCCATACGTTTGGATCCATAGACCAGTTCACTTAGGCTAATAAAAACTAGGGGCCAGATGTATGAAGACGCTGTTTTGCGATTCCCTAATTGTGAATCCTTGCGATTAGCAATTAGGAAATTGCAAAACGGCATGTATGAAAGAGTGTTGAACACTTTCTGCGATTCCCAGTGGGTCACAAATTACCTACCTCATGAATATTAATGAGGAAGGTCACAATTTGCGACTCATTAGGAATCGCAAAAATCACAGGGATGGTGGCCTGCTGAGGTCAGCAGACCACCATGTCTATGATTGCTTTTAAATAAAGCAATCTTTTTTTGTAAAGCAGCCCATTTTCCATAAAGGAAAACGGGCTGCTTTACAAATAGAAAAATGAAAAGTGGCCAGTGGCACCACTGCCTGCTCTTATAAAAAGCTTTTACAAACATTCACAAAGGGGAAGGGGGCCCTTGGGGACCCATTCCCATTTGCGAATGGGTTACCATTGGTGTTAAAATGCATTCACGGTCACAAAACATTCATACATTCATACATTCATTCACCAGAACCGCAAATCCTCCCTCCCTTGCAACCTGCCCCCCGTTAACCATTTCGGACCACACAGATCAAAATCCTACCTCGTGCAATCTGACCCGCCTCCAACTGAAAAATTACGCTAATTGGTCGATCTTCGAACCCATGTCGGAAACCGAAGTCTTCAATATAATTGCAAGCCTAAAACCCTCTTCCCACACTATGGACCCTCTCCCATCCACAATAGTAAAAAAACTCAACCACATCATTGCCCCTGTTTGGACAAAAATCATCAACTCCTCTCTCACATCAGGTTGTGTCCCAGACTCCCTTCAGCTAGGACAAATCACACCTTTACTCAAGAAACCAGGGGCTGACCCCAACGAGCTCAACAACCTCAGACCTATCTCCAACCTCCCGTTCCTAGCTAAAACTTTGGAGAAGTGCGTTCTCCAGCAACTTAACAAACATATGGACAACTTCAACCTCCTCGACACCTTTCAGTCAGGTTTCAGGAAAGGTTGTAGCACCGAAACAGCGATGCTCAATGTTGCAGATGATATCCACAGAGCCTTAGACAAAGGTTCTGCCTGCCGCCTCATCCTCATTGACTTATCAGCGGCATTTGACACAGTAAACCATCGAGCTTTACTAGAGACTCTGAAGAGCCGATGTGGCATTAATGGCACAGTACTAGAATGGTTCACTTCCTTCCTTCAGCACCGTTCGCAACAGATTAAAATCAACTCCTGCCTCTCGGTACCAACATGAGTCAAACTTGGAGTCCCGCAATGATCGATCCTATCACCATCCCTCTTCAATCTCTTCATGGAACCCCTTGCAATTATTTTGAAACAAGCAGGGGTTCATTACCACCTTTATGCTGATGACACTCAAATATACTACAAAATCAAATCGCCCAGTGACGTCCGACACCTCAACGTCACGCTAACCAAGATCCAAACCTGGTTTAACGCAAACCACTTAAAACTGAACCCGGATAAAACTGAATTAATACTGTTCTCTCCGAAAAGTAACCACCAACCAACTCAAGTCTGGCTCAAGGAACTGGATGCTGTAAACTGCTCCCTCGGCCTATCCGACTCAGTAAAGTCTCTAGGCATTACCCTGGACAAGAACTTGTCAATGAAAGACCACATAAAGAACTCTGCAAAAAGCACGCTCTACTCCCTAAAACACCTCAAGAAAATCAAACCTTTCATTCCTCAAGATGATCTCAAGACAATAGTTCAATCCTAGTCCTTTCTAAACTGGACTATGGGAACGCCATCCTAACAGGGACACCAAAAGCTCACCTAGCCCCACTTAGGTCAGTCCTTAACATGGCAGCCCGACTCATAACTGATGTAAAAAGATTTGAACACATCTCACCAACCCTCAACGCTCTCAACTGGCTTCCCATGGAAGGTAGATGTATTTACAAACTGGCCTGCATCACTCACAAGACCCTTCACACCCAATTCCCAAACTACCTTAACAGCAAGCTAATAGAAGCAGGGAAATCCAGAACTCTGAGAAGCACCAACGCTTTTCTTCTCATCCCTCCGAAACTGAAAAAGAAAATGACCCAGTGCCGGTCCTTCTCTGGCAACGTACCCAGGATGTGGAACGCACTCCCGACTGACCTCAGATGCAACCCCTCCTTCTCTTGCTTCAAAAAGGACCTGAAACTCTTTCTTCTCAACCAATACTTTACTAACCAAGGCAACCGTCCCAGGCATCAATAACTGAATAGACCCCCCCGCTCACTTTGTCCTTCTAGGATGGTGGTTCTCTGACTGTGTCAGCCACCTGAGTCCCTGTCCCCTCCCTGGATACATAAGTTCTATGTCTTTGCTTTTGTTTCTATGCATCCTCATGTACAGCGATGTTTTGTAATTCCTTTTTCTTTTCCTTTGTGTATGTAAAGCGCTCTGATACCCACGGGTCTAGCTAGCGCTATATAAAACTTTATAAATAAAATAAAATAAAAAAATACATACCACTGCGATTCTGTATTTGGAACGGATGCCCTAAACATGCCCCTTCCAAATACCGAATCGCAAACCCATTTTATGATTCAGTAACAGGTTACAGAATCGCAAAATAGGGTTTGATACAGGTAAAAATCCATTTTTGCGTTCTGCTAATCGGCCCGTTTGCGAAAGCAAAATTGGTTGATACATGTGGCCCAAAGAGTTTGTCCCTAACTGCAGTAGCCCATGCGCCAAATCAAGGCGATCAGTCAAATTTAAAGCTATCTCTAAAAACACATCTAAATGCAGTCTACAATGCAAGTCCTGTTCAGAAAATAACTTTGAGCACTAGGAGAAAAAAACACAGGTAAGTATGACAGGCTGCAACTTTCTTGTAGCTTTGTGAAGCACAGATTTAGTTAGTTGTCACTAACTTTGTGCTAGTTCTGTCCCCTAATTCCACAATCAAAACTGAAATTTCTGCCTGTGTTGAAAAGTGGTGTGTGGTATTCAAAACACGCAGGGTAGCCAGGTTCATGCACTCTAGTTTATTGATGCATTGTACTTATATTGACTAGATGTATAGTGAATGGCAGAGCCTGACAGTGGAGCAAGGCCGTACTAATGGCAATATAGCGCTGTACATATCTTAAAATAACATAACATAATATAACATGAGACACCTAACCATGAGAAACCCAATGCCACTTTGGAAGATGGTCATTCATTCAGATTGCAATGCAGTCAACTTTGTAAATAAATTAAATAAACACTGATTTAGGTTCTCATGTCAACATATTGGTCACCACATTTCAGGGGAGGTATTAGTACTCAGTTGCATCTGGCCCAAAATGTGGTTCGGTGCTCCCTCTCATTGAAAGCAAACATGGTTTCTCTATTACCATTGTCACGCTTCAATCCATTGGCAATACCGCTCATGCCACCACTCCTTCAGGAGAAGATGAAGGCAAGATCAAAGACCCTTGACAGAAACCACCACTAGAGCAATAAAATTGGAACCATAGACCACTGTCAGTCCTGACCAAAACTCCTCTCCCACCACTAATGACCTTAAATGCGCCCTAACACTGTACCAACTTGGTTGAGCCAACCAGCCCATCCTTGAACTACCCAGCGCATCCTAATACATTAACTCATGTTGATTACTCAGGGAACAAATGGCTTCATGAAGGTGCTTTAGTTGTATCTTCCTGGCAGGCCTGTCTTTGACCCAGAGCCCAAACAATCTTGAGGCAAAAATGTTTTTATTACTTTAATACTGTTATGTTATTTGGATTCGAAAAGCACAGCTTTTCACCCAAAGGGTATTCAGGTGCTAGAGCAGGTGTGTAGGTCATCTGCTGGGTGTTAGTTGAAGAGCCAGATCTTCAGGTTCTTGTGGAATTTCAGAAGCAAGGAGGAGGCTTTTATGTGTAGAGTGAGGTCGTTCCAAATTTGGGTGCGAAGTAGGCGAAGGCTAGGTTTCTTGGTCTGCTTTTGCAGATGTGAGGGGTGTTTGCGAGAGAGAGTGAGACAGAGCAGAGGTGTCTGTTGGATGGCGAAAGTGGAGATGGTAGTTGAATTGAATTATCAGTAGCCAGTGGAGTTCTCTAAGGTGAGGTGTGATGCGGGTGCGATATGGGAGGTCCAAGACGAGTCTGGCTGAGGCGTTATGGATGGTCTGGAAATGGTGGAGGAAGTGGTTGGGGATTCCTGCATAGAGTGCGTTGCTGTAGTCTGGTCTACTGGTGACTAGGGCTGGAGTGATGGTACACCTGGTGTTCTTGGGGATCCATTCGAAGATTTTTCTAAGGATGCGTTGTGTGTGGAAGCAGGAGGAGCTCACTGCATTCACCTGGGAGGCCATGTTGAGTTTATCAACTAAGATGATTCCCAGGGTTCGTACCTTGTTAGTGGGTGATGGTGTTGGGCCAAGCTCTGATGGCCACTAGGTGGAGTCCCAGGGGGAGTTCTTGTTCCTGAAGATCAGTACTTCTGTCTTGTCCGAGCTGAGTTTCAAGCAGTTGGTTTCCATCCATTCTGCTATGCAGATCATGGATATGGTGAAGTTGGATCTGGCCATGGGGGACTTGTCTGACATTGAGAGGACAAGCTGGGTGGCGTAGGAGATGATGGAGATGCAGTGAGATCTAATGACATCTGCGAGTGGTGTCATGTACATGTTAAATAGGGTGGGGTTGAGAGATGATCCTTGAGGGGCTTCTCAGATCAGGTCCTTGGGCTCTGATGTGTAGGAAGGTAGTCTGACTTGCTGTGTACTGTTATATGGCCATTAGGGTCATTGTTGACATAGCTAAGTTGGCATGAGCACAGCTACCATGATGCTGCTTTTGCGCACGTTACTACATGACTGTTTTGCAAGACTCTGTTTGTGCCTTTCACATGAGAACTGTCTGCTTTCTGCGTTCTCTGCCTGTTCTTGGTGTTTAGTCTGAACACGATGTGCAAGGTCGATAAACAATGCCCCTTGTTATTCTGTTCTGGTCAGTCCCTAGCATCTAGACAAAACATGCCAACGCAGCTGCGCTACTGGAAACTCGTGCTTTGATATTACAGGGATGCATGTTGTTCTGACACACACTTGGGGAGGGTCCTTTCCAGGGAGATGAGCTATGCGGTTCCTATGATGTAAAGCTTCCATCTAGGCACTAAGGTAGGGGGTCTGCTGACAAAGCCCAGAGATCTTCTTTTATATATTAGACACCTTACCAAGGGGAGGGTGGTTAGGCCTTACAGTCCTTGTTCCACTGTCTATATATAATGACATCCCCCTTTATATTCTATGGAATTGTAACAATGCTAATTGTTCTAGGTTTATGCATGCTCGTATACTGCATTATAGAGCACAATAGTTAAAATAAACATTTTGAACTATAACCGTGACTCTGACCATTCTTATTGTGGACAAGTACGAGTGAGCAAGCAAAAGGGTATGTCTTGCTACCGCGATTCCAGAGAGAGTCGGGAGTGTTGTGTTCTGGGTTGTATAATCATTTGTAGCTTCGTGATTTTGGAGGAGAACGAATGAGACACTATAGCTAGTCTGTTTTGGGATTTTGGGTACTAAGATGGTAGGTTGGTACACCCCTGTACACCGAGGTCCTGTTTTCCTGCGCATAGTTCTGTGTAGGTGCAGAATCCCCGCAACAGTACTGCCTGTGAAGAAGCAGCATATCCTTTTGAGGGCTAGACCTTGGATGCCTTTTGAGTGTAGTTTTTTGATGAGGCTGGGGTGTGACACGGTGTCCAACGCAACTGAGAGGTCCAGTAGTATGAGGGAGGTGGTTTCTCCTGTCTAGAAGGGTGCAGATCTCATCTGTGGCGGTGATGAGTGCTGTCTCCGTACTGTGGTTGCTTTGGAAGCCGTATTGGGAGTGGCTGAGAAGGTTGTGGAGTTCCAGGTGGTTGGTGAGTTGCTGGTTGATTGCCTTCTCTATCACCTTAGCTGGGTATGGTATTAGGAAGATGGGGCAGACGTTCCTTGAGGAGGGCAGTGACTGCAGCATGCTTTTAGTCCTAACGGAATGTTGCAGACTTGATGGAGGAGTTGATGACATGAGTGAGGAATTTACTGATCACGGGACCTCCTAGGTTGTAAATGTGATGTGGTCATGGGTCTGTGTGGGACCCGGAGTGGACGGTTTTTATGGTAGAAATGGGGTCTTCCTCAGTGAGCGTTCTCCAGTTGGTTAGGTGCCTGACAGAGTGGTCAGTGTGCAGCTTGCTGATGATATCCTCAGGCTTTTTTTTTTTTTTCGAAGTTAATAGATTGTTTCAATTTTGCTGTTTAAGTAGTTTCAGAGGTTGTCGCAGAGTTCCTGGGAAGGGGTGATGGAGTTGGCTGAGGCTTCTTGGGTGGTGAATTCCTTGATGATGGCAAAAATCTCTTTGCCATTGTTGAAGCTGGCTTCTATCCGATTTGTGTGGGACTTTTCTTGGCATCTTTCAGAAGGTGGTAGTAGTATTTGAGGGCAGCTTTATAGGTTGCTCTGGCAGAGGCATCGTGGTTGGCTCACCATTTCCTTTCCAACTGTTTGCAGTATCTTTTGGAGTTCCAGGGCCAGATGTGCGACCCTATTTTGCATGCGCAAACGGGTTTACGCCCCTTTTGCGCATGCAAAATCTAATTGGGCCATGTACAATCCCTATTTAGCGAGTCGCAATTTTTTTCGACTCGCTAAATAGGAATTGCGAGTCGCTATTAGGAAGGGGCGTTCCAAGGGCGTCCCTTCCTAATAGCGAGTCAGAGGCCTATGTAAGAATGTTTTGCGACCGAAATTGCGGTCGCAAAACACTCGCAATTTACCGCCCTCTTCAAGAGGGTGGTAAAGCACTCGCAAATGGTAAGGGGTCCCCAGTGGACCCCTTCACCTTTGTGAATGCAGGAGAAAATATTTTTTAGGGGCAGGCAGTGGTGCCCTTAAAAAATGAAACGAAAACGTTTCATTTTTCTTTGTTTAAATGCATCCCGTTTTCCTTTAAGGAAAACTGGCTGCATTAAAAAAAAAAAAACAGCTTTATTTAAAAACAGTTCCAGACATGGAGGTCTACTGAGCCCAGCAGGCCACCATACCTGGGAGGGCCAGCCATTCCTAATGGGGTCGCAAATTGCGAGTGCCTCATTAATATGCATGAGGCATGCAATTTGCGACCCCATTAGGCAACGCTAACCGTGTCTCAGACACTGTTGTACATGGCATTTAGCGACTCACAAATTGTGACTCGCAATTGAGCGCAATTTGCGAGTCGCTAAATGACATTGTCGTACATCTGGCCCCCAGTGTTCTTCAGTGTACCAGAAGGCCTGTTTGTTGGTTCTGTAGTGTTTGTAGGTTTTGATGGGTGCCAGAGCATCAGCGCAGTTAGAGATCCACTGGTTCAAGTTGGTGATGTCCTCGGCTAGATTGTTGGTGGTGTTGGGTTAATTAGTTTCGAGTATGCTGCGCAAGTCAGTTTCTGTTATTCTGTTTCAGTTCCGGCTGGGATGGTTAATGTTAACAGAAGCTTTGGCTTGGTGGCATGGAGATTTTGAAATGGATAATGTAGTGGTTAGTCCATGTGAGTGGCGAGGCGGAGTGGTAGCTGATGCTGTTGCCAGAGGCTAAGATTGTGTCTAACGTGTGTCCTGCTTTGTGTTTGGGGTCCGTGACGAGATGGGAAAGTCCTACGTTGTGTAGACGCTCGAGGAGGTTGTTGGAGCAGTTATTATCTTTGTTAATCTTTTTCTACACCACATTGAATATTGTAACATGAAGCCTCACCCAGCATGCTACCGAGCACACCCTCTCTGCTGAACACTTACTGGATCCGATTTTTTCCTCACTTAGCAACATCACAGTCGACAAGCCAGCAACTATGACCTGGACAGGTCATGCCCTCGTCAGTTTCAGCATACACATCCAGCACCACCACAGACCTACCACAACGGCATCCACTTGCTGCAGCTGGAAAAGGATCCCAGATGAGGAGTGGGCTTTTGCCCTCTCCACACAGTGTCTCGAGCACACTAGCAACTTTCAGAAAGCCATCAAAAACCTCAACAGCTGGATCATTGCATACACCGACGTCCTGGCTCCCCTCAAGCACAAACCAACAGCAAGAGCCCGAACACAGGCCAGCTGGTACACAGAGGAACTCAGGTTGGTGAAATGCCACTGCAAGCAACTGGAGCACAAATGGAGAACAACTCAACACACAACAGATAAAGACATCTTTAAATCAACCCTAAGGTGCTACCATCAGGAAATACGGATCACCAAACACACAGCTCTTTCAGATCACGTCAACACTGGCACTAACAGCAGCAAGGAAATGTTCACCATCATCAAAGATTTCATCTCACCTCCTGCCGCCTCCAGGAACATCGCCCCCCCTCACAAGACCTTTGCAACAAGCTTTTGGAATTCTTCTGTAACAAAATCACCTCCACATACAGCAACTTTGACCCTCAACTGGACCCCATCACCATCGCAACTCAACTTCTCACCACGACTGAAGAACGAGCCCTGACCTTGTGGCCCGCTGTAACCACCGTCAAAATCACTGCTACCAGAAAGATCATCCACTCAGGAACCTCATCTAACTCTTGCATCCACTACTCCTTCACCAAAGGACTCCTCATGATCAGTGGAGCAATCCTCAACTCTTCCATTGACTCAGCCACATTCCCGGTCACCTGGAACATGCCCCTGTCATGCCCCTTCTCAAGAAGCCATCTGCTGACCTAGCCACGCTTTCCAACTACAGACCCATCTCTGTCCTACTATACCCAGAAAAGGTCTTAACAAAACTAATCAACTGACACCTCACCAACCACCTCAGCAACCACCAGTTCCTCGATGCCACACAGTCTGTATTCTGGCCTAACCACAGTACAGAAAGCATTAATCGCTGCCACACAAGCCATCTGCATGATTCTTGACAGAAGAGACACAGCAGCCCTCATTCTCCTGAACCTCACTGCAGCATTTGACAGTCTCAAACCCCTTCTTCATCAGGCGCCTGCACAAGATTGGAATCCTAGGACCCACTCTCCGCTGGATCTTTTCCTTCTTAACGGATAGAACACAAGCTGTCAGCCTGCACCTTAATCCTCGGAAGCCTGCAAACTCATCTACGGAGTGCCTCAGGGTTCATCGCTCAACCACATGTCTCTGCAATGCATACATGATCCCTCTCTCCAATGTCCCTACCATCCAACTCACCTCTCCAGTTGTTGGATTCCTTCAGCCAGCATTCTAGAACGAGCCTGCAGCCTTTTTCGCCAACTGGGGATCTCCATTGATTTCTACGGGGCGGTAAACAGCCATTACAACGAGGCTGTTACCACGCAAGTTGTTACATCGCATGCGTAACAACGCATGCGATGTAACAACGACTACATTACAAAGCAAACCATTATATCGCATGCGCTTTTAAAACGCATGCAATGTAATGGTTATCCACATCGTTGTGAGAAAACTGGGCTGTTGTGTTTCCTCACAACGACGTGTACCGCCCCTCTGTCGACGCTGGAACCAGGAGAGAGGAACCACGAGGAGAGAGAGGTAAGGGGGATTGTGCTTGGGGTGGGGGTTACTTTTTAAGGGTTTAGGGTAGTGTCGAAGTAGTGTAGTAATGTTTGTGTAGTGTAGGGTTGTGTGTAGGGGGAGGGTTGTGCTGGGGGTAGTGTTTTAGGGTTTAGGGTAGTGTTGTGGTGTTTGTGTAGTGTAGGGAAGGGAAGTGTTTTTGGGTTTAGGGTAGTGTTGAGGGGGTCATGCAGGGTAGTGTTAGAGTGTAGGGGCCGGACTGGGGGTCGTGCGGGGGGTAGTGTTTTAGGGTTTAGGGTAGTGTTGTGGTGTTTGTATAGTGTAGGGTAGTGTTTTAGGGTTTACGGTAGTGTTGTGGTTTTTGTGCAGGGTAGTGTAGTGTTATTGTAGGGAGAGGACTGGGAGTCGGAGGAGAGTCGGGAATTAGTGTAGTGTCGGGGGGTTGTGCAAACGTTTACCACGAGTATACCTTTACCACGCATGCCTTGGCGTTGAAATGGCATGCGTGGTAAAGGTATAGTTGTGGTAAAATTTTGCGTTGTAATTGACATCGCGTAGTAATACCCGTGTTGTAAAGGCATGCGTGGTATTTCTATGCGATGTAACGAGTGCTATTCCTACGGGGCACCTGATGCCTCCTTTGCACTCTGCACCCGGCTGGCCCTGTGCTGTTGGTGGCGCAGTCTCAGCGCTACTTGGTGGCCCCTTCAGTGCTGACCTCAACCCCCAGGGCCTGTGTCCCTGAACCGCAGGTACTTACCTGCAACCGGTGCCTTTTGAGGTACCCCCAGCTCCCATAGCCTAACTTTTGGCCCAGTGACCACTGCACCCCGCCGCCCCAGTGCTGCTAGTGGTGCCGTACCTACCTTGGTCCGACCCTTGTCCTGTGTTGGTCAAACCTCCCGAAGACTGAACTTGTAAGTATAGAGCTTACCTGAAAAGTACATACCTGTCTTTCCTCCCATAGGATTGTATTGTTTTTTCTCTGTATTGCACTAAATGTTGATTCTGAGAATAATACAAAGTATCTCTTTGACATTGAAAAGTATTTCATGCACCTGTAAAGTATTTTTAATGCTTATACAAACCTTTGCCAAGTGTATGTTGAAAGTATTGCAATTCTGAAAAGCTTACTTACCTGTAACTGAGTTCTACTTGGTTCTTAAAATAAAAGTAACTAATGATGTAACCTACATCATTACATCAAAATTATGAGGTAAGCCGAATTGCACCCACGGTTCAGTATTTTGCTAACCAACCTATTAGTACATAGGTCGATTTGCAAAATAAAGTAATAATTTTGTAAACATTGGCCTGGAGTTAGTCATTGAGTGTGTGTTCCTGCCTTGTATGAGCATGTACACCAAATGCATTCACACTACCCTCTGATAAGCCCAACTGCTCAGCCCAGCTACCACTAAATTGAGAGTAAGGTATAATCTACTTTATCCTCTGCTATACCTTTGGGGACTCACTGGACAGTGTGCACACTATACCTCTTTTTGGTATAGTATATACAGAGCCAGCTTCCTACACCACCCTACCATAGGCATGGCTCAGTGCCAAGATACCCTTGGGGGTGATAGTGCACTTTGCAAAAACACGTAACATAACAGATAATTAAGCCTCCCTGTTTTCTGTTTTTACTGATTTTTACAGATAAATGCAGACAGAAAAATGTTTGTTTCCTGTCTGTATTTATTTTTAAAAGTGGGAAAATACAGAAAATGTGGCCTCTTTGAGTGACTCTCCACTGTGCGAGTAATACATTTCAGGCCACTAGCTGTACATATTGGCTGCATGGGGAGTTACAAAATTGAATGAAATGTACTTAAATCAATGCATATCTCAATATTAATTTGTGATATTATGTTACTTTTTTCATATAGGTGTATTGTTTTGTTGTTTTTGGCAGTGTAATGTGTTAAAAAGGACAGGCATCAAAGTATGAGCGCACGTTTAGCCAGTACATAAATGTGTAAATATACAAGTTATTGCCTCATTTGTTCACAAAATAAATCTTGATAAATACCATTCAGATGGCCCAAAAATTAATTTGGATAAATACAGACGGAAATGTTCAAAAAAGAAATACCATAAAACCGGAAGCCCTACATATAATAATAAATGTGCTCCTATGTAAAGCGCTCTGTTACATCCCGGTCTTGTCCACGCTATTCAATACTACCAAATAAATAAATATGTTAAAGTGTTAATAGTTCATTAATGCTCTACTAGGCAGGTACCTAGAGTTTTTCCATCAAGAGAGGGCTACATTGCCCCTAGAAGCTTCAAAAATTGGTAAGACCTGCAGACAGGCAAGAAAGTAGCTAAAATGTGGCAAAATATCACCTGACCTTGGGAATGGCCCCTGTTAAAAAAAAATCCTTCATTAAAAAAAAAGGAAGGGCGTCTCTGGTGGTGTTGTGACCGAGCACCAATAGTGGTGTGTGGTTTGGCTGCCTATCATGTGGTTGCAGTCTCAGATTCTGCATCTGTCCCCACATGCGTATTTGCACACAGAACTGGGTGTTTTCATGGCTCTTTGTTCAATTAGTGGGAAGTAGTACACTTGCTTACGCCTTTTCTCCCTCCCTCACTTCCTTTCACACAGGATGTGAGGTCACCCCTCTTAGCACCTGGCAGTGGCTTCCCCTGCGTGCACTGTGTGGGGGATAGAAGAGTTCAAGGAATGTTCTAGTCGACATTTCCCTGCTGTTTGGGGCCATGCTGAAGACATTAAACCGTCATACATCAGCGTGACAAGAAAATCCTCTAGGACAGAAAGCATTCCCCACTAATCGTGCTGTGAAGAAAGAAAGTGCGTGCACTGGGGCTCAGAGCTGGGGAGAGACCACGGGTGCTTTTTCAAGCCATGTGGAGGTTGTGTGACGTGCTCCGATTTTCATCGGGTTTCTCATGCGCCCGAGTGCATGGTTGAAAGCAGTGGTTAATTTAGGGGTAACCACCTGTCCCATTTTATCACAAACAGTAATAGTTTTTGCCATGAATTTGATGCACTGTCAGAAAATGGAAAAAAATCTTTAGGATTGGGGGCCCTATGAGCACAGCTGTTTGCGGTCGCAAAGACTCCAATTCGCAAAATCGGCGCCTCTGCGAACAAAAAATAGCTTTTGGGTATGGAGAAAACCCAAATTACACTTCGACAAATTGTAAAATAGGTTTCTGAGTACATACTGAATCACAATTTGGATGGGCCGTGTTTAGGGTGTCCCTTCCAATTTACAGTTCCTTAAGGTATGTATCAATGGTTTGCTTCCACAATTGTGTTTGCAACCGTAAACGTTACTGATACATCAAAAGAGGTGGTGACCCATTCGCAAATGGCAAGGGTTCCCTAAGGGGCCCCTTCCCCCTTGTGAATGTTGACAAAAACATTTTTAGGAGTACAAAGTGGTACATTGGAGAGGTGTGGTGCATCGGCCAGGGCAGCTGACTTCGGAGCACAGGGTTCACGGTTCGGTCCCCGGCGGCAGCTCAGCACCATGTGACTCTGGGCAATAGCTCACTTAATTTCCACGACGGCCCCCAGCGCCTTGAGACCCGTAAGGGTGAGTAGCTGCGCTATATAAAAACGGACTTACTTACATGGGACCACTACATAAGCCTAAAAATAGTTAGTGAAACTTCTCATTTTTTTAAAACACATGCCAGTTTCCTTCAAGGAAAAAGAGCTGAATTAAAAAAAAATGTTTAACAGCAATCACAGACATGGTGGTCTGCTGACCCCAGCAGGCCTCCGTCCCTGTGATAGCAGAGAATCGTTGAGGGTTGCCTTTTGTTTCCTACATCATTACATCAAAATTATGAGGTAAGTCGAATTGCACCCACGATTCAGTTTTTTGCAAACCAACCTATTAGTACATAGGTCGATTGGCAAAATACCAATGCTTTTGGTAAAAGAAGGTGTGCAAATTGCAACCACTTTTAGTGATTGCATTCTTAGTACATATGTCCCCAGGTTCTGAATATTTGACTCTTTTAATTAGCCTTTTAGTGCTGACTGACATTCACAAGGCCAATGAAATGCATGGCACACAGCTAACAATAGAGACATGCCATGGTTGGAAAGTTTACTAGTGCCACAATACGGATAGCAACTGGAGATTCTGAGAGCTTGGATAACAGGGCATTCACTATCCTTACCTTTTCACTGGATAACCGAAGCAGTGGAAATATGATGTGAACAGAGATATGCAATGGACATCTGCTTCCTGTTTATAAGTGGAAACTAGCTGGCATTCTCCCAGTTACTGTGACATGTGACCCCTCACAGGTTAGATGCTATGTGACAGATGATAAGGCGGCTATTTAGAAGGCACATATTCCTCCTTAGTAGCAACTCCAGAATGCTGCCCTACCAGTAAATTGTGAATGAAATATTAAGAGCTATAGTATCATGAAGTTAGATATAAGTGTACTTTACTTAACTCCACATATCCGGATCTGGAGTGTATCTTGGTGCTATAACTACATCTCCAAGGTATGCAGAGATGGAGTTAAGAATAGTAAATCTATAATGACCTATATACATTTCTGTTTGCCATATTTCGGCTCTCGATATTTTCCCCCACAATATTTTGTTATTGCATTGTTTCTGTACATGATATTTGGACATACAGCGAGTAGACATGCACAGAGGATGAGCCCAGGCACAGGCTTGAACAAGCACATTTGGATGTAAGGGGGAGGCACCAGGTCTCCATGAAAGGACCAGGAAAGACTGACCAGGTTGTGGCTGAATTTGATTTCTGCTTGGAACACATGCTAGATGTTTTGTTACTGCCCTTTATGGTTATTGTAGTTTTGGGGGGTCAATATCTGTTGGGTTGGGAGGCAAATAATGGCGGGGTAGGGGAGACTGTGAAATTTGCTACTGTAGAGTTAAAAGTGATTAAAATTGCAGCTTTGAAACAGAAAGCTATGGAAACCACATGGGATGAACTGGTGATGATTTAGACAGCTACCATGGGGTAAGGAATGCCTGATGGTGTATAAAGTGTGTGACCTGGAATGTCAGGGGGGTAGAACAATAGGGTGAAGCAGCAAAAGTTGTAGGACACTTAAATAGATTTAGATTGAGATTGGTCACGCGTCTAAAGATCCATCTGTTAGAAAGCATCACATCAGGCATGCCCATGTTTTAGGCTCAAACAGATTCGACACATAACACACTAAGGGATCAAGGGTAAGTCTTGCTACTTATCCACAAGTCATTACAAGTCTGATACACTAGGACAGTAGCAGATGCAGTCAGTATATCTTTAATTGTGAACAGCAGAAGAAATAATGCAGTTCTACAGAAGAAATAAGACACCAGGAATGAGAGTTGGAGAATTATGGGAAGCCAAAATTAACATTCAAGGAATTTCTATATCAGTAGAGGGACATTCCATAAATATTTAGCTATGGGCTCGAGAAAACACAACGGTCAGTTGCTGCCCATGACAATGAATACAATAAAGTAAAATAATCGAAAGTTTTGGTGGTTAGGATGCAGAGGTCGAAATCTGATGATGTAGCACCAGAAGAAGTTAAAATCGTGGCCAAAAATACCAAAGTTGATGTTACGCACAGGTACATTGGAAAGGTTCTAGCTTGGGTGGTGGGGAATGAAGTGGGACACAACCCTGTTCTCAAAATTGAGGATGATGCTGAGGAACAACGTTGAAATAATGATTGCATTTATTTGGCATTTTGGGGATTTTATAATAAACTATATGCCTAAGGCATCTCAATATGTGAAAATGAAGCCCGTACTCAATTCACGTCTTACATTGCAACTAAACTTCTCATTCACTGTGGAGGAGAGTAGGTTGGATGTTGTTGATCTGAAGCCAGGTAAACCCTCTTCTTGAATTGGTTGATTATCGAATTTTATAACGCTCATGTAGCAATCCTTGCATCCACGCTTCTAGAGGGTCATAATTCAGCAATCACAAAAAGAAGCTGTCTGACCTTATGAGAGAGGCAAGGACCTTAGTTCTTTATTGCACAGAATGAATGAGGCTCTAGTGACACTTGTCATTGATAAATATATATTAAAATCATTGCAGCTGAACGAGCATGGAGTGGGTCACCATGACGAGTCGCTCCTTACCCACCCAGCCTATAAAGCATCACAGAAGCACCCATCAGATTGACCTGAAGCCATTCTCAATGGTTGCAGGTGGAAAACTCCCTGGATCAAAAGGGGAAGCGTACGACTCTGGCTGGGAGCTGTCTTTATGGACCTAAGGATGCATTGCCCCGCAGGCACCTGAAAGACAAAAGTGCTGCCGTCTTGCTATTACTGAAGGGTACAATGATAAACTGATGAGACCAAATCGGGTCGAAACTGATCTGGGGTTGTTTGTGTTCCCATCTGGAGTGGACCTGGCCTGGCAGTTTAAGCTGGACTGTTCCCATTGGAGCAGGACCACGACTGATTTGTATAAGGCTGTTCTCTGTCAAGAATAGCACAGTGGGTGAAAACCAGTACTTATTTCAGGCATTCCTATCATCAACTTGTTATTTAATGCAGTATCATATAATCAAGCCTGGTACCTTAAAAAATCGTAGCAATTCCTTAAAACCCTAGAAATTGCATTTTTGGTGTATACATTTATATATATGTAGGAGGATGGCTTAGTATATGGTGCTCACATATGTAAGTGTGGCACCCTGCACTAATCCAGACATCCCTTATGGTGAATTTAGTGGTCTTAGACAACCCTAGAAAGCTCTCTAAGTGGTAGCTGTGGAGAGCAGCCTTCAGGCTTAGTCCAGAAGTGTTACCAGTACTAATCATATAGTGTAGGTTAAGTGAAAAAGACCCACACAGTGTAGTTATAAAAATATGTATTTATTATAAACACTCACTAACACAATGCAATATCTCCTACCGGAGATATAATCACAATACACACAATACTTTAGTAATAGAAAGCAGAAGTAGCACAAATACACAATGGTCTCCAGGGGGAGACCAAACCATGTATTAATAAAGTGGAATGCAAACCACGACCTAAGTCGAGACTGGACCCAGAAGACGTAGAAGAGCCGGGGACCCAAGGAACCACCCAAGGTAAGTACCCAGGAACCCCACGGAGGCTGTGTACAGAGTGAGAACACGGCTGCGTGCTCAATGCAAGTCAATGGGTAAGTCGCGGTTACAGTTTTTAAGAAGAAGGACCATTCCCAGATGACCCTGAAGAAACCCCATGGAAGATGGAAGGTTGGAGAGTCACCCCATCCGTAGATACCCCGGGAACCAGGATACCTTCACAAGGGAAGCCCGGTGCATAGGTGCGAAGTGACGTCGAAAACCGCCGTAGACCACAATGAAGGACTTCAGTGAAGATGTCGCTGGTGAAGAGGGTGAAAGAGTCCGGTGGAACCCAAAGGTGGATTCAAGATGAGCGGTACCTGCAAGCAGAGGGGACAGAGTCTATGCCACTCAGGAGTGACCTGGAGGCACGGAAAACGAATGGCCACCGATGTCGGAGATGCAGGAGAGTTGACGGTGCCCTTGAAGCTGCAACTGTGCGACCAAGCAACGCTGTGGAAGACCAGGAGCCATTCACAAGCTGTCCCACGTCGGATGTCAAGAGCCAGGGGGTCGGTGTCCGTCAGGAGCACCAACAAGCCGTGGCAACGGCAACAACGTAGTAGACAAAAAAGGTGCAGTGTCGGGACCAGAAGGTCCAAGTGCCTCACCATGAGCAGGCAAATCAGAGCAGGCCCGAGCGAGCAGGGGAGTCCACTGGAGAAAAAGAAGACCCTCAAGAGGACCCACGGGCCAAAGGCACAGGAGTCGCAAGAGGACCTTGAGCAGCTCACCAATGATGAAGGCCCACGGTGCAGAGGATGTGGTGAGGACAAAGATCTTGGTAGCAAGAGATGCTTGAGGCTGGAGCTTCTTGGAGCCCGAAGATCTCTGGTGAAGAGAGTCAAAAAGCATTGGCAACGGCAAGTCAACACTTTGCACAGGGGTACTGCTCCAGCGGTTCCGACAAGGGATACTGGTTTCAAACTTGCTGTGAAGACAGTGCAGTCCTCGAGGGAGTTGTAGAACCACCACCTGTGTTGCTGAACCTTTCGGAGTCCGTAGGAGCTCGGGAACAGCAGACCTGTCAGCTTCATTGCAGTGCCTCTAAATGCAGAGAAGTGACCTCTTCACTTCAAGGGAGATTCCTTTGAGTGTCTTGGATGTCCACAGGCCTGTAGAAGAACCTGTATGGAGCACAGGCACAGGCCACGCAGAAGACTGGCAGGACGACAATACCAGGAGTAGCAGGAGTCTTCCCAGTTGCATTCTGGGTTCCCAAAGGGAACTCCAGTGAAGTCCAAAGTGCCCAGATGGTTGAAGATGAAGTGGTTTTGGATCTGAATCTTGTCCCATGATGAATCTAAGGAACCACCCACAGGTAAGTCCTTAAGTACTCTAAGGCAAGGGTTGGGACGATTCAGGGGTCCCTCCCACAGGAGACAGGAGGGAGGATACTCCCATGTCCTTTGTCCAGTTTCATGCCAGAGCGGGAGCCAACGGCTCCCTGAACTGGTTCTAACTGGAGTATGCAAGGAGGGCACCAATTTCCCTTTAAAGCGAATATAGCATGCTACAACGCATGCAATCACATCGCGTTCCTTAACAACGCAGTCGTTACAATGACCGCGTTGTTAGAACGTGATGCCATTACAACGCAAGTCATTACATCGACTTGCAGTAGATGGCGCTCTAACATTAGGAATAGTATAATTTACTATTCCAACTCCAGCCTATGCAACAGTAGGGAAGGTGTTGGAATAGTAAATTATACTATTCCTTATGTTAGAGCGCCATCTACTGCAAGTCGATGTAATGACTTGCGTAGTAATGGCATTGCGTTCTAACAATGTGGTCGTTGTAACGACCGCGTTGTAAAGGTATCGCAGTCTATTGACCGCGATGTAAAGGTTGTTTCCCCTTTAAAGCAGTCTAGTGGCGCTGGCAAGCGCCCCCACCCTGGCCCAAAACACTAAGTCCTATCTGGGAGGTGGTCACACCTCCCTCTGACAGGAAACCTATTGTCCTGCATTCCCCGGCTTGAGCTTGGCTCAGCAGCAGGAGGGCAGAATCGTGTCTCTGGTCGGCAGGAGCCATAGTTTGCTCTCCGGGTCTAGAGGACTGGTACCGGGAGCACTGAGGGCCTCCCGGAGGAGCTTTACAATGCATGGAATCATACCTCATGATTCCAACATGTTTGATACCAAATTCAACAGGGTTCGTTACAGCCAGTTTCGAGTTAGCCATTGTGTAATGAGGCATGGCCACTCTGTGTATCGTAATGGCTGATGCACTTCAACTCAGGAGAATGGACTCCATGGATTGTAGGGGTGTCCCGCTCATGCAGGGGCACCCTCACACTTATAACCAAGCACCCTGCCTTCAGGATTGAAAGGCCTGCCTTAGGGGTGACTTATAGGTTTTAAGTGTAGTGCCCTCAGATATAAGAAAACTTATATCTGTGGTAAGTGGTGCTAGCACAAGCTTGCACAGGCTGCAATGGCAGGCCTGTAGTCACAAATTGAGTGGTCTCCTATGGGTGGCATAATACATACTTCAGCCCATAGGGGACCCCTGGTGTACCTATGCCCTGGGTACCTTAGTACCATATACTAGGGACATATAAGGGTACACCAGTAGCCAATCTGGGGGGTACCTAAGTACTCACCAAGGTCCAATTTAGGGAGGAAGCACAGAGACTGGGATCCTGATTAGCAGGATCCCAGTCAGACTAGTCAGAAAACAGAGCAACCCCAGGTAAAAAGTGGGGGTAACCATGCTATAAGGATTCTACCTTTTTATAACATATATATATAGGTCATGTGATCAAGGTCCAGGAGGGACCGAAACGCGTCATGGCCGACTAAGAATAAACATCTCTTGCACAGAAACGTGGTCCGTGTCTGCTCTCCGTTTCCAGGACTGGTGAAAGCATTTGGAAGCAGTACGAGAGGATATATATATATATATATATATATATATATATATATATATATATATATTCACTGAAAAAACAAAGGTTACAGGGACGTTATAGTTAGTTTGACATTTTACCCACACAAAACCATAAAAATTCAGCAGTTATAGTTATACTTATACTTATGTTAAGAAACTATAACTTGTGGCCTAAGGTTACTCAGCGACACGAGTTATAGTTTTTTTATATAAGTATAAATATAACTATAACTGCATTTCTATGTTTGTTCTTTTAATGCAAAGTAATATATAACTACCGCACGTTAGTACAACCACCAGCTGGCACTGCCTTTGGCCATGCACAGCCGGGGTTGGCCACAGGGCCTGCAGCCAATTCCCCCACATGCACCCAACCCAATGCTGTGCAGGGCCTTTGGCCATGCATGGCGCGGTATGCAGTGTGAGTAGAAGAGGGTTTTTTTTTCTATTGGGCTTCAGATCTGTGGAGCCATCACAAATTTACACTGGGTGTCTCGCTGCATACCGCGGTGGATCTGCAGGTCGGCCAAAAAACAGAAATCAGGCAATTTTTTGCCCATGAGGGGTCCCTCTGATAGACAACCTCCATGAGTCCTATGGGGTCAGGATACCTATATCCTGACCCCTTATGTGTGTTTTCATTTATGTTTTCTCCCCAGGGGCTCAGCCAAGAAACAAAATGGCAGCCGCAACTTTCCTTTCAGGTTGCGGTCAGCAAATCAGGCAGGGCCTTGCTTTTCGCCCGAATTCGCGGGTATCCGCGGATCGGCGAAGGATCCACGTCCCTAGCTATCTAAATTTTTCTTCTCTTAAAAACTCAGAAACTACTGAACAGATTTACGCTAAATCACAAAAAGCACAATCTGCCGACCAAGATTTAGCTTTTTGCCAAATTCCGTTCAGCGGTTCGGGCTGTAGCTGTGTTTAAATCTTGCAAAATCCCCATAGAGATTGCATGGGGTAAAAGATTTTTGGATTCCCCCTTTTTCTAGGCCCCCCGCTTAATTAATCACCCCGAAACTTTGCAAACAGCACTGGAACTAACTTGTGTACCAGTTTTGAAAGTTTCGTGAAGATTCGCCAAATGGCCCAAAAGTTATTAGCAAAGCAAAAAACGCTTCGTATATGGGAAAAGTTGGTCCTAACTATAACTACCTACTGCCTATCGCCAGTGTGTAATATACATAGATAGATAGATAGATAGATAGATAGATAGATAGATAGATAAAAAACAAAAGTGGCTGCTGGTGCATCCCGAACGTCAGCAGTGCCGAGCAGTTGGTGTGACCGCCATCAACGCCTGAAACTTCACAGTTCTCTTCCTCAATATAAGCAGAGAACGGCTCTTCCTTATTTAGCTTTTTGATGACCTGGTGTGTACATCTAAGTGTTTCGGCTACCACGTAACCTTGGTCACAATGTGTGACACCATCTTGTACTTGCTTAAATCAGTGTGAAAACTTTATATTTTTAGAAGACCTCTCTGGAATAGGTTAGGATAGTCTGAAAGCAATCTTTCCAGATGAGCTTTCTAGGATAGGATAGAAGAGCCTGAAAATCTCATGTTTCCTGAAGAGTTCTCCAGGATAGGATAGGATAAGATAGTGTAAAAATAATCTTTCCAGAAGAGCTCTCAAGGATAGGATAGGATAGGATAGGATAGGGTAGGATAGCCTAAAAACCTAAGTTTTCCAGGAGAGGTCTCCTGGAAAGTATAGGATAGGTGAAAACTTTATCTTTCCAGAAGAGTTCTCCAAGATAGTAGACAAGAGCTCACGCACTTACCCGAGACCATAAGTGTGGATTCCTCTATGCATTATCCTCCTGTAAATATGCACCAATATTCGCTGATTAATGCATAGAAAAAACCTGGACACTGTGTATCCAAAATAGAGCAAACCGATAACACCAGTAAAATCTAATCTTCTCCTGAAAAACAGATTACCCTACAGTGATGGTGAGGCAGCATTATTATTCAGAGGCAAGCTTATATCATAAACGTCATATTTACTAGGATGGCCTCAGTAATTGTAATTACATGTATATAGAGCTTACTACCCCTGATGAGGCGTTTACCAAACATTGTTGCTTACTGGCGAACTGCTACTATGAGTGTCACCTTGTAGTGCTAGTCTAGTCCAGGATGCCTTGCAGGTGTGTCATGGATGGTGCGTGACGTAAGTTAAAAATATGGGTAACATGTCTGAGGACCAGAGATGTGCTGCCAATGTGCTTGATGTGATACAAAAGGGGATGATGGACTGAAATGCCAGAAACCGGTCCTAGGATGCTTGTTTCCGGTCCAGGGAAGACATGGCTTGGCAGTTCGGGCTGGACTGTTCCCATGAGGCACAGGGTCAGACTGATTTGCATATGGCCATGTCTGAACTGGGGTGGTGGAGTGAGCTAAAGAATGATGATGGATTAAACCCAGATCAGTTGACTGGGGGTGAGTGTTTGATTGGCTCAAACGTTCCGTCCATCATCCCCTTTTGTATCGCAATGTGCTTGATGTGTCATGAAAGTGAAAGAAGGGTGATATATTGAGCTTATGAATGCCTGCAGAGTGGCTGCAATGTGTTCCTATTACTTGGGAAGGTGTTTATTTCTCAATAATCAAGCTCCTTGAGGTGGTTATATGATAAAGGCACGCATGGCTAAACCACGTGTGCCTCTGCCATGCAGCTCGAACCACGGATGCGTCATAACCATGCATTTCTTTACCACGCATGCCTTTACCACGCAATTTCGTGGTAAAGGTATGAATGGTAAAGGGGTATGAGTGGCTAAGGTTGCCACTACTCTGACTGCCCTCCTCCGCCCTAAGCTACAAACCCCCTACCTGCCCCCCCACCCTGAAGCCCAAAACCTTCCCTGAAAACTACCCATTTCCCTCCCCCTGCCCTGAGGGCTAAAACCCTGCCCCTTAACATCCACTACCCCGACCCCCTCCCACCCCTGCTCTCCCTAACTCTTAACATACACTACCCCGACCCCCCACACCTCCCGCGCTGTCCCTAAAACTACCCAACCCCAACCCCTTCCACTGACCTTAGGCCTAACACCCTAATCCCTAATTTAAAAAACTTCCCCAACCCCCCAGCCCTGAAAACTACCCCCCAGCCCCACTTACCTCACCGCAATCTCTGGCTCTCTTCCTGGCGAGGTTTTCCTGCTTCCGCCCAGCAGCAACCAGTAGCTAGACCGCACACTGCCTTAACCACGCATATGCGTGGTTAAGGCGTATGTGTGGTTAAGGCAAGAGTGGTTACGCTTGCAATGTTGGAACACGCGTGGCAGAGGCCACGGTGTTCCAACTGTTTCCCCCTTGAGGTGGCTGTGGCAGGGAAGTAATGATGTATAACTCTACCCCCATCCCCTCCAAAAAGCTGTTACCTTCTCCTTCAGCTTGGAGAGAGCACACACAGGGAAGCACAGCTGTGAAACAGTAACTAAAGGCAGGGGCTTACTTAATGCTCAGTTCCCTGGGGAGAGGTGTGGCCTCCTAAGATTTTCTGTGTCTTAAGGCAGTCTTGGGGTGTGGTGGTGACCTATACGCTCACTGCATCCATCTCCTGTTTCCCTCGCCATCACCACCCACCAGATGCTAGTAAACACACTCATTGTAACTTTCAATATCACGTTACAAGGCGCCGTTCAACATCCCGTTCCTTTCAAGGAGTCTGTGATAGAGCACCAGGGATTGGACTTTGGGAGCCTGCTCAAACCTTCATTAGGTAACAAACCTATCAGTGAAATTGAAACTATTAAAATGCCAGAGCAATCCATGAAATGATAGGCTATTACCAACTACTTTAAAAAGATGTTTGCTTTTAAACTTATGCCTCGAAGTTAAAACACAAAATTACTTTCTAATAACCCTCTGTGCACTCTTTGAAGCTGGAAGAATCCTTACTAGATTTGGTTAATGACAACACTGCACTACAAAGGAGGGTGTTTCAAATGTATATAGTAAACTTGTTATCTGTTGGTTGGTGTACATACCTCAGTCGTAGCCAGATGCACAGTAGATGCCAGTGCTCAGCGCAGTAGCTAGGAGGCCTCATGTCACATGGGACACCTTCACCCTGTCCTGGCATTTTACCAAATACAGTTCTCATTCTGGATCTTGCAGTTTTGATTTAAGCTTTGTAAGTATGGGATAAAAATCTCAGAATGAAAAATGCTACAGGCAATATAAAACATGACATTCTTTTAATTGAATTATGAATAACATGCACAGATGTTTTAAATAAACGTGTTTTTCCTTTTAAAGGAGTCTTGGCATATTTTGCATAATATACCATACATTATATGGAACTCTTGTGATCTACAACATTATTTAATGCAGGGTCAATATAAGATTCCTTTATACAACTTGGGTCGTGCTTTGATTATTGGAGCCAGGCAGGACGCCTGGCCCGGCGCGCCCTGTGAATTCTCTGGCTTGCCCACATCTGTGGTTCATATGATGGACCTGGACGGAATGGACGATGGCGGAAATGGTTTGCGATGATCTGCTCTAACTAAAGCATCAGGGATGTAACACAGGTCCCTGCAGCGCAGGCGGGCCCCAATCCTTCAAGGGGCTCACCCATTCAGTCAAGGCCAAGAAATATCTGTAAGATGTGGGAGAATCGGGGGCCCTTCATCACATTCTGCGGAGGACCCATCAGTTTGCCTTATGTCACTGTAAAGTATCCCTTTCGATGGAGCTCCTGCAGTGTCTCTTCTGCTTCAAGAGTTTTCCCAAAGTTAGAACCAATGGCAAAATGTTTTTGCGAAATCCACATTCCACCATACTCTAAAAAGGGTGGTGGAACCAAGATGAGGGTGGACAAGATATGCGCCCTCCTCAACATGAGGCTACTAGTCCTCAAAAGAGGCTGGGAAGCTCACACTAGTCAATCTCTGAATTCTTAAATGTGGACAAGGGTGAACTGGGTTACTTCCGCCCACCTAGTTTCTTTGGCTATATAAATTAAATAAGTGATGCGCGTAGTAAGATTAAATCTTGGGAAGTGTGCTTTTGGCCATGACGTTTCAACATTTGTTTCACTTTCTGCAAGAACCTGTCATAGTTTTCGTTTTCTCAGTCACAAATGTGGCAATCATGGCTGGTCGTTTACCTCCCGTCTTTTCGGTTTAATCTGCCCCCTTATATATGCAGGTGTCCAGGGCCGTCCCTAAATCGGATTGACCAGAACAACATCATGGGCAAAAAGAAAATTTGGTGTTTGTTGTGGGGTTGGTGGGGTTGGTGGGTGGGGGTAGGGGGCAGGGGGTGGTCCTTGCGGTGTGATGGCAGGAGGTGTGAGGAAGATGACAGGAGGGCAGGAGTTGATGGGGTGCTAACAATTACGCCAAAGTACATTAAGGGCTGATTACAAATTATTTAAGGGGACTGATTGAGACGAGCTGCTGTTTGCATGACATGAAGCCAGGCAGCTCCCTGCTGTGTCCCTTGGAATACTGGCGCCCTGGGCCTGGGCCCAGCTCGCCCATGCCCAAGGCCAGCCCTGTAGGTTTCCATCTTCTTTTATCATTCATTGCTGATACTTACTATGCCTCCTATTGGCCCTCATTGCCATATGCATTTTCATCACTTCTGTATGTGTTGCCTCATGTAAATTCATGCAAAAAGAACAATTGATGGACAGAATGCAGCACAATGTCAAACATTCACCCCAGTATAGAGATCTGGGCCTAAATCCATCATTTATTTGCTCCCCATGCCATTCCAATTCGGAGCTCATCAGCCAGATTAGCTTGACTCCAGTGGCATGGAGAGCACGGGACCCACGTCTGGGCATGTAAATTCATGGCGCCATTGTATGTGTTATGAAGCGGAGCTTAGCCTCATTTCAAGTTTACTTTGGAATCCCACAGCCAGAGACGTTTTAAGGCATGGGCAAAGTGGGCTGTGGCCAAGGGCCCCAGCCTTTCAGGGGGGCAATCTCTGTTCTGCAGAGAGTCTTGCCCTGATGACCTTTAATAATTGTTAAATAGATAATTGTTTTAAGTACCATTTTCCTTTAATTTATTTTTAATGTGGGTGATGCGTAAGCATCTATTACAGAAATTTTGCAGAGAAATGTGTTTGTTTCATGCAACATCCATAAAAAAAGTTTCTTTTAGATCAAACCAGGACCTTAATTATGAGAAATGAGAGGGTGTCACAGAGATTATATGCAGTAATATTAGTGAGCTGCTACTGTGTTACAATATTGAAAACACACGTCATTATCCCTGAATAATAGATGTAAACACATTTAGAATTTGGATGAGTGTGCCAAAAAGAGCATGAAAGTGCTGAAATTGGACCATAAATTCAAAGCTGTTCCGAACAGGAGCCCCAAAACCCCTTAAGATGTCCCTGCCCACTAAGTATGTACCCCCATCACTCCTAATTCCCCTGCGTCTATATAAATCCACTCCCCCTTTCCCTCGTAACTCCCCTACCCTTCTGTTAACTAGGCAAATGTCCCTCCCCTTTCTCCCTTGCAACTGGAGAGCAAGCGACATTACCGCCAGAGCTGTTGTCTTTGGAACGGGGAAACCAGGATCAGTCTCGGCGTCGGCTCAACATCCTGTGATTATGGGAGCATCACTTAATTTCTCCATGCCCAAAAAACATGAACACATACCTGGCAACTCACAAGGTGCCACCGTGTGTCACACGATATCGGCCCCAATCACAAGGTCACACGGTGGCAAGAAAACAAGCTGAAAACCACTGTAAATAGTGGATCCCCATCACAAGGTCACCGGGTGAGGAGCCGATATCACAGGGTGGCAAGAAAACAAGCTGAAAACCACTGTAAATAGTGGATCCCCATCACAAGGTCACCGGGTGAGGAGCCGATATCACAGGGTGGCAAGAAAACAAGCTGAAAACCACTGTAAATAGTGGATTTCCATCTCATTTTCCGAGGCTTTGAACGGCAGACGCCCATTAAGGGGTGTGAAAACGCCCATTAAGGGGGGTGAAAACACCCTAGGACATCGGTACCAGCCTAAGCAAGGTTTTTTTGGAGGAGGTGGCTTGGGGGCAGGGTGGGGGCAAAAGTGCCTTGTTAGTAATTCTCAGCACGAGGCCCCGCCCCCCTCCTCACACAGTGAGATTTATGTTCAAGTTGGCAGGTATGTGAACGTGACCTTACGTAATGTATGGTATGTGGTGCTCATGTAAAGCGCTCGAATACTTTTGGGTCGGCTTCTAGCTATATTCAACTGCCAAAGATAATCAAACTAACCTCCTTTCTTCAGCTAAAAACTCCTAGGTTCCATTCTTCCTACGCCGATTTTTCTTTGTCTGCAGTCTCCTCCTCCTTTCGGTACCCCTTTAATGTACTTTGTAAGTATTGAACTCCATATTATACACTCCCAGTTCCATGTGCACTCTCACCACTTCATTTGGGACTTGTAGGTTTGTTTTAAAGTTGGTAAGTATGTGATGTAAATCCCAGCATGCAAGGTACTTTTTTGGCACTATAAAGCACAATGTGTTGCCAAATTTCACATTTGTTTGGGGACTGTACACGTGAACTTTGCACTGGCTCAAAAATGCTCTGGTGCACTTTGTTTAATGGTTGTACAGAGCACCCATATTCTGCTCGGACCTAATTTACAGTAGCCTGTCCTAAATAAACTGTACTTTGCAGGACTGTCCTACAATCAAAGCAAGTGTCCCGCTGAGGCCCCTTAGGGGTGGGCGGCAGTTCAGCGGAAGAAAATGTATCAAGTCACTCCTTTCATCAGTGTGGACGTGTTACTGCACCGGTGTCACTTTACAGACCCAGCTTCTTGAAAGTGTTAAAGGGCTAATTGCTGTGGCTAAAACCTGCTGTTGAAACGCAGCCACCTCTGATCTCAGCGTTTGCAAACATCCCCTTTGATCTTCTAAGAAAACATACTGAGCTTACCCTCCATTTATTTTTACATTTCCTGGGTGATTTACGTGAGATAATTTCCTTGATATTCGTTTCACGTTTCTTTTTGCTATTATAAAGGCACAACATGTTAACCATTACATAGTGCTGATGAGGGATAGCAAGATAAAAAGATGAATCATCTACAGGGCATTCATGTTTATCGAGTTCGCTGAAGAAATGGCACAAGGCTAATCAAACAACCATTGGCAAAGCCAATATGTGTGGTGTTGGCCAATAGCCTTTTGGACCTGTCAATGCTTCTTTTTTTTTTTCTTTCAAAACTTTAATGTTGGGGAAGCTGCTGAGAGAGTGTTAAATAAAACAAAATTGTCTAAGAGCAAAAATACTTTTTTGGTCTAAAAAAAGAACACATTGCCATAGTGGTCCTTGACACTGAAGGGAACTAGTTTGTGTGAACATGGTCCTTATGACAGGGCAGAATGTTGGCACTCATAGTGAAGTTAGTTAGGGAGAGGATGTAGCCTAACGGCTAGGGCGGTCGATCTCTAATCTGAGAAACCTGGTTCGAGTCTCTGCGATAACACTCAACATCCTGTGATTCTGGGAAATCACTTAATCTCCCCATGCCTGCAAAAAATGAATGTGTCCTTGTGTAACGCAACTGGTGCTCATGTAAAGCACTCTGATACCTTCGGGTCAAGTTTGCGCTATATAAAACTACGGGAAAAACTTTTTTTGCCAATGGCTGAAGTGGGCTGACCCATTGCTATATGCTGTAGAGGGCGAAAGATAAGTGTGAATGACACAATAACAGACCAATGGATGAAGAGGTCTGTCTAAAAGTCCCCATGATAAGCACATTATACATATAATTTTAGTGAAATCGAAAAGGCCTTGGCTATAACTGAAGTGGGCAGACACATTACCACATGCTGTATACTACAGAAGGGGGAAGAAAGGTGTGAATAACACAACAACAGGCCAATGGATAAAGAGGTCTTTCTGAAAAGCCATAGAAGTAAGTATATTATAGATATAATTGTAGTTAAATCAAAAGGTCTTGACTAACATCATACATAAAAAACTTGCACTGCTTTTCCATGTCATGCTTAGATTTTTTGATCACTTGATGGTAATCTCAGACCGAACAAAGCAAGATTACTTATAATACTTGGATAGCGTCAACAACAAATATAACATACGCCTAACGTGTTCCATGCATGAGGAAAAAATGGAATCCTTGGACACCATAATCTATGTTAAGCAGATAAATTGGATTTTGAGACCACCTTTTTTAGTAAAGAAAGTGTTACACATAGTATTCTTCATGCAGATAGGCATCATGGAAGACTTTTGATGTTGAGTATCCCACATAGAGAAATGCTAGGGATAAAAAGAAATTGTTTCAGAGAAAAAAAGAAAAAGAAATGCAGACGTACTCAGTCAGAAGCTGCAACACTCAAAATTCATTTAGCAGACCGTGAACTAAAAGAAGGGAAGAGCTACTGGTAACTAAAAAACAAAGAGAATTAAAGGAAGAATCGGAAGAGAAAATTAGACTGATGAAACCCAGGGCCACTGGAATTATGTGGCTGCGGCATTTGCAGCATAATTATGTATCTGCCGCATTAACGGCATAATCTATCATCTGCAGCATAATCTGCAGGATTAATATTAAAAAGAATAGTTTCTAGATGAAATGGATAAAAAATGTACCAAAACTCACTGACACGGAGGGCGTGGCCAAAAGCATGGCCGGCTAGTCGCATCTGCCGGAGCTCCGGCAGCCCACAAGTAACCCTGAGGAAAATCCTGACCTTTGCAGCGCTGAAACTGCTCCAAATAGGTACAGAGGCTCCCGGTACGAAGCGGAGGAATCGGCTGAACGGAGGGAAGGCAACCCGACCGGCGTAGAGGGCAGCAAGCGAGGAGGTCGCGATCACGGATCGCTCTTAACAAAATGGCGGACCGATGAAAGTGCGTCGTAGCAACTGAGGATTGGGACCGCCACCAGGCGAGTGAAGATCCCATTAGGGAAGCCATACCAGTGACCGAAGCATCCGCTCTACACGCTCTTGGTAGAGAAAAGAGGAGAACCCTGCGCGGCAACGTCAGAGGGGGGAGAAGACGGGAATCAGTGCAGCCTCGGGCGAGCGGCTGAAGAAGAGCTGTGACTACGCACTCGGGCTGAGTGCAACCGGAGGAGGCCCGCGGCACAAATCACCGGAGGAGCGCGAGTTCGGCCCAGCGTTCCACTACGGGAGGCTGAGCTCAACAACGGATTGTCTCTCCCCCCTCCTCCGCCGCATGTGACCAGAGAGGGGTGGATGCGGCCTATGGCACCCTGAGAGGACCCGGAGGAGCAGACCTGTAGAAGACAGAGACTGCGCTGAAAACTCCTGCTCAGAGCCCCAGGGGGTGAGAGCAAACGTTAAACTGGGGAATCTGTGAACGTAGACACCGATCCACATTTCTTCCACTACAGAGGGGGGAGTGAAAACACAGTTAAATCCTATAAAGAAGCGAGACTACTAAGGCATACCTCCTGCCTTCCTCCCCCCTCCCTCTAGACAGGCCCCCTGTCATCTGGAAGATAATCACTCCTGCCCAAATACGCAAACGAGTGACTTTGTATCACACCGGGTGCATGAGAAGCCCAAGTTCGGCCGCCATTTTGATGGTTTAATGAGGGGCGATTGTAATGAGACCGGGGAATCAGGAAGAGGCATCTAAGAAACTTGTACTGCCCCACTGATCGGATAAATAAAACAGTAAATTGAGGACGGGGGAACGCTTTAGAGACCCAGCGGAACCATTTCGCAGTGACCGCTCCCTGGCAGAATACATTCCCGAGCGATTACGCTCCAGTACCTTACCCCGGTGTCCCTAAATTCAGTGCTATAAGAGAACTGGGGAACGATGGATAGGCATTAACCAGAGGAGGTTGGAGGCAGCAACTCATCAGTTACAACTACTGCGTTAGAGTAAAATAAAGAGAGAGTGGCCGTAGACAGTAGTAGTAACAATCCACCACACAGACAGGTTGCACAATGGCTAAAGATAAAGAACCCAAAACCTCTAAAGAAGGTAAAATGGATAAATATACAAAAATAATGCCTTCAACATCCGAGATAGAGGGGAATCCCAAGGACCACCAAATAACGCCACCCTCCTTCAGGCAATTCAGGCTTCCAGCGAGGCCATTGAAGGGAAAATGGTGGAAATACGCTCGGAGGTGACCCTATTGTGTCAAGATATGCACAATGTTTCTGACAGGGTGACCCAGGCTGAGACACGTATTTCAGAAATAGAAGACACGTCGAATGGACTAAAGTCAGACGTAGCCAACCTGAAAGCGGCCATGAAAGAGATGACATGGAGGGTCGATGATGCGGAAAACAGGGCAAGGAGAAGTAACCTACGTTTTATAGGATTTCCGGAGGGATCGGAGAGTCGAGACCCAGAGAATTTCGGGCTGACCTGGCTTAGAGACTCTCTCCCGGCCGCAAGATTCTCGCCCTGTTTCATAATCGAATGGGCCCACAGAATGCCGCCGTGAGACCACCACCCGGAGCCCCCCCCAGGCCACTGATAGCGCGATTTCTAAATTTCCAAGACAGAGACCTGATCCTGAGAGAGTCTCGACTGATGGGAGAAGTCATATATGAAAACACAAAAGTAATGACCTTCCTGATTACTCACGTGATGTGCAGAAAATGAGACGCACATTTGACTCCGTGAAGCTGAAGTTACGAGCTATGCAACTTCAATATATGTTGCTTTTTCTGGCTAAGTTAAAGGTTCTTTTTCAAGGCAAGTCTTACTTCTTCCAAACACCGGAGGAAGCGTGGGCCTGGATTGAGAAGCGCCCCCCCTTCAAGTCGGAGATGAACAGCATGGGACCAATACGCACAGAGACTCCAAATAGGTTAGACCCTTCAAGTCAAAGGGGAAAAAGGAGAAGACGACTGATTGGACCGTGCAAAATCCGTGAAGGGACATCTCGTAAAGGGACCCCACGAACACAGGAAAAGATGCACATTTCTGACTCAGACGGAGATTCGACACAATCTAAAACGAGCAGAAGGAGTCCTGGACATCAAGATAACTCTCGCAATGAAACGTCGGATAAAGACTACCTGGCAGATACAGACAGTGACCACCCACTTCTACGGGAAATCGCCTGTTTGGAGAGACCAGATGTAGCAACCGAAAATACAGAGATGCTCAAACAGCAATCAGAGGAAGCAGGCGGCGAAGGCTGAAATAAGGGGCATAGCCGCGAGAAGAGATCCACTAAGTGACTACCGAGACCCCCCCCCTACACGTACATCAAAACGCCAAGCTCCTTGGGCGAAACAAACTATATGCAGTTTAATATCCTTTTTGATACTTTCTTGTGATACTTCAGTAGTTGGGGTCGAGGGTGGGGAAACAGACCTCTCAAACTATACCTGTGCCAAGTTGTCATGTTGACAGTTCGGAAGAGGGGTACGGGATGTCGGGGAGAGTGGGGTGGGGGGCTTAGGTTTTAGGGACTCGTAAGTTGGAACAGTTGCCTATTAAGGGTTGTGTTTTTCTTTTTCTTTTTTTTTTCTTTCTCCAGTCCGCAGCTGTGATAGGGAAATACTGGCACCCTCCCAGGAGCAAATGAATGAAACTCACCAGACATAGCAGGTTTGCTCAGAAACAGAGCGAAATGTATTTTATTGGTACCAAATGCATGCATCATTGCTAATTAGCAAGGAAGAAGTCAGGTCTCCTGCCTTAGGGGCTCTCAGACTGCTTCTTCCCAGAGTGACTGGTGTCTGGGTGCTATATACGTTTAGTGATGCCATGTCAGCGGAACTAGAATAAGGCACCAAGCCAAAGATGGCTAACAGGGATGTGCAAGATCTGCACCATGCCAATTATAAACAGCTAGATATGGGCAGACCAGAAAGGCTGGCTCGCCACTGTGTAAGCAACTTGCACAACCAGATAAAGAACTATCATGAAGTCAGGACAAGCAAAGTGACCTCTAAGGGGGTTCAGAATAGCTGTTGAAGCTTGTCCAGTCAAGAGGGGGCGGAGCTAGCCACGCTCGAAGATGGCCGCTTACTGAGCGAGCTCCTTCGGTTACTCGAACTATCCTGAAGCCATCCTGCACCACAACACTTCAAAGGTGAACTGAATAGTGGAATGAACAACCGGAATCTGCCGTGAAAACAATGAGCTGACTCTCAGGCCTGGAAACGAGCTGTAACTACGGAAAAACCGCTTGCAAACTACCTTCGCCGAGCTGCGCCCAATCCGCTGTGTACGGAAGGAACCCAGCCCGGAAGGTGGCGAGGGCCGCTGGGAGGGCGGATACGTGGGCACGCTTACGGCGAGGCCGAAGAGGAGGCCACTTCCTCCGGGTGCAACAAAAACAGTGAATAAATAAGTAAGAACGGAGGCCATAAGCTGGGCAACAACTACGGCAGCGGAGCCCGTACCTTCACTCCTGTAATCGTCACCTCCAGCCGGCACCTCCAGCCGGAGCAATTTGAATCCCGCCACGGCTGCTTCTCAACGATAGAGGTAAGGGCGATACGGTGAATGCACTCCCGAGACGACACGTCTGCACAGTAAAGACACGCGAGAGGCCCATTTGCGGAAGCGGTTTTGTCTGCTGCGACCTGGATCCTTGGCGTGTGTCGGGGACGCATGGAGTGTGGGACGCCCCTGCGACGCATGCACGGAATATAACCGCGAGCCGCAGACCACGGGCCGGTAGAGAGAGGACCAGTGCTGTAACCAAACCCCTTCTACATCCCGCCCCTCATGACCTCGCCTGCCGCGGGGCCTATGTCGCGGTGAGTGGACGCCATTACGTGTCGAGCGGTGGAACTGCGCAGATACCTGGGCGGCCAAGGACACTGCATTGTTGCCGAGATATACCGGATGAGGCTCCCGCTTGCTGCCACGATCGAACTGTGGGATGCCCCATGTCGCAGAGTTCCATAGTTTGGGAACGGTTAACGGTTAACTACCTCAGACATGGCGCAAGAATAGTGGTCAAGTGGCAGCGCCTTGATTTGTTCCCCGGGGATTGTGCAGGGTCGTTCTCAACTACGCATCAGTATACGGTGCAAGACCCATAGACTTGTGCTGCGCAGAGCGCGACCGCTGCGACACCACAAGCGACACTAATCTGTTGCGGACTTCCTCTCTGGCTGCCAGCAACTATCTCTGGTCTCTGTGGACGTGCCTGTCTCCTGGTGCTAGACTGTGCGGACGCTGCGGAGCCCTGCCTCTGTCACTACCTGTTGCACTATGGGGAAACCTGATAAGTGCCAACCCAAGCTGACATTTGATCAACAAAAGAAACCTCCTGAGCAGGTACCGGAGGGTCACCCGGAGATGCATCAAACAATACCGGCCTCAAGTGACTCGACGTCTGGAGACGTCCGGACCATGTTCGCCGCAATACAAAATTCACTGACCAACATAGATGGTAAAATAGATAATTTGACCTATCGTGTTGATCGAATGTCAGAACGCATAGACCGCCACACGGAGCGCATCGATATGGCGGAGAGACGCATATCAGATGTGGAGGACACTCAACATCAGATGGACACCAAACAAAGCAAGATGGAAAACTCATGGCCAAAGCTGAGAACCTTGAGGCAGGGTCTCGGCGCAGCAACGTCCGCCTTATGGGCATAGCGGAGACAACCAACACAGGGCCCATGGAGAAATACGTGGAACAACTACTTATCACACTCATGGGTAGAGAGATCTTCTCTGAGGTTTTCATTGTGGAAAGAGCCCACAGAGCTTTAGCGCCTGCGCCACCGACTGGGGCACAACCGAGACCCATTATTGCCAAATTATTAAATTACAGAGATCGTGATGCGGCGCTTCGTAGGGCACGCGAGTTGGGCAAACTAAACCACCAGGGCATGGACATATCCATCTACCCCGATTTTACATCCCAAGTACAAGAAGCGCGGAAAAAGTTTGTAGCGGTGAAGCAGAAATTGAGAGAGCAGAACATTCAATATGCGATGTTATACCCAGCTAGATTGAAAGTATCTGACGGCGGAACAACTGTAATATACAATAACCCGAAAGATGTGCAAAAATACTTACAACAGAGAGGACCTCATTCTACGCGCCGGAAATCACCCAGAAATATGACTGAGGAACATGGTGTGACCTCAGACGTGGAATAAACAAGACGTCTACTATACACTGAGTATGGAACAATTTACTCCAAGCAACGCGACGAGTGATGACTTGGCTGACCGGTGGTGATAAGTATTACAGACTCTAATAGGTCTTTGAGACTCTAATGTACCCACTCGGGATTTACCAGTAGATACAACTAAGACACTAGGAAAGTTCATTTTGTTAAATATGTATACATCATACCCTGACCACTATTCATGAAAATAGATGTAGTGGGAAATTGCGCTAAATATTCATATAGTAACCCCCTGGTGGACACCAGTCATTAGGGTATCCAGCTGGCAGCTCCCGCCCCCTGTGTGCACCACAACCAAGTTAATTGTCTTTTCTTCCCTTTTTTTGTAGGGATAGTTGGGCAATTGGGGAATGTTTCTTTCTGTTAAAGGGAATTGTCTCCGTCATAATTGGGATGACGTAGTGGGAGGGTGGGGTGGAGGGATGGGATTGAATATATCACAGAATATACACTTGTATCATCAAGTCATCAAACAAGTATTGCATTTCTATAGACGCAAATACAAAGACAATGTGGTCATCTTGCGCACTCAGATAGTAATATCCTTAGCTAAACCGAGCTAAACCGAGTAACATAACCAAATTTGCACTTCAGCATTATTGGTGTTACGACAATGATTAATAATACGGTGCTTAGGCCTCTAACGCTAGCGACATGGAATGTAAGAGGGCTCAATAATCCCAGGAAAATCAGACAGGTATTTGCTTATTTAAATAGACATGATGTTGATATAGCCATGATTCAAGAGACACACTTGCTCAAACATAAAACCGAGGGCTTTGGGAAAAGATAGGCAGAACTAGTGGTCTCCTCAACCTACTCTGCGTATGCCAGAGGGGTAATGACACTGGTGAAAAAGGGGACCCAATTTGTAACGGAACATACATTAATAGATACACAGGGGCGATATGTTATTATTGTAGGCATACTACGAGGCACTAGGGTGGGGCTCATTAATACATACGGTCCAAATGTGGACGACCCCGAGTTTTTTGCGCGAGTGCATGCCAGAATTCGGGAATTTCCAGATATAGAAATATTTTGGGGCGGAGACATGAATGTAGCTCTGAACGATACATGGGATAGATCACATAATACCTCTGAGCAACATCAGTGTGCAGCCGCAGTCCTTAAACATGGCATATCTGAGTTTAAACTACAAGATGTGTGGCGCATGCGTAATCCTACTACACGAGATGGTACCCATTCATCCGCCGCCCATAATAGCTGGTCTAGAATCGACTACGGCTTATAACGGAACGTGCATGCACATGGACTCAAACGATACAGCATATGCCGAAAACATTATCAGACCACAACCCTGTCTTATTAACTGTACAGATTCCCACATACGTTCCACCACCATTTATGTGGAGATTCAATGCTAAGTCGTTATTGGACCCTCTATATGCCGACACGTTGCATACAGCAATAGTAGATTATTTTACCATCAATAAGTCATCAGTGGAAAGTGCGGGCACACTGTGGGAAGCCTTTAAGGCGACATTGAGAGGTATCTGCATCAGCACAACGGCGGGCATCCTGACAGACATTCGCACTCAACTGTCGAGCTGCGAGAACCGCATTAAAACACTGGAAGCAGAATTTGCTACAACATGTAAAGCAGATATTTTGGCCGCGATAAGAACTGAAATAGACAATTATAATGCATTAGCAGATACTGAAATAAAATACTTAACAAGGCGACATACCGCACGCAGGATGGGCGAGGGTGGTAGACCAGGTCATGTACTCGCGCAGAAAATACGCATAGAACATAAGAACCATGTGATACTCAAAATGATAGATGATCACGACATAGAACACTATGACACGACCGGTATACTACAGACATTTATGGACACATATGCCACACTATACAAAACACGTGATACAGCACACACACAAGAGATCCTAGACTATGTGGACGATATAGCATTGGTATGGCTATCGGACACCCAGCGGGAATACCTGGCACAGCCACTTACCATAGAGGAAATACAAGAAACCATAAAGTCACTTCCAAATGGTAAAACCCCAGGGCCGGACGGATACACATCAGAATTTTATAAAGCCTACTCTGAGTTACTTAGCCCATATCTATTAGAAATGTATGACGAAGCATATAATAACAAACTACTCCCACCAACACTCCGGGAAGCCCTCATTGTTGCATTGCTTAAACCGGATAAAAACCCGGAAAAGGCGGAATCGTACAGACCACTTTCATTAATCAATACTGACGTGAAAATATTAGCAAAGATAATAGCGACTAGGCTTCAACCGCTCATGACTACTATTGTGTTACCGGATCAATCGGGATTTATACCATCCCGCTCCACCACACATAATTTACGTACAATCTTTGCTTTATTGCATCAACTAAACCCAGAGTTGGAAGCTGTGGCCGTATTATTGGATGCGGCCAAGGCCTTTGATTCCGTAGAGTGGACGTACCTATTTACTATATTTCACCGAATAGGCCTACCACCAATGCTAATACACTGGATCGAACTATTGTACACAAAGCCCACGGCGCGCATAAAAGTTAACAAACACATATCAGATATTATCCCAATACAAAGAGGGACGCGACAGGGCTGTCCACTTTCGCCGTTACTATTTGCCATTGCGCTGGAACCCCTAGCATGTAAGGTACGTCAGAAATACGCGGATACAGCTTTACAATTTAATCTACGTCCCATTGCTATATCATTATATGCGGATGATATGGTACTCTATCTCAAAGACCCTGGGACTAACCTCTCCAAGCTACTTAGAGAATACATAAAATTTGGTAGGCACTCTGGTTTACAGATAAATTGGTCAAAATCAGCAGTGATACCTTTAACAACAAATACCAAAGCCCTGCCAATGGATTTCCCATTGATCTGGCAAGAAGATCCTATAAAATACTTAGGAATTTGGATACACCGAGACTCTGACTTAGTGATCCAGCGCAATTATGGTGTGGCAATTGATCAATTAGAAACCCAAATAGACCGTTGGATCACCCTACCATTATCATTGGCAGACAGAATATCATTAGTTAAAATGGTTCTCCTTCCTAAATTATTATACTTATTCATCAACATCCCTATAACCCCCCAGCTCCCGTCTTTCATCGACTGCGATCTCTTGTGAATAAATTAATATGGGCAGGCAAACAAGTCCGAATAAGCTTGCATACAATGACGTTAGATTATACCGCAGGTGGATACACAGTCCCCGATCTTTATTTATACTATTTATGTGCACAAGCACAATATGCGTATTTTTGGTATCACCCAGTGAAGTATCTCCCTCATCTTGCGGTAGAGGATGGGGATGCTCACCCCATCTCCCTAGCACACGTTTTGCCACACACGAGACCCCATTTATCACAAAAAGAAATTAATACCGTACGCACAACGTCCTTGGCGTGGAAACGTATTGGCCAAATGACAGGCAAGACTCCACTATACGCGCCTAATTTGCCACTAGCTCAACACCCTGCCCTGTCCGTGACGCAAGAACACATTGGTATCACTACAATGGGTGACTTATACTCAGATGGCCTATTTCTGACACCAGCCGACTTGACGTACGTAAGCAATCAGACGCTCCTATTCAGATTTGCCTACCATAGACTGCGGGCGTCAATTCGGTTATTGTACCCCACGTTCCCGACAGAGCCCCCCTCTCTGACAACGCTGCAATTAGTACTAACTGCCGCAGATAATAAACATATAGTGGCTCGGCTTTATAAAACTTTGCAAAGAGAAATTGGCTCTGGTACACAGAAGGCGCAGGATCGCTGGAATAAGGTATTGGACGTTCCACTGACAGAAGTGGAATGGCAGACATGCTGTGCACTAACTACACTATTAACACCAAATGGTAACCTACGTATAATACACTTGAAATACCTACATCAAATATACCATACACCATTACAGTTACACAAGCACGATCTGCGCGACGATGCCAAATGCAAACGATGTAAGGCAGATGCCGCTGATTTCGTGCATTTAGCATGGCAATGCGAGAAAGTCAGAAGGTTCTGGGAACAAGTAGTGCAGCTAATAAATGTGACTTTGAACTGTAAATTGGAATGTACACTACAACTCTGCTTGTTAGGTCACTTAACGCAATTAAAATCTGCAAAGAAAAAATTAGCTGCAATCCTACTGCTTCTAGCGAAGAGGAGAGTTGCTATGCATTGGGACGGAAGGAAGAGCCCCACTATGAAGCAATGGATATTAGACTCAATTTACTGTAAAGATAAGCTTCTATTGTATGCGGAGGAATTACCTACAGCCGCTAAACCAACTAATTTCTGGGAACCACTTGCCACTTACTTACAAGACCACCCTGATATGCTAGCGCCTGAGGGATAACTATTGTATAAAATTAGCAGATGTACAGCTATCACTAAATTTTATTGGCATAATGTATAGGAAATACACAACAGTGTTACGGAAATGTATTACATGTGAAATGGATCCTGTGAAATGTCTTGATGATATGTAAACATATAATTTGTTATATTTGTTGGCAAATTTATAAATAAAACGTGTAAAAAAATAAATAAAAAAATTTAAAAAAAAGCTTGTTTAGTCAAGGTCAGATAGGAAACCCTTTGACTCCAGGCCTCATGTTAGTGTGATATATCTAAGCATGATATCTTTGAAGTGCATACACATGAATTTATATGGACATATATATATTTTTCAACAATCCTCCCTTTTGGACAGTCCTATCCGACATTAGTGTAAAACCAAAATATATATATGTATATATGAGGAAACATAGTTACATATCTTTGGATGGCATTACACAGTGTTTGCATAAAAATGCATATATTGTCACATTGATACATCCTGATCTGATAACTATTTTTGAACATGAACACAATGATATGCTAGTATTCAATTCATATTACTTCCTGTGTGCATTATTTTATCAGCAGGCTTGTGATACCGGCAGCATACTCATAATTAAGTGTCCAACAAATATTGTTTGCTCTATGCAATGCATAAGGCTACAGTGTCACTTAGTCACTCAGTTCCTGGGCACTTTCTGCAAGTGTCAGTAATTTAAAGGCACGCAGTGAGCGGTCATCTGCTTCTCCTCCTGGTCCGCAGTCGTCTTGTTCAGGGGCGGTTTCACGGACCTGCCCTGCGTTGTCCTCTTCAGTCTATTTTTCTGCAGGTGCAGACCATCACCTTTCTTCGAGACTGCGTCGTGTACTTCACTCAACAGCATCAGTTGATGTCACGTCCCTCTGACACTTTATGATGGGCCCTCATGGATCGTAGAAATGGTCAGGTCTGTCCTCTTCTTGACTGCTGTGTTGCGCAGATCCTCTAGTGACAGATGGTCATCAATTTCTGGTACCGTCCTCTCAGGCGTTGGGGTGCTGCCCTGCATCTTGACCCCTTAATCCATTCATGGCGTTGGTTCACCGTCTGCGGTCCAGTCCACCTAGAACTAAGAGAAACAGTTTTTATTTTTCTCACCATGACCATGTCTTCATAGTTGCTTTAGAAGTCTTTGCCCCATTGCAGGCAGTACTAAAGTCAGAGCATCAGGCCATTTCAGGCCTGTTCCATCAGTTGCCTTTACTAATAATCTATTTTTTATTTTTATTTTGGAGCTCATTTACTCCTCCTGGCCTCAACGTTGGAGGGTGGTATGGGGTATGCATGTTATACTTTATTCCCAAGAACAACATCTTTAGCATAAATATAGTCACTAAGTGATCTCCTTCTACCGCTATTTATGCCCTGGTGGACCCTTAACCTTGGAGAGCTGGCTTTCCTGAAGCACTGCGCCCCAGTTGCTGCATCATTCTTCCCTGTTGGACACACTTCCATTCATTTTGAAAACGTATCCACCCACACCAGTAAATATTTAAATCCATTCACTGGGAAGCAACATGCATCTGCGCATTCATCCTCCCTTGTGCAATATCAGATGGTCCCTGCTCCAGTCTTGTAAGGGAAAGGAACATACTGCGTGGGGGCACAGGCATCTCATCCTGGTAGGCCCACACTCTCTTCATTATTCGGCTCACATCCATCATCAATCCACCCTCTATGTTCATCTGGTGTTGCAGACCATTGTTATTCCTTTACATTAGCTTGCAACAATTGTCCCTGAATCCCATCTGCACTGTCTGTAACATGCTCTCTTTTTCTACTGTGTCAGCGATGGCATTACCTTTGGCTAACTCAGTATTAGCTCCTGTGTAGGCTTCACATTATATTACCGCTATCCTGGTGTATAATAGTATTGCTTTTAACAAGATCCTTACTAAAGGACCATTTTTAATAAGGCGCCCTGCTTCTGTTATGAATCTGTGATACTTCCACAGCTGACACAAGGAGATGATGGACGGAGCGCTGAAACTTTTCAGACACTCACCCCCAGTCACATATCTGGGTTGAATCCATCATCATTATTTAGCTCACTTCGCCACCTCAGTTCAGACCCAGCTATATGCAAATCAGTCTTGACCCTGTGCCTCATGGGAACAGTCCAGCCTGAACTGCCAAGCCAGGTCTTCCCTGAAACGGAAACAAGCATCTTGGGACCGGATTCTGGGTAACACCCTTCATCAGCCAGGCTAGCTTGAATTCAGTGGCAAAGTGAGCAAGGGACCCACGTCTGGGCATACCCTGCCAACTTAGGGCGAACAAAGCAAACACAAGGAGATGATGGACGGAGCGCTGAAACTTTTCAGACACTCACCCCCAGTCACAGATCTGGGTTGAATCCATCATCATTCTTTAGCTCACTTCGCCACCTCAGTTCAGACCCAGCTATATGCAAATCAGTCTTGACCCTGTGCCACTGGATTCAAGCTAGCCTGGCTGATGAGGGCTGTTAGCCCGAAACCGGTCCCAGGATGCTTGATTCCAGTCCAGGGAAGACATGGCTTGGCAGTTCGGTCTGGACTGTTCCCATGAGGCACAGGGTCAAGACTGATTTGCATATAGCTGTGTCTGAACTGGGGTGGCAAAGTGAGCTAAAGAATGATGATGGATTCAACCCAGATCTGTGACTGGAGGTGAGTGTTTGAAAAGTTTCAGCACGCCGTCCATCATCTCCTTGTGTTTGCTTTGTTCGCCCTAAGTTGGCAGGGTATGCCCAGACGTGGGTCCCTTGCTCACTTTGCCACTGGATTCAAGCTAGCCTGGCTGATGAGGGCTGTTAGCCCGAAACCGGTCCCAGGATGCTAGATTCCGGTCCAGGGAAGACATGGCTTGGCAGTTCGGTCTGGACTGTTCCCATGAGGCACAGGGTCAAGACTGATTTGCATATAGCTGTGTCTGAACTGGGGTGGCAAAGTGAGCTAAAGAATGATGATGGATTTAACCCAGATCTGTGACTGGGGGTGAGTGTTTGAAAAGTTTCAGCACTCCGTCCATCATCTCCTTGTGTTTACATATTTCCACAGCTGGCCACAAATAAGAACTGCAAAGCATAATGTGAGTCAGTGTAAATATTAACAGTTTTACCTTTGACTAGTATTCATGCTTTTTTTACAGCATACAGCTTATCTTACTGGGTAGCTGTTTTAAGTGGCAGAGCTGCTCTTTCAACTTTGTTGTCTGCTATTGCTATGGCATACCCTGCTCTGTAATTAGTGTCTATCAGTCTGCTGAAGAAACCATCAGTGTACCACTCATATAGTCTGTCTTTCCTAATAGTGTCTAATCTTGGCGTGGTGCCGTTTTCTACAATCTCAACACCAACTTACTTAGGGGTCTCATCTGTCTCTAAGAGGATGGATCTCATCAGAATAACCTATTGCAGGTAATACTTTTGCCAAATTAACAGGTGGGCATCTTATTATGACATTACAATTAGACAACATGGTGCCATTATAACCTGTGTGCCTGCCAGCAGAAAATGTTGTGTCGATCCAGACAACAACAACAACCGTACCAAATGCATCCGCACCAAATGTGGCACCTAGACAATACAACTATAGTCCAACACAATGAGAGCCGTCCTCTCCACCATCACAGCTGCCGACCCCCAATCACTGCAGAAAGCAAAGTCACATAGTTGTGTCCCACAGGCCTTTCTTTTCCAGCTGTGTCAGCACACCATTGGCAACACCACTTTATGTGCAATGTCATTTTGCTCTGAAACAGAGATGGAAAGGCAGTTTGTAGTTAGGCAGTCCCCATGATGGCGCAGTACACAATGTCTCTTTCAATTTCTTGAAACAGTTTGCAAGTTCATTAGTCATAGCATCTGCATTCAGGGACCCATTGGTGGCAGCAGTTCATTATCCCCAGGAAGGACATCATTCCTTTCTTGGTGGGCAGGAGCTGAATGCCCTGAAACAATTTTATTCTGTCAGGTGGCATGCGGCGTGTACCTTGGAATATCACAAAACCCAGGTAAGTCACCTCTTTTTGGCAGCACAGGCATTTTGACAATGAGGCGTTGTGTCTTCTCTTCTGGAGGTAGTTCAGCAGAGCAGTGTCTTTTTCACAGGCTTTCACAGGCCTCAAGTGATGAAGATGTTACAATGAGGTCATCATCATACTGCAAGACGATGCTACCACCTTCCATGCATAGGTGGTCCAAGTCTCTCTTTACTGCCTGCGCATTGACATTGGGACTCACAGTGAACGAAGTGTACTGGGTATCCCAGCACGACGGCAAAGAGGCTTTCACTGTGTGGATGGACTTTAATGCTAAAACCCACTGAGGAGAGAAAAATACTCTGCCTCTACAGGTATAAATAATAATATAGTACTGGTGTCAGGCACAACAGGCTCTAAGGGAAACACAAGCTCATAAGGTTAGGTAATCACCTTATGGGGACAGCATGTTTTCACCATCCTCTTTTTTGTTGTTGTTTTAATTTTGTTTATTTATTTATTTATTTTAAATATCACTTTATGGGGAGGGCACTTTTCCAAATCTCTTGGTCCCCTAGTTCTAGAACCTTATTGTTAGTGATCTGTACAGCCCTTTCCCTTTCATATTCATGAAACTGCAGTCTAACAGTATCATTCATCATCCCTCAACACATCCATAAGTGCGCTACAGGGGGTGCATACAACAGAGAATCCTTACTGAAGCTGCAAGCAGTAAGTGCCCTGTTCTAACCTATCCTTAGGTATGTGTGAGTAAATTCCATTTATTAAAAAAAATATATACTGCTGCAAAAATGTGTTTCCAGGGAGGACTTATTGATTTATATTAAAATTGTGAAATGTATCCCTTTATCTCCCACCGTAGTGGAAACATCTCCTACCTTAGTGGAAACATGACATGCTCCCTGGGCGTGTCTGATACCTTCATCCTGAAACACTGTGCAACAATAACACTGATACCCTACTCTTATGTACTCTCTGGTATCTACGCTGTGCCCCTTGATAATGTTATTCAGTAGGATAAACCCCACCCTGCATATCTCCTACAAAGGTATTATTTCTGAACAAAACAGTGATATCCCCATCTGCTCCTAACAGAATATGCAATACTTCCTTTTGCTAATGTTACCTAAAATAGATCTGTGGTGCCCAATCTAGTTCCAGGAAGGCTTAATCAAGGCCATAATTTTATTGTAACAACTATGTAAATTCTTCCATTTATTAAATGTAGTTAAATTACTAATGACGATATCCTGAATATCATTTACATGAATTGAGCATTAATTTGACCCTAATTTTCCTAGGCACATGATAGCCTAGACATCATCAGAGCTAAGTTTATTTTAACATTGAGCAATTTTTAACTGCTATGATGTTTTTTTTCACATTACCCGTAGTGTGTTATCCTACAATGTTATAATCAGGAAATTAAAAAAATTAAAAGGAATTAAGTTATTGTTAAACTACTCTTCAACATTACAAGCATGTACTATATATATATCTTTTTCCTATTTAGAACAAGTTGCACTCTAGTGTGCGTTCGCTTAACACGTGTTATTTGCTGTAGACCAAAATAGAAGCAAAACTGCTGAAAAGGAATATCTTCCCCGTTCAATCAAATACAGCCCTGTTTATTTATTTATTTGTATTATTACTACAAGGGCTATAGACTAAATGTACAACTTGCATTTACACAATTATATATGTAAATGTATACACCAGGAAATGCTGTGATGCTTTCATAATCTAATGCAGGCCTCTAAAAGTTGAAATCACACACACTTTTTTTTAAGATACTTTAAAAGTTCTGACTTATTTTATTTCTACAAATACTTATTTTAGCTTGCACTAGAGAGTCTGTGCATGTGACTCTCTGAAATCATTTAGATAAAATCAATTTTATCAGTGATCTGCTAACAAAACGTGTTTAAATTAAGGGCTGTCACAGTGGCTAACTTCAGATTAAAAAAATGCTCAAAACCCCCTGCGTCTGCATTTTTTAGACGTGCTAGTTAGTGCTAAATACAGAACTTGGCCTCTGACCCTTAAACCTGTTGTCCCTTGTCTGAGCAATGTTATCCCCATGTGGCCATCACTATTCAAAGTAACTCTCGAGAAGCATGACTGAGGGTGCCTCCGTCCTGATATTTTAAAGGTAGGATCTAACTTTTGCTGTTTTTATTCTTAGTACTATGCAGTGTGCTTTCTAGCACCTAAAGAACTGGCTCAAAATTTTAGTTTTCAGAATGCCATAATGCGCCCAGAACTATTGTGCATTAAGGCGTGCAATGTAATTCACATGTCTCTAGAGCTACTCTTTTTTGCATAACTTTTAATAGCCTTTGTATTTGAGACTGCAGCCATTAGGCCATACTAGAAATCATATTTTAAGTTTGTCACTAAGAGACAGTAATATTGGCGTTGTTAGGTAAACTAATATTCTCCCTTTTTCTTTAGTGCACAACATATTTATCCATTTAGACATTGAAATCTGAATGCACACTTTGCACATGTTAATTTTTTACATTGCTAAATTTTATTTATTTTTTCACAGTAGGGTTATTAGACATTATAAAGATCATAAAAATGCAAAACGATTTTAGTGCAATGACTTTTAATAATATTTTACATGTAGTCATTATTGAATAATAATCACTAACCCTTTGGTTGTGTCTACGTATGAAAAGCAAGCCTCATTCCTTTCATTTTGTCTTTAAATGCATTTATTTATAACACTTACAAAACTTCTTTTGAAGCTAAGCATAGAAGCTTTAATGAAACATAGAAAGTTATTTTACCCTTTTGGAAATAAGGCATTATTTACCATTAGAACCACAAATGTGCTTCTTAGGAAAGAAAGTCCTGACTTTCATCCTTTTTTTTTAATCCAAAATAATGAAGCTATATTTCTAACTTTCAAGACTAGTTGTCTATAAGTACGTGCCTTTATGTGCCACTTCATATTAAATTAAAACCTAGTTGCCACAGTCTTTACTTGTAGCTTGTGCCTGGGTAGGCCATGTCTTATTTATCTAGCTGTGTTTTATGACCGGCAGGTGTCAGCTTCTACACTTTTTCAGGAGAGAAGGCAGCAGCTGGTGCTGGGACTGAGCTCAGTTCATTCTATTAAAAACCAGGCACTCCAAGCCAGTCAAAATCTATCATTTGCAGTGTGATAAAAGGGAGGACGCTTTTATTTTAGCAGTTCACCCCTACAGCAGCCACCAATTACTCATATAATGTGAATGCCTTTTAATATTTAATATCATGTATCTAAGGAGTGTCAAAAATACGCCACATCAATGATAAATTCAGCTTAGCTTTTTAATTTTTTTTTTTTTAACAACTATGGTGTATACACTATTGACATATTGAGTTTACTTGAAATTTCATTATAAAGTGCTATGCCATTAGAGTGCTGCAACATTTTGCACAGGAGCCTTTTGAAACCCTAGGCCTGTGTGCGCATTTTACTGCTACTTGACTTGGCCTATGAAACTACTTCCCAAGCTCTGAACTCCTATTTTTCTACATATAAGATTCCCCTAAAATGCTAGGTAGCTGATAGGCAGTACTAACAAAAGCTTCCCTTTGGAAGAAACTGGTGAGGTTGGGTATCCCACATAATCTACTTACAATAATTATATCCCTCCACACAGAAATGTGGTGTAGAGTTCAAATAGGGTGTTCGAAGGGTCTAACTAGACCAATCACCACGTTAAATGGCCTAAAACAGGGATGTCTCCTTGCCCCCTTGCTATTTTCTTTGTATCTAAGTGACTTACCAGAGCACTTTACATATGTAAAAAATTTCACGGCGAAATTAGCATCGAGTGACATATATATTTTAATGTACGCAGACGACATCGTGATTTTAGACCTTACGCCGATAGGACTCCAAAGAAACTTAAACGCATTAAGCGGCTACGCAGATGATAATTTTTTAGTTCCAAATATTTTGAAAACCAAAATCCTACCTTTTAGGGGAAAAAAGCGATTGCGACACTTTAATTGGACTTTGGGGGGGAAACCACTCGAGTTAGTTAAAGAATACATGTACTTAGGTCGGATTTTCACCCAAACCGTACAGAACTCCTCCCATCTACAACACATAGGTCAAAAGGCGGCTGCCCATGTAGGAGCACTGTTGAGGCTATACTCCTCTTCTGGAAATAGACATTTCCAACCTATGTTAGAGGTATATTGCATGAAAATCCCGTCTATCTTAACCTACGGTCTAGAATATATGCACATAAAAACCTGGAAATCAGTAAAAACGAGAGAAGGGAATTCTTTACGGAGACTAATAAGAGTAAATCAAGCTGTCCCGGCCCAAGCATTACGCCTTGAATTCTCCTTAGTTAGCATATACGCAAGGGCCATCTCTAATTTAATAAGATGGGCTTACCATCTTTTACACGCCGACTCTGGTACCTTAAGGCATATTTTAAAATTGGAAACTTTTAGAGAACATCCGTCGCGTTACACTTTTAATAAGAACCTTAATATAGCTTTTAGGCTATCTCATTGCACAGTAGCACTTTTAGAAACTTGGACACAGGCACTTTTGAAGCTCTTTTTAAAGAATCTGACCTCAAAATAAAGTTTCGACCTGGACGTAGAACATTGTCTTCAATTAAAACACTATATAGAATATACAAAAACTATAGTGTATAAATCCCCTGAGAAATATACATATTTTCTATTAGATCACAGGATTCGCCGCTGTATTCTCTTACTGAGGTTGGAAATCCTCCCTCTGAATGCACATACAGCAAAGTGGAACAATTCTGAAAACACAACAGGGCTCTGTGATTTGTGTAAGGAAGGAATGCAAGATCTAACTCATGTATTAGCGGTTTGCCCAAATCCAACTTTAGTAGAAGCCAGGCGGAGGTATCTAAGGCCTATTAGAATCCGATACAATGTTCCTTCTGTACAAAGCCTAATCACTCTCTGTAAATTACCACCAGATTAATTTGTTTGTTGCCAACTGTATAAAATTTTAAAGATTTTTTTAAAGCTGTTTTAAAGTTTATGATGCTAACGATTTTAACCTTCTAAATATCCAAAGCTGATTTTATTTGCTATCTATAACAGATCCAACCTTATTTCCTCATAAGGTCTATCTAAATCTTGAAAAATAACCACCGGACGAACATAAATGGTATAACTCTTAAACAGATTTGAGTTAAAGTCGTCTTAAAAAGCTATGATGAATGGATTTAACATAATAAATGCTTAAAGTTGATGATATGAGTTTCATGTTAAATGTTTTAAAATTGTGTTTGTATATTTGTTGACCTCAGTCGAGGTCTATATCAAATTAAAATAAACTTAAACTTAAACAAAAGGTTGGGCATCTATTTTTAATTTTTTGTTATGTCCTAGTTGTTTAAAACACACAAATTTGTTTTTCTCTGTGGGGCCTACTTTTTTCCCTATTGAGTGCCTTTTTCTAGGTAAAGTTAGTTTTAACATTACTATGTTAAAATTATTATTATTTTTAGTATTATATAGCTCTAGCTATACCCAAAGGTATCAGAGCGCTTTATTTGTTATGAGATAACATTTACAAGAGGTACATAAAACATGAACAGTCCTTAATACATCAATTATGTACATAAACAAACACAAAATATCTTCTATGAAACACAGGACAATGTATGCAAAGTCCATTCTCTTTTAATATGGAATGCTAGGCATTTCTGCCTTGAGTTTTAATTCTAATTTTTACCATTCTGGGAATATAATAATTGAATTTTCACACATCTATACTTTGTTGCAGCTACACTTTCCATAGTAGCGCGCAACTACTTAATGTATTTTATATTCTTACCTTTATTTGCAGGGCTATCTGGTGATGATTTGTTTTGAACTTTTCTCTCCTGACAGTTTTTAAACAACTTTCTAGTGGGCTTACCATGATTTTCTCCAAGATCCACTCTCATGAAATGTGTTTTTTTTTACTCACAATGTGCACTTACACCCTGAAAGATAAATACAAAAGGTCTCCTACAAAGAAAAAGTTGTTAGGTAGTGGATAGAATGAGTTAAAAAAAGGAAAATCAACAGTTATGGACCAGCCAGAGACATCACATAAAACCATTTTGCTTCTTTAATTCTCTATTTTTCATATAATTCAAAGAAAACATTTCAAGGAATCAAGATCAATACACTATTTAAATGAAGTCATTCATCCATGACATACTACGCATATTTCAAAATCATTTCCCTGTGTTCCGGTGCAACCCGCAAATCAGAAGCTCCACTCACTATATTCTGGGAGGGTTTCTTTTTCTGGGGAAAATAAATACCCCATCCTAGCACAGGCTCTCCTGCAATGGTTTTTATAAGACCCCCCAAGGGTCTAGCCATTTGTCAAAATTTATTGACATAAAGTAACTTAGTTACTTATCAGTCCCCTGTTTCACTACTTCTTATATGTGTAGGTACACATAAATTATTCTCTAACCCAGGCTCTCCTGTAGTGTATAAGTGCTACGCAGCAAATGATGGACGGAAGGCTGAATAAATCATACATTCACCCCCAGTCAAGAGATCTGGGTTAAATCCATCGTTCTTTTGCTCACCATGCCCCCCCAGTTTAGACCCAGCCATATGCAAATCAGTCTTGACCCTGTGCCTCATGGGAACAGTCCAGACCGAACTGCCAAGCCAGGTCCTCCCTGGACCGGAAACAAGCATCCTGGGACCGGTTTCTGGGTATTACCCTTCATCAGCCAGGCTAGCTTGAATCCAGTGGCACAGTGAGCAAGGGACCCACGTCTGGGCATACCCATCCCACTTAGGGTGAAAAGTGCTACGCAATCAAATGATGGACGGAATGCTGAATAAATCATACATTCACCCCCAGTCAAGAGATCTGGGTTAAATCCATCGTTCTTTTGCTCACCATGCCACCCCAGTTTAGATCCAGCCATATGCAAATCAGTCTTGACCCTGTGCCTCATGGGAACAGTCCAGACCGAACTGCCAAGCCAGGTCCTCCCTGGACCGGAAACAAGCATCCTGGGACCGGTTTCTGGGTATTACCCTTCATCAGCCAGGCTAGCTTGAATCCAGTGGCACAGTGAGCAAGGGACCCACGTCTGGGCATACCCATCTCACTTAGGGTGAAAAGTGCTACGCAAACAAATGATGGACGGAATGCTGAAAAAATCATACATTCACCCCCAGTCTAGAGATCTGGGTTAAATCCATCGTTCTTTTGCTCACCATGCCACCCCAGTTTACACCCAGCCATATGCAAATCAGTCTTGACCCTGTGCCGCATGGGAACAGTCCAGACCGAACTGCCAAGCCAGGTCCTCCCTGGACCGGAAACAAGCATCCTGGGACCGGTTTCTGGGTATTACCCTTCATCAGCCAGGCTAGCTTGAATCCAGTGGCACAGTGAGCAAGGGACCCACGTCTGGGCATACCCATCCCACTTAGGGTGAAAAGTGCTACGCACACAAATGATGGACGGAATGCTGATTAAGTCATACATTAACCCCCGGTCAAGAGATCTGGGTTAAATCCATCGTTCTTTTGCTCACCATGCCATCCCAGTTTAGACCCAGTCATAAGCAAATCAGTCTTGACCCTGTGCCTCATGGGAACTGTCCGGACCGAACTGCCAAGCCAGGTCCTCCCTGGACCGGAAACAAGCATCCTGGGACCGGTTTCTGGGTATTACCCTGCATCAGCCAGGCTAGCTTGAATCCAGTGGCACAGTGAGCAAGGGACCCACGTCTGGGCACACCCATCCCACTTAGGGTGAAAAGTGCTACGCAAACAAATGATGGACAGAATGCTGAATAAATCATACATTCACCCCCAGTCAAGAGATCTGGGTTAAATCCATCGGTCTTTTGCTCACCATGCCACCCCAGTCTAGACCCAGTTTAGACTCCTTGTGTTTGCTACTGGATTCAAGCTAGCCTGGCTGATGAGGGCTGTTAGCCCGAAACCGGACCCAGGAGATGCTTGTTTCCGGTCCAGGGAAGACATGGCTTGGCAGTTCGGGCTGGACTGTTCCCATGAGGCACAGGGTCAAGACTGATTTGCATATAGCTGTGTCTGAACTGGGGTGGCAAAGTGAGCTAAAGAATGATGATGGATTCAACCCAGATATGTGACTGGGGGTGAGTGTTTGAAAAGTTTCAGCGCTCCGTCCATCATCTCCTTGTGTTTGCTTTGTTCGGCCTAAGTTGGCAGGATATGCCCAGACGTGGGTTCCTTGCTCACTTTGCCACTGGATTCAAGCTAGCCTGGCTGATGAGGGCTGTTAGCCCGAAACCGGTCCCAGGATGCTTGTTTCCGGTCCAGTGAAGACATGGCTTGGCAGTTCGGGCTGGACTGTTCCCATGGGGCACAGGGTCAAGACTGATTTGCATATAGCTGTGTCTGAACTAAAGTGGCAAAGTGAGCTAAAGAATGATGATGGATTCAACCCAGATCTGTGACTGGGGGTGAGTGTTTGAAAAGTTTCAGCGCTCTGTCCATCATCTCCTTGTGTTTGCTTTCTCCTCTAGTGTATGCCACATATCAATTAGTGTATTGATACAGAGAATATTTTAAAAACATTCTCTACAGTCCCCTGTTTAGTTTAAATGCCAGTTAATGCCCCTTTTTATTAATACTATGTATTAAATACGCATTTCAAAGACTGAAAGGTCACTTGCAGCAAGGCAAGTTAGTTATTTAGCTTACAGCTCACTTACCGACTGGTGACATCACAGTCCTCCAATATCCCACTTCTGACACCATTCTGATAGGTAAATACTGGCACCCTCCCAGGAGCAAATGAATGAAACTCACCAGACATAGCAGGTTTGCTCAGAAACAGAGCGAAATGTATTTTATTGGTACCAAATGCACACATCATTGCTAATTAGCAAGGAAGAAGTCAGGTCTGCTGCCTTAGGGGCTCTCAGACTGCTTCTTTCCAGAGTGACTGGTTTATGGGTGCTATATACGTTTAGTGATGCCATGTCAGCGGAACTAGAATAAGGCACCAAGCCAAATATGGCTAACAGGGATGTGCAAGATGTGCACCATGCCAATTATAAACAGCTAGTTATGGGCAGACCAGAAAGGCTGGCTCGGCACTGTGTAAGCAACTTGCACAACCAGATAAAGAACTAGCTTGAAGTCAGGACAAGCAAAGTGACCTCTAAGGAGGTTCAGAATAGCTGTTGAAGCTTGTCCAGTCAAGGTCAGATAGGAAACCCTTTGGAGCTCCAGGCCTCATGTTAATGTGATATATCTAAGCATGATATCTTTGAAGTGCATACACATGAATTTATATGGACATATATTTTTTTTTCAACAAGCGGGAGCTCAGAGTTATGCTCAGAGAAATTGGGGATGAGACACGGAAAGATGCCCCCCGACAGGGGACAGAGGAAGACTCTCATGTAAGATAGGCGAGGGACGATACACAGCATTGACATGGAATGTCAGTGGACTGGGGAATCAGATTAAGAGAGGGTTGGTAGCGAAGTATCTTAAAAGACTTAAACCTGATATAGTCTTCCTGCAGGAGACGCACCTTACAGGCACACACTGCGCTTTCCTGGGTAGAGGAACATACACTACACTAGCAAAAGCAGGCTTCTCTTCGGGTGCCAGAGGGGTGGCAATACTGATCAAAAAAACACCTCCATTCCACATCTCACGGACCTGGACTGACCCCAATGGGACATACGTAGCAATCTAGGGAACATGGGACGACGGGAACTGACACTAATTAGTGTCTATGCTCCACCTAGGCTCCAAAGGCAGACGTTAGATGCTGTGGCTAAAATACTTCTGGAATCCGGCCCCTCCACACACATAATAGGGGGGACTTTAACGATGTGAGTGAGACTAGACCGCACACGTGTGATAAGAGGGACTCGTGAACCCACTCAGTTGGCCGAGTTTGCAAACCTAATGGGGCTAACAGACCTTTGGCGTCATCAACATCCACTCGCTCGTGGCTACTCGTATTTCTCCGGGGCGCACAGGGTCTTTTTAAGACTTGATTATTTATTTGCGCCAGCGGGGGAGATTAAAAATATATGAAAGGTGGAATATCTCGCAAGGGGAATTTCTGACCATTCACCCCTGTGGCTAGAGGTGGAGGGTAGGAGACATGGACAATGCTCAGAATGGCGCCTCATTGCCTAGGAATTGAAGGATGCAACGCTTAAAGAAGCAATCAAGGAGGAAACTGAGCTCTACTTTAAAGAGAACAAGGGCATGGTTCCCTTGGCGGTGACCTTATGGGAGGCTTATAAGGCAGTAATCCGAGGCAAAATACAGGACGTCATAGCGAGGAACAGGCGGGAGGAACTCCAACAAATAGAAACACTAGAGAGGAAACTGACGCATCTAGAGAAAGAGATAGACCCGGAGATGGACGTGATCCGGCTACGCCAAATAGCGCTTACCAGGGGGGAACTCTGAGTGTTGATGGAAGGAGAGGTCCAGACTCAAATACAAGCCATGCACCACCGGCTCTATGAGTCGGGAGACAGGGCAGGGAAGTTGCTGGCCTGGCTGGGTAGGAAGGAGAAGGAGGTTAGGTGGGTGAACATGATACAAGAGAACGGGGAAGACCATACCCCACCCCATAGAATAGCGGAGGCATTCGCCCGTTATTATGCAAGCCTGAATGATGCCAGATCCATGACTACTGAGTCGCAAATAGCCGCCTACTTAGGCCAAATAGATATCTCACCCATGACCCAAGAAGATAGAGAAGCTTTAGATGAAGATATTACTTTAGAAGAAGTCCAAGACGCTATTTCTAGACAAAAATCAGGGAAAACCCCTGGTCCCAATGGCCTACCGGTGGAATTTTTTAAACAAAATGCTAGCAGGCTAGGCCTGCACCTTTTAAATCTGTATGAAGCAGTCAGCAGTGATGGAGAACTCCCCGTTGACCTCCGCAGTGCCACTATAGTGGTAATACATAAGCAAGGGAAACCACCCGAGAAATGCGGGTCCTACCGACCAATTTCATTGTTAAACGTTGAAACTAAGATACTGGCCTCCATCTTAGCGAAACGCTTACTTACGGTAATTACGTCTCTCATTCACCACGACCAATCAGGATTTATGCCTAAGCGAGCCACACGCTTTAATCTCCGTCGCCTGGCCAATTGGCTAGACACAGTGAAAACTAGGACCACCCCCCATTGGCTTCTCTCCTTGGACGCGGAAAAGGCCGTTGACACAGTCCATTGGCCTTATATGAGACAAGTGTTAGAGAGGTTTGGCTTCGGGCAAAATTTCATAGCGTGGGTTGACCTACTTTACTGTGGTCCGATGGCCAAAGTCCGAGTCAATGGGACAATATCAGCAGCTTTCCAAATAAAAAGAGGGACCAGGCAGGGTTGCCCCCTGTCCCCACTACTTTTTGCCTTGGTGTTAGAACCACTGGCATGTGTAATAAGAGCTCACCCAGAGATAAGTGGTTTTAGTGACAATGATGGGTGTCATAGAGATGAACAGATATCTCTGTATGCAGATGACATCCTGCTCTACATAACTAACCCGAATGAGACCCTCCCATCAATGCTATGCCTGTTCAAAGAATATGGTGCTCATTCTGGGTATAGTATTAACTGGGACAAATCAAGCCTAGACCCGGCGGGAGGAAACCCTGATACATGTATACTACTGGAATATTTAAGCATTGCCAAAGAGGGATTAAAATACCTAGGACTCTTCATTTCCACCAATGATACGGAGTGCCTACAGAATAATATTAAGCGGATAATAATGGAATTCCGTGATGATGTGGTGAGATGTCGACGCCTGCCTTTAACACTACTTGGCAGAGCGGCCATGTATAAAATGATTACCCTCCCCAGACTCCTCTACATCTTGCAGAACACATACCATAAAATCCCGGCAGCAATCTTCACTAGGATCAATGAGAAACTCCGCACACTTTTGTGGAATTGAGGTCATCCGAGAGTGGCACTTCAGACGCTGCAACGCATTCAATACAACAGAGGAATCGCATTACCAGATATAAAAGTCTACTATAGAGCGGCACACCTTGTTATAATTAATGAGTGGTGCCACATAAGGGGAGATCACACAACGTACGCCCTATTTGCAACACGCCTGGAGAGCAGGGAAAACACCAATGATAGACATCCCTGAGTATGCGCCGCTGTTGGGTAGACTATTGCAAGAAGAAATCGCCTCTAAGGCAGCCTCATGGACGTATAGAATTCATAACATCCCGGATAACTTGAAGCCTCTGCGCTCCAAATGGGAAGACACCACAGGTCCATCGGAAGACATTGATTGGGAGGGGGCCCTGATGCACAAGAGAGAGGTAGCTATTAAGCTACGGCTTCGGTTAATTCAATATAAAATCCTCCACAGGGTCTATTACGATAGGGCCCGACTGCACACAATGGGAAGAGCGGAGTCACCTAACTGTCTCCGTTGTGGTACCGGGCGAGGTACATTCATACACACGTTATGGGACTGTCAGACTATTCAAAGATACTGGGCTCAGATAGTAAAAGAACTCAATGATATACTCGGAGTACAGGTTGCTAGGCAGGGCCGGACTGGGAACAGAAACCGTCCCTGGCAAACTGCTCAGCCAGCCCCCCCTGGGGTGAGGGGGAGTGCAGCCGAGCAGTTTGCGAGGGCCGGTTTCGGCCGATTTTGTTACAGGGGGCCGATATTGCCGACCAACGGTAACAAAAACGGCCCCCCAGGGGCCCAAAACCGGCCCCCACCCTAGCGGCCTACCGGGGAAACGCCCGGTGCCCGCTATGGCCAGTCCGGCCCTGTTGCTAGGGAACCTAAGTATCTGTTACTTGGAATCCCCTCAGACGTTGATATCCCTAGGTATAAGCTGTTACAATATAATTTTGGATTGATAGTGGCCAAACGAGATATAGCGAGGCACTGGGGGAAAGTGGACATCCCCACCCTAAAAGAGTGGAGAGCCAGCATGGACCTCTATATGGGGGCAGAAAAGACAACATACGCGGCCAGAGGTTGCCCTGAAAAATTCACTAAGATATGGACGCCATGGCTGAGGCACTATGGCTTAGAGATGGAAGAAATGGAATTTGATAATAGCCTACCTAAATACAGGGACAGTTAAGAATGGGACTTTTAACCACACCTGCATGATAGTGAGAAAAGTGAGGCGATTCCTGCATAGAGTGAGGGGAAGCAGCGTCGTATGGCAGATTGTAATGTTATGTCTCTGTCTTCCTCCAGTGCATGATAATTGTTATAATTCTGAACAGAGTATATGCGATGATTCTCCTATGACTGTACTGACTGGCATATTCATTTTATATTGTTTTTTGTTTGTTGAGAATAAAATAAAAATAAATAAATATATTCCCCCCAAAAAAACTCGCTGACTCATGTTGCTGTGCAGTGTAAGGTCCTTCCCAATGGTTGACTCAGACAGTGTTAACATGCAGTGCCGTATGCCATGGGTCCTACTGCAAGGAAGGATATGGTTGGCCCCTGGCTGCTGTTTGAATTACAAAATACAGCAACAATATTCAGTGTTCAGTGGGCTCCTCGGGCCTCTCTGCCCTGGTGCCGCTGCACCTGCCACACCTCCGGAAGCTACGATCTGCTAACATGTGTAAAAAGCATTGGCATAGCCAATAGGTCTTGCCTTTGGGACCTTATAAGTATTTAGTTATGCAGCAGGTCCCAAAGGCGAGACCTATTGGCTATGCCAATGCTTGTTGTTATATCTGGGCATGTTGAGAGGCTAGGGGACTGGGTCTCGATGTCGGGTTGGGAGCACAGCAATGACCTACTCAATTTGAATGCGTAGGTAATACAACCGGAGGCGTGAAATGAAAGGTTCACTACCAGGAATAACAGGAAGGTAGAATGTTAGGGTGGTTAGAAAGGTAAGGAGGGGTAGAGGCAGGCATGGTGGTGAGGGGAGAAACAGATGCATGCTAGGAGAGCGCTGTGAGGGAGGGAGGCGAAATGGGAAGAGGCACTGAAAGGTGGGTCGGGTAAAGACCGTAGTGAGGCAAACAGAAGGGTAGCAAGGGGTGAAGGGTAGACAAAGAACTGAGGTGTAGAAGAAAAAGATTCAGGTGCAGAGACAGGTAAATGAAAGATGGAGAGGGGAGAATAACGCAGTCGTAGAACGAGAGAGGGCCAGGTAGAGAGAGGGAGAGGTGTGTCAGAGACAGGTAGAGACAGCTGAGGAAGAGGGAATAATAAACACTGAGGTAGACAGGTGAGGTAGAGGGGTGCGTTGATATAAAGGAAGTGCAGAGATGTGTCAGAGAGATGTTACTGAAGAGGAAAAGAAGTAGAGGTATTGAGAAAGGAGTAAGGTACTAAAAGAAGTAAGGGGGTGAACAGAGGTAGAACGAGTGGAAGGGGAGAGAACACGTAGAAGATGAATGGCAGGGTAAAGTGAGCGATCAGGCAGTGAGTGTGAGGAGTGGGATACAGAGGGATATGTGGCAGTGAGCGCGAGGTGTGGGGTACAGAGGGATATGTTGTGGCAGTGAGCGCGAGGTGTGGGGTACAGAGGGATATAAGGCAGTGAGCGAGAGGTGTGGGGTACAGAGGGATTTTAGGCAGTGAGCGCGGGGAGTGGGATACAGAGGGATATAAGGCAGTGAGCGCGGGGAGTGGGGTACAGAGGGATATGAGGCAGTGTCAAAGCCTGATCCCCACTGTGATAAAAGGTTCCCTGTATTATACAGCAGTCCCAAACCAGACATGTCCGACGCCTTCAATGTCACATCCACCACCACATAACTGCTCTGTAATTGCCACCCAGCCAGAATTCTAGGCGAGAGAAAGAGGTATCCCTCTCTCTTGTCCCTTCTGAGACCATAATCTTCACTAGGTAGCATTCTTCCAGACTTTCAAATCCCACTGTTGCTTTATCAGTGTCCACCTTTTAAGAGAAAAGATTGTTTTGTAAAAATGACACATTTAGAAATATCTCCTGTCATCTCACTTTAAAGGCAGATCCCTGCACCAGGTGAAATAACCCACCGAGCTATCTGCGTCGACGGCTGGATACTTTACAATGCAGGGGTAAGGAAGTGACTTTCCCCTGGCTACGAAAGAGGAGGAGGAAGACGACAAGCTGGCTCAGCAATGCATGAAAAAGTTTTCTCTTCAAGACAGGGTGTTGAGAGAGGGAGGGGTCGGGTGAGTCTCAGACAAACGCCACAGTTCAGGAAAGATGACGGATTGGCGGGCGGAGAGACGGGAGGACGAGAGAACAGGGGAGGCAAGAGTAACGGAGGGTATACAAAGAGAGATAGAGAAGGGGGCAGAGAGAGTAGAGGCGCGAAGAAAAATAAACAGAGGGGCGAAATTTAAATTGAAAGAGAAAGTAGGGCAGAACGAGAAAAAGAGAAAAGGGCGCGGACGCAAAAAGGAAGGCGAGAAAGAGACGAAAATTACAACATGAAAAAGAAAGTAAGAAGATAGCAGGGGAAGAAAGACTGAACCGAGAGAGGGAAAGACAAGAAGCGCGAGCAAAAAGCGTAAGTATGATCATGCCTCTCAAAGTTTATTTTCACTTTGAGCAGAATCTTTGGATATTTCTCAGGAGCTCTGTTGAACTCGTGATAGTTGCACCGCTCCTCATGGAGTTGGAAATACTGTGGCAGACATCATGGGACAGTGCAGCTATAAATAGCAGAATCTTCCTGATTGGGGGCCTGGGGGTGGAAAAAGAATCAACCAACTTAATGCAATTGTGCATGCTGATGCTATACTTTCACCCAGGTTCCGCAACTACAATGAATATATGCTCAACAAAGGCAAAATATGAGGTTGAAGACCCACATTATATATCATCTATATTGCACACACCGAAATGCACATTCGTGGAAAACAAACCCTGGGGAAACTGAACTACTAGAAGTAGAAGCAATATAAAAACACATGAGCAAACCAAATAGAACAGTCATTTGCAACCAGTGGATGAGCACTATAAAAATTGACTCATTTTCTTCCATAACAACTAACAAAAAGAGACTGTAAATATTTATCATTCAGGAAGTAAAAACTATAGCTCTGTACATCCATAGAAGACGATACATCTTACAAATTCATCTAAAGGGGGCAAAGAAAAAGTTGAAATAATAATGATGAGGTTAATAATGTAGAAATAGGTTTTGCATGTTGTTAGATTTTGACTAACCTATAACATGTTGTGCCTAACAAGGCTTTGTATTTGTCTTATACAAATATTACTAAGGTAAAAGTTGAAAAAAAAGGGAATAAAGCAGACAAGTGGAAAGTGGATGCTGGTGGTCAAAATACAACCGCGCTAGACACATTGTAACTAAGAAATAAATAAAATAGTCGTGGCTTAAGTTTTCAAACATAATGTACTAACATGACTAACTAACTAAGTAACAAACATGGCTGCACTACCATTGAACACCAGTTTCTGGAAATTGGGAACATTTAGGCCCATTTTCTGTGTCCTAAAGAGTTAAAAATAAATATCTTAACCAAATATTAGACATGCCATTGTTTCAAACCCTGACCAGACAAGGATCGCTCTCGGTACTTTCAAAATGTCCGATTCCATGAGCGAGTAGTACTTACTGTCCGTTTTATTTCAGTACAAATTCAGAACTTCGGGCACCAGAATAAAAAGGAAAAAAATGGATAGGATGGGCAAGTCACATGGAGTTGGTAAACCTGAGAGCTCTGCAGCTTCATGGCATGTATGTGCTTTACAAATATACAGAACACACATGTTGGGATGTTAACCCAAAAATTGCTACACCCTATAATTTCAACATATTTGATATTTTTAAAACTTTCTTCGTGTGTGGGTTGCTTCAAGATATGAGCCTGTTTAACAGAGTGGCCCCGGGGTGGGCATCTCTCTAGGTACATCGGGTTTCTACAGCATTTCACGTGTTTTGCTGTCGAAGGTTTCTCTTTACCTACTGGTGCGGTAGGGCTCTATTTCTAGTTCGTCACCTAGACAGATTACACAGTGTAAGGTCTATAAAAACGGCTGTATGATTGATAATAATTGACATGAAACGTTTCTGCTATGTTGACACCCGCACCGTTTTTTGCAAGTGGCGGAGGCATGAAAGAAAATAAACTGTTCTTCCAAAAGAAACGTCCAACCAGAACAAGCAGAAGAGCAACATTTTCACAAGCAAAGAGATGAAGGCAAGGGAAAGGCAAACCTAGACGAGCCCGGTGAGACTTGGTCTGCATTGTCTGCGGTGCAGATACATTCAAACTTACTACTTTAAAGATTGTAGGAGCGCTATGACCAGTGGGTTATTTCACCTTGTGCGAGCAAAAAGGAGACGGAGAGGGCAGAGCGAGTGAGTGGCCGGGACGTGTGGGCGAGGAGAGAGGTGCGCGCGCGCTTGGAGAGCAGTCTGCTCATTTTCAAGCACTGCACTCGTGCTTGTGGCGCGCCCCTGCTCGCTCCCGCAAGGTGGATGCCGCCACAAGCACGAGTGCAGTGCTTGAAAATGAGCAGAGCGACGGTTAAAGGCCCTCCAAGCAGCGCATGCGCGCTGCGTAGGCGAGACCTAAAAATGGCAAAATAATCACGTAATACTACCATAAAATATCACACATTTTATCGCACACTTTGGCTGTTTTGCTGCATAATTTAGTCAAGACTGCTACATATTATGGTCCTCCCCTGCCACATAATTCCAGTGGTCTTGATAAAACCCGACAACAAAGAAACATTTTCAACATCAATGCCCTATTTTTCTTTTTGCATGTTTGTGAGGGTTGCCGGGCCATGTCATAAGATTCACAAATCCTTACTGGCTCGTGAACCCATGTTGGACCTTCTACAGAGTCCTTCGGCTCTGTGCAGTGGGGGTTCTGAGCCACATGCCATACCCTACGCCTAGCCCACTAAAGGTGGAAACCCTCAATGTCCTTGACTTTAGGGTATGTGCATCAGTAGTAGGCTACAGGGCCTGATCTATGGACAGAGCCTGAGCCCAACTCACCAGAGCCAGCCAGTTCCCACTGTTCACAGCCTTCCGCCATGCACAGTAGAGGTTGGTCACAGAGCTTGGCCTTTGTCCAGGCCTTGTGCCTAACCCGCTGCAGGCATCAACCCTCCACACTGTGCATGGCTTTTGGACATGCACAGAGGAGTAATAGTGTCTGCCATATAGCCAGTCCCTATGTGCACCCTGCCTCTGGCAGGCAACATCCCCTATACACGGGCTCTGGCTGTGTGCATCAAGGCTTGCAAACTCCATCATTTGCCTGGGCTGGGTTGCATGTGATAGGCTGACAGTGCTCTAGAATTGACTTCAGGTTGATCTGGTGATGCCTCAATTGCCTGGGCCCATGAAGGACTGGAACAATGAGGGTTGATGGCCATGATGAGAGACTGCTTGGAACAGGACCCTGCCATTTCACTTAAGCACTTTTAGGCCACAGACAAGACAGTAGGAAAGCTGTCCTTTTTAAGGACAAAGCCCTACAGTTCCCCTCTGTCTCTCACCCCCACACACATATGCTTCACAGCTTACCTGGTTTCAGAGTATCTCCCTGGTGGCGAAGTTCTTTGGGTGCTAAGTTCAGTGACCTTGTGCTCTCATCCATGAGGCCGCTGAATAAATAACCCACACAACCTATGCATAGAACAATTTTTTAAGGTGCTGGCCACGCTCCTACTTGCCGCTCTTCTAAATAAATACTGCAAAAATAAATGGTTTTAAAGTACACTTTAAGCACGCTTTAAAACCATGTGTTTTTGCATTGTTTATTTAGATGCGCTGTGATGCAGCGCGTACAATAAAAACTATTCTCCTCCTAGGTCACTTATCGGTCATCCAGGGGCAAACTATATTTTCTCACATCCACATGACGATGGGGCCCATAAACATCGCCTATCACACACGCACACACCTGGATTTCCTTTACACTTTTACGAAATTCTGTATTCCTAGGAGAAGCATGAGAACTAAATGGAAAACACCATTTATGTACCGCTGGAAGGAGCCGGGATATCTTATTACCTTAACTTATCGCTTTCTTTTAGTTATTTCTTAAGATATTCCTGCTCATTGTTTTGTCGATGAATCATTCATGTAAAAAATTAGTTCATAGTGATTAAGACCAGCTAAATCACAATAACCAATTACTGATGTCACAATCATTTAGGAAAATAACCACTGAGTCATTTGATTTAAAGAATCTTAAATTTTATATAATTTTAAAAGCATGAGAAAGAATTTAAACTTTTTATTCAATTATTCATTCATTATTAATTCAAATATTTATTAAGCATAATCAATTTATTGCAGAACGGAAATTTTTGTCATGAAGCAAGACCCTAATTACCTGCCTACCTTCCTAATTTAGCCTAATGATTTCTAACCTAAGTTTAAGAATTAGAAATAACCTGATTCTCATACTCAACTGGAAAATTAAGACAGCAACAGAAACTTCAGCTCGTCAGCATCAGCTACCTGCAACCCGTCTCATCTAACAGTCTTTCAGCATCTCCCGCTCAGTAATGGATCGATCAGGACCACCCAGCACTGGAAGCCACCAACACCAACACGACTCTCCAACTCCGCTCCTGACTGTGACCCCCTCCCACTAAGAGTAGGCCCTCTTATACCCTAATTCTAACTTTGCTAACTAATTGTTGCAACATTAATAACACGCTTTTCTTTCATTGGTCCATGCATGTCATCTTATTCATTCTTTTAATCAAGTTCTCTTGGATCCAACGGTCCTTGGATCATTTCCTTTCTCACAGTTCAAGACATGTTTCCATCCGCTTCGATCAGTACATTTGTAACTTCTTTCGATACATTCGAGAACTCTGCAGGCATTGTCCTTTCTCTTAAAATGGTTTCCCACGGTTCTTTGCTGATCACCACGGCACACTATCAGTTCAATTAGGTCACATCAGCCTTGACCATTCTCGCATCCTAGCCTCTCAGCAACATCACGAGGTTAGCTTTTCTCCAACTTTTCTCCCTTGTCACGTGTTTCCCCACACTTGCGCACTTCATTAACTGGCAGCCATTTTATATCGCCACTCGGTTATACTTTAGAAGCACTATTTTGAAATAAACAAAACATAATTAAAATAGAGAAAAATAGCCTTTTCGTTTCCCTCACGTCATCTACGTACCCCAATTAGTTATTACCTAGCAGAAAGCAACATTTAAGCTGTTCCTTACTTACCATCACTATTGTTTTTGCAACAACACATTTATTTTCTATGAAGCACAAATCATGCATTTATTTTAATTTAGTACGCATTTATTTTTATGTTATAATTAGACCCACAGACATTCGTTAATAGATTATTCAGCACATACACTTGCGTATTACCCTTCCCACACATACAGTGTTGATTAATACATTTAAACGAACATTTTATTAATTATTTATAAAATTTGTTAGGGGTTAAAAAATTTATTTTCTCTGCTCCATCAACTCCCCCTTTGGTGATTTTTAAATCACCACATAAAACCCAAGTTATACTTCTTTTTCAGGCAGTATATGTCTTTCATCCTTTGCTTTTTGTTAGTTACACATCTGTTTCTCTTTCATCTTGTCTTCTTGTCTCCTTATACATGCTTTCTTTCATTTTCTCTAACTCAATTTCACCCATTTCTCTCTCTCTCTCTTTCATTATTCTGTTATTTCTTTTTATCTTATTTTGTCTTACTTTTCTTTTTATACACGTTATTACTATTTTCAACACCATGGCTAACAATATTACTACAGTTGCTATTATTATAACTTTCCCTATCATTAGTCTACTCATTCTGGTCAACCAATTTGCTACTGAAGAAAACCCTCTACCAAGTTTTCCCAAGACACTTTCAACCTCCAGTGGAACTAGTTCTTTGTGCAAATTTGTAATATTTGTAATATACTTCTGTATATTTTCACTTTTATCAGGAATGTAAGTGCAACAATGTTGGACTTTCAACATTCCACAGACTCCACCCTCCTTTGCCAAAAGAATATCAAGGGCAAGCCGATTTTGCATCACCATAGCTCTCATGGCAACCATTTCGGTATTTACCATTAAGAACCCTCCCGCAGTATCTGTAGACAAACGATCTACTACTGTGGATAACTTCCGAATTTTAAATGCATTCAAAGATATTCCCACTGCTGGTATTAATGCTCCAAAAATATCACCTACAATTTCTGAAAAACTTTCCCTCTTTCTACGTGTAAAGCTATTAATCATCTTGTATGTTCCTTTTTCTTCTCTGTCCATATGAAAGATTTTGGAAAGACCAGGCCTACATAGCAAGTTCCATACCAATGGTCCGGTAACCTGTAATAAGCTCTATTCCCACAAATATAATAGATACCTGGAAATATTGGATCTTTTCCACCTTTGAATCCCCAACCTCCCAGAATTTGATAATTGTCATGGCAGATACTGGAACCTACAAAGTAATTGTCATAGACTGTCTTATTTCTCCTAATACACAACTTTCCTGTTTGCGGCCAATCTAATGTCATTGCTGCATTTATCTTTTTCCCTTCATGATTTCCTTCCTCAAACGTCCATAGATGTGTTCCTTCCTCTTTTATTGCTTCTTTTTGAAATTTCATTCTTCTTTCTTCAACCATTTCTAAAAATACCTTTTCTTCTTTCTTTAACTCACAGGTAAGGTTGTTACTAACTATTTCTTCTAAGGTTAATTTTCTATGTTCTAGAAAGAATTCTCCTAAAACCTTTGCTGGTTTTACTTTGTTAAGTTCTGGTACTACTGGAATGTTTGCAAAAATCTTATCTATATCAGTATAATAAGATTCTAATCTACCTGTTTTATAAAATAAACTTGCTATTACACTACAGGTTATTCCATAAGTTAGAGGTAGGTGATGATAAGTCACACCTTCTGACACTGATGCAGGCAACTGCATACAAACATAACAATCTCTCACATCCATTGTCTCTACATATTCGTGCAACAATTTTGTAAAAACATTTTTAGAAAAGTCTGTTACTGACTTATCCTTATGTAATTCTGCACTACTTCTTAAAATAACTGGTTCTTTAATATTAGTTTCTTTTTCTGGTTTAGTATCATTCTTCGCTTCTATTACAGCTAAACTAATAGGAATTGTGATTGCTAAAACTATCCATATGGTCATTAATAATCCTGTACAAAAGCAGCACATTTTACACCATCTTTTTACAAACTCACATTTATCTCTTCTATCCCTAGTATTTTCCATTTTGCTTTTATTTATTTGTTAAATTTCAGAAAATTGTGTCACTACACCTCAGAAATGACTTAGATGCCACTCTGCTTTCAAAAAGTCTTTGCTTGGTACTTTCTTTTAATTCTTTCCAGAATTCTTTCGTTGTCACATCCGGTGATTTGTCACATCCAGTAAAATTGTCATGTCCGGCAGAAGCACTATAAGTCTTCACTTCAGGGTTGTTGCATCTCACCTTTTCCCATTCGACTTCTTAGTCTCTGGTTCTCGTGAGTGTTTTCTTCTTCTTTGTAATCCGTCAGTGCGATATACAGCCACTCAGGTGCCTTATACTTTGCATTCACTTTCTTCGTTCTTTTGGATTTTTGCAATCGTTTTCCACTGGGTTTTTCTTGTCCCTTTTGACTTGTTATCTCATTCACTTGTTCAGCACTTTCTTCTCCAGCTCTTATTATTCTATATCTCAATTTTCTTATATAGTTGTTGGGCCAATTATCTCCTTTTCTTGGCCTTTTGGCTTCACCTTCTTTTTCTTCTCTTTCTGATTTCCAATTTCTTTTTCTTGATTCAGTTTTTGCTTTCTCCTCTTCTCCACTCTCTTCAGTTTCTGTTTCAACTGTTTCACTATTGTCTCTTATTTTGAAGCTTATGATCTCGTCATCTCTTACTGGTGGATCTGTCTTCTCCTTCTTGTGTTCCCTTATTACTGTCCCTCCTCGGTGTTCTTCCGATTTGGTGTTTTCCTCCCTTTCTACTTCTAAATTTCCCTGTTCTTCTGTTTCTCTATCTGTCCCTATTGCTCCTCGGGGTTCTTCTCGATTCTCTAACTTTTTGTGTACTTCTTTCCCTACTTCATCTATTAATATTATTTCTGAAGGATTTCCACCATAACTTGTACTTGGTTGTTCATCTAGATCATTTTCTTGCTCATTTTCTTCTCTAATTGGTTTATAACCCCAAGTTCTCCTTCGGAATTCTTCACAGTTTGCAACTGAATCATCAGATCCTGAACTTGTGTCAGATGTTTCCAGATGTCGACTTACAGGTCGATCTTCAGGTTCTGGAACTTCTGAATTTCTCTCTTCTTCTTCTTCCTCTTCTTCTCTAGAGGTGCTCGCAGTTGGGGTTTCCAGATGTCGACTTTCAGGTCGATCTTCAAGTTCTGGCACCCTTTCTCTTATTCTTGTTGTCCCAGCCGTTAAACTTTTATCCCACACTTCCAGACGTCGACTCACATGTCGATCAGTAGGTTCTTGAACTCTGATTGTGTGGCTGGCATGGACCCAGTTCTTCACTCCTGCACACTTGACTGCAGTCGTTGTCACTAGGATTACCTGTCGTGGTTCGTCCCAGCGAGGAACTAGACAGTTTCTTCTCCTGTGGATTTTTATACGGACCCAGTCTCCTGGATTCAAGTCGTGGGCTGGTTTTCTTTCAAGAGTGGTCGCATCCGGTCCAACCTGATGAAACACAGAACGCACCACATCAGCCAGTCCCTTGCAATAATCCAGTACTAGATCATCAGTTATAGTCAATAACTTGTTGACAGGTACTTGTGCTTGTCTCATTGCTCGTCCCATGATCATCTCATGAGGACTAAGTCCAGTTTTCTTTTCAGGGATGCTTCTGATGGTCATCAGAACAAGAGGCAGTGCATCTGGCCATTTGAGTCCTGTAGCTTGACACATTTTTCCTAATCTGTTCTTAATTGTTCCATTAATTTGCTCTACTACCCCAGAAGCCTCTGGTCTGTAAGCACAATGTAGTTTTTGTTTAATACTCAATGCTTCGCAAATCAATTGGATCAACTCATTTTGAAAGTGTGTTCCTCTATCTGTCTCAACCGTGACTGGAAAACCATACCTTGGAATGAACTCTCGCAGCATAAGTTTTGCCACCGTTGTTCCATCATTCCTTCTAGTGGGGTATGCCTCCACCCAACGAGAAAACAAACAGACGACCACTAGAACATATTTTAGTCTGTTACTAGGGGGCATTTCGATAAAGTCTAACTGCATTCTAGTGAACGGACCTCCTTCTCGTCCTATTGTTCCTAGACTCACTACCGTCTTTCTTCCTGGGTTAAACTGCTGACAAATAAGACATCTTTGACAAAGACTTTCAGCTATGGCTCTGAATTTTGGGTTATACCAGGTTTGTCTAAAAAGTCTGATCATTGCATCTCTCCCAATATGAGCTTGTCCATGGTACATCCTTGCCATGTCTGCAATCATGCTATCAGGCATAACTGGTCTTTCGTCTCTGTACACCCACACACCATTATTTTCCTGTCTTCTACATCCTGCTTTTATCCAGTAATCTTTTTCCTCATCATTTGCAGCTTCTTGTAACTGTCTTACTTCATCCCACGTCTTGACAGTGTTAGTAAAAAGCAAAGGAGAAGAGATATGCTCCCTTTCTCTATTCTTATCATTGGTGCTCTCATTCCTTGAATCATTCTTACTCTTTCTGTCGCTATCTTTCGCACTCCTTTCTCAATTTTATGCCCTAAATATTGAACTTCTTTTTGGCAAAATTGCAATTTTGAAGGGGACACCTTATGTCCTCTTTTCTCTAGATGGTTCAGTAAAGCAATTGTATCATTTACACATGCTTCTTTTGTTTTCGATGCCACCAATAGGTCATCGATATACTGCACCATCACTGACTTTTCTGGCATTTTCAAATCTTCCAGAGATTTCTTTAGAATCTGATTAAAGATTGAGGGGCTTTCTGTATACCCCTGAGGAATTCGGCACCATGCCAAAATACGCTCTCCGAACCGGAATGCAAATAATGGCTGGCTATCTGGATGCAAAGGAATAGAGAAAATGCGTGACACAAATCTATCACAGTGTACCACTCAGCTTCATGTGGAATTTGATATAGAATTACTGCAGGGTTTGGTACTATTGGACAACAGGGCACAACTATTTTGTTGATCTTTCTCAAATCCTGTACTATTCTATATGTTCCGTTTGGCTTTTTCAGTCCCATAATAGGTGAATTACATGGACTGCTCATTATTTCTTTTAGAATTCATTGTTCAATCATTTTATTTATTACAGGAGTTATTCCTTCAATTATTTCTGGAGTTAATTTGTACTGTGGCGTATTCGGGTAAGTTGTTCCTTCTTTTACTGTTACTTTTACGGGATCAACTTCTTTCATCAATCCAATATCTTCTCCTGTAAAATCCCACACACTTTCTTTCACTGCAATTTTTAGTTCTTCTGGAAGTTTTTCTGCATCAAATGCAGGAAACAAACCATTCATTTCAGGTTCCTGATTCATCAAAGTTACTTTATACAAGACATCTTCATCTGAGGTCTGAAATCCAATTCCATCTGGCGTACAATAAATTGTGCAATTCATCTTGCACAAGAGGTCACGACCTAAAAGATTTACAGGACTACAATCACACACTACAAATTTATGCATTTTGCTAAAAGAACCAATTTTTACTTCCACTAATTCAGTAAGTGGTGTTTTAATCTGCTGATTGGCTACTCCTACCACTTGGATGCATTCACCTGAGAGAGGAAGGTTTGGAATTTCCACTGATCTAACAGTAGAACGGGTAGCTCCAGTATCGACAAGGAATGTTACATTTGCACCATTCACTTCTCCATCCACAAAGGGACCAGACTGATCTACCTCTAGAGTTGCGCCAAGTACGCACTCTTTCCCCTCTCTTGGGCACCGTCAGAAACTTTCATCCGGCTCATCCTCACTCTGACGCAACCAATACTGAGAAATGTTAGCTGCTCGCGGCAACTGTGTTACCTGCTCTCCTCCGTAGAATCCTGTTTCTGTACTGTATCTTTGCTGGTTAACAGTGTTGGGAAGTGGTGGTTGCGGCACCTGACTTTGTTGAACAACTACCTCATTCTGCACCTGTGGAGTTAATGATTGATTTTCCGGATTAGTTTAGGTGGGAACTTACACTCGTTTCTCCAATGCCCTAATTTTCCGCAATTATGACAGGGCCATTTCTTCTTTGCCTCTTCTAGACTCACTTGACCTTTCCCTTTACCTATGTTAGGTCGCATTTTATTCTGTCCTGTTTCATTCCCATTATTATTGTCCAATTGAGCTTCTTGTTTTTCTGCCACCTTCACCTGTGCCCACATTGCCTTCTCTTTCAATTTACGCTGTCTACTCTCAATATCATCACTGCAATACTTAGCATACCTCAGCACATCATCGACTGTGCCATTCTGCCAATTAATCATATGCTGTTTAATCATTTCACTAATCTCTGGTTTCAATCCAAACACAAATCTGTACACAAAATGACTCATATCTTTTTCACTTAATTCCTCATATCCACTATACTGCTTGAAAACCAACAACAACCTCTCATAATAGGCGTGTACAGACTCCTTACTTTCTTGTGTAGTTCTATCAATTTTTACCCAATCTGTCTCTTTAGGAGGAATCTTATTCTTCAAAAAGGTAATCACCTTATCATACTTCTTCATCACATCAGGACCTGGAGCTCCTGTCTTAGGATCTCTTGGATATTCTGTAGTTGGCCAGTCAACTGTAATCTTACATTCTGACCACAAATCAGTTGGTACCACTATGTCAAATAATCCATCTAAATCTATCCACAACACTTTTGAAACCTTTACAAATCTCTCTACTTGTCGGTACCATTCAACTGGTTTCTCTCTTAGCTTCGGAAAGTCATTGGTAAATGACAGTATATCCTGCCTAGTCCAGGGAACATGCACATAACTACCACCTGGAGTTTCTCTCATAGGGTATTCTCTGGCAACAGGTTCCTTTTCAGTTATCATAAAAGCCAAAGAAGCTTTGTAGTTTTCTCATTCTTCTTTGTCCATCTAACCTTCCATCTGTCCACATCACCCCATTTTCTCAACAACACAATTAACTCTTTTATCTGTGTCAGCCTTCCTGCCGTGTTCAAATTTTCAATATCTTTTTCACAAAAATCTACTCTATATGGTTTCTGCAATGTTTTCACTTTCCCAAAGTCTATTCCAATTTCACTGGCTACTTCTTCTAGTTTGTCATGTAAATTCTTTGCTCTCCATGTAATACTTTTGCACAGAAACATTATTTCATCATCCTGGTAATTTTTTATCTTTTCTGTACCAATCGTTCCTAAAATTAATTCTTCCATGTCAATTTTTAACCTAATTACATCTAATGGTTTTTCTTCTGGTTCTTTTATTTTAAATGCCTTCATCCACTCATTTAACTCATCAGGAGTCGGACCCATGGGTGTATTATTTAGTTCTACCCAATTACCACTCTTTTCAGGAGTTTCTGTTGCAGATTCTGTTACCATATGCATTTTCCTACCATTGCACTCATTCACAGTCAAATTTGTAGGTGGACTTGGTCTGTAAGTACTAGCCAAATTACTTGTACTTGCACTTTGTTCCATCCTTTCTTTTTCTCTCTGAAATTGTGAACTCATGGGAATCACCAAAGATGTTCATCAATTTTCTGATTCTCAAAAACTGGTATTACTGGACCTATTGTTACAGGCACAGTAACTGCTTCCATATTTTTCGTTAATTCTCTAATCTTCTCAGTTAGTTCTTTTGTTGTCCTTGCTAATTCGCTTGCATTGTCGCTTTCTATTCCTTCATTTTGTGAAGTTCTCATTTGATCTTGTGACCTATTTATTTCAATTCTTTTTTCCGGACTTTTATTTCGCATAGTCTCTATTAGCGGCGCATTTGGTGTCACCACTGCTGATACGGAGGTGGATTTCTATTTAAAATATCTTCCAGCAATTCATCATCCGTTTCGCTCTCATGCATATATTTCTCTCTCTCCATATGTTTCTTTTTCTCAGTCCGTTTTTTCTTAGTCCCTTCCTCAACTGTAAAAGCTGGAAACAAACCTCCTGTCATGTTAGCACATCTCCATCGTTTTATTCTATCTTCATGATTTATTCCCCACATTCTTCCAGGCATAAACTCATGATCTCTTAAACCTCTGAATCTCTCTCGCTCATACATCTCATCCTCCCATTCCGTCAACGCTTCAAACTGTGTCGGTCTAGGTCTAGGTTCTAGATTTGTCATCTTTTCTCGCAAATTTCGCAAAACCGCTACACTAAATGAACCATTCTCAGGGAAAGCTAAAGCACCATCATTCTTCGTATACTTTGCCCAATTTTCCAACCATATGCATGTATGATATCCGTATTTCAGCATCATATGAGAAGCTGCTGATTTCGGCGGAGGAATTACTTGTCCCTCTCTAGTCACAACCTTTTTGTCTTTCTTAAAGAAATTCTTTATTTTTCTCGTCCATGACGTCCTCTCCCTTTCATACTCGTAATACGGCATGTTTTCTATTTGTTTTTCTCTTTACACTAGCGCTGTTCTGTGTACGGAACTTCAACCAATTACAGCGCGACTCACACTAACGTACCAATCAGAACAATTCCCTTCGTCCGCGAACCAACCAATCCGAGCGCGGCACTTTTCTACGTCACTCCTGACTCTGTGTTCACGTGACTAGCGCACTATCCAATCCTAGCGCGGCACTGTTCTACGTCACTCCTGCTCTTTTACCCCTCCTTTACAAAATTTATCGGCAATTTTTCTTTTCACTGTTTTCTCCGTTAGTTACAACAATTAAAACAATTCCATAGTCTGATTCGCTAAACAAAAGTGACAGCTTTGTCCTTTTACACAAGAATCCTGTATTTCCAGTAGGCAGCGCTTACCTCTACCCTACCACAGAATTATTAACTCTCGCCGATAAAGTAGCACTTCCCTCTACCTTACCCTTCTTTCAAGCAAACAATTTACTCGTTTCTCTGGGGATAAGACACATGTGGAGACTAGGCTCCTGAGAATTAAGGCCAAAGTTTCACAAGAAAACGTGATTTGCTATCTCAGTTATACACCTTTCGTACAGAAAATCCCTAACATAACACAACCTGTGTTATTACCAAAATGAATTCAGACCATGTACCAAATTCCATGTGACTTCTCTTGCCACACGTGTTCCACTTCCTACATCCCAGAAGCGTGAAAACTCACATATAACATAACGCGACTCAACATATAGTGTTAGTCATCAAAAATAATCAATAATCAATAAACAATAATCACTAAACTAATCTATAGAAAACCATAACTCTGCTACCAAGAAATCTGATGCAGCGCGTACAATAAAAACTATTCTCCTCCTAGGTCACTTATCGGTCATCCAGGGGCAAACTATATTTTCTCACATCAACATGACGATGGGGCCCATAAACATCGCCTATCACACACGCACACACCTGGATTTCCTTTACACTTTTACGAAATTCTGTATTCCTAGGAGAAGCATGAGAACTAAATGGAAAACACCATTTATGTACCGCTGGAAGGAGCCGGATATCTTATTACCTTAACTTATCGCTTTCTTTTAGTTATTTCTTAAGATATTCCTGCTCATTGTTTTGTCGATGAATCATTCATGTAAAAATTAGTTCATAGTGATTAAGACCAGCTAAATCACAATAACCAATTACTGATGTCACAATCATTTAGGAAAATAACCACTGAGTCATTTGATTTAAAGAATCTTAAATTTTATATAATTTTAAAAGCATGAGAAAGAATTTAAACTTTTTATTCAATTATTCATTCATTATTAATTCAAATATTTATTAAGCATAATCAATTTATTGCAGAAAGGAAATTTTTGTCATGAAGCAAGACCCTAATTACCTGCCTACCTTCCTAATTTAGCCTAATGATTTCTAACCTAAGTTTAAGAATTAGAAATAACCTGATTCTCATACTCAACTGGAAAATTAAGACAGCAACAGAAACTTCAGCTCGTCAGCATCAGCTACCTGCAACCCGTCTCATCTAACAGTCTTTCAGCATCTCCCGCTCAGTAATGGATCGATCAGGACCACCCAGCACTGGAAGCCACCAACACCAACACGACTCTCCAACTCCGCTCCTGACTGTGACCCCCTCCCACTAAGAGTAGGCCCTCTTATACCCTAATTCTAACTTTGCTAACTAATTGTTGCAACATTAATAACACGCTTTTTTTCATTGGTCCATGCATGTCATCTTATTCATTCTTTTAATCAAGTTCTCTTGGATCCAACGGTCCTTGGATCATTTCCTTTCTCACAGTTCAAGACATGTTTCCATCCGCTTCGATCAGTACATTTGTAACTTCTTTCGATACATTCGAGAACTCTGCAGGCATTGTCCTTTCTCTTAAAATGGTTTCCCACGGTTCTTTGCTGATCACCACGGCACACTATCAGTTCAATTAGGTCACATCAGCCTTGACCATTCTCGCATCCTAGCCTCTCAGCAACATCACGAGGTTAGCTTTTCTCCAACTTTTCTCCCTTGTCACGTGTTTCCCCGCACTTGCGCACTTCATTAACCGGCAGCCATTTTATATCGCCACTCGGTTATACTTTAGAAGCACTATTTTGAAATAAACAAAACATAATTAAAATAGAGAAAAATAGCCTTTTCGTTTCCCTCCCGTCATCTACGTACCCCAATTAGTTATTACCTAGCAGAAAGCAACATTTAAGCTGTTCCTTACTTACCATCACTATTGTTTTTGCAACGACACATTTATTTTCTATGAAGCACAAATCATGCATTTATTTTAATTTAGTACGCATTTATTTTTATGTTATAATTAGACCCACAGACATTCGTTAATAGATTATTCAGCACATACACTTGCGTATTACCCTTCCCACACATACAGTGTTGATTAATACATTTAAACGAACATTTTATTAATTATTTATAAAATTTGTTAGGGGTTAAAAAATTTTATTTTCTCTGCTCCATCAGCTGCAAGTAGGCACATAGCCGGCAGGTCCCCAGCAACAAAACCGGCCCCAATCGGCAGTGAAACAGGCCCCCACACTACCAGCCCACGAAAGGCCCTGTAACCAGTCCGGCCCTGGTTGCATCCTCAGTGGAAAATGAGAAGTAGTGTACCACTGCACAAGACCTGTCACATCTATCACAGAGGGCACCACACACCGTACCCCTGCATTATCATTAAGGCTCCCTGTTTTCCGTTTTTACTGATTTTTACAGATAAATACAGACAGAAAACCATTTATTTTCCTGTCTGTATTTATTTTTAATGTGGATAAAATTGGGTTGTTTTTTAGTGATTCTAAATGCTGTCAGTCATGACTGCCAGGCCAATAGCTGTGCGGATTGACAGGCAAGGGGATTAAAAAAATATAGGGATTTTAGTAAAGCCCCTTAAACAGCAGTAGATTTGCACAACCTTGATACTAAAATTTACATAGTTTCTTACAAGTGCATATTTTACCATCTGAGTGAGTATATATAATTGAAACCTGCCAGGCGTTCAAGCACGAGTGCACATTAACTGGTTGAATAAATGCAGAAATATACACATTTCAGCTTCATTTTTTCACAAAACCTAAAATAAATATCGATAAATACAGGTAAAATTAGCAAAAAATAAATATGGATAAATACAGACAGAAATGACAAAAATATAAATACCATAAAACCAGGAGCCCTGATTATCATAGACTTGCATGGCCAGTGCAGGAAATGAGGGGGATCCAGCCAGATCCCACATCCGGAAGCTATTATTAGCTGGATCGGGGATCCGGGCTGGAACCAGTGAAATGTGCTGAATTTGTCCCACTTGTAAATTGTCGACACCGGGACACATTCAGCTGCTACCCAAACATTGTCTGCTTTCTGGTCGGAGCGCAACCTGGAGGTGGTGAGGTGGCTTTCTTATTTACTTCCAACTGGGCCCAAAACAAAGGCTTGTTTAAAGGGTATCATCCCTTCTTACTGGTTGGGAGTTATGTGTAGCATAACACCCGGATGCCAATCCGATAGAGCGTAGCAGAGGCACACAGCAGTTCTCATTTCACAAGTACTTAAGAGAAACTATGATTTGGAGGCAGGTTTGTGACTTTGTTCTACCACTGTATGTAAAAGTTATGCAGGCACTGTAAGAATGTTAGACATCTGTATGAGTAATTACACAAATAAAAACATAAAAAGGAATTTATTCATTTAATTTGAATTGAATTATTTTATAGTGCTACTCATTACATTGTAGGGTGTTCGAGCTCTACATCACACTCACATTCTATACAGCGACAATAAATCATACAAGTGTGTAAAACAATGTAGAGGAAATGTTACATAAGACAATGAGGGTTACATGGTGTAGGAGTCAAATATCTTCCACAGTGGTAGGCATTATATGTAAGAGTCACACACAAAAAGCAACTGGAATATTTCAACGAGTTGATCAGTTAAGAATATATAGATCCTTTCATCAGGATAAAGGTCCCTTCTTCAAACCTCTTGGGTATCCAAAGATATTGGACTAGATGCCTCACTCACTTTATCATGACATGCTTCATCATTGTCGCCTATCCACACCCTGGTAAGGCAGACTCAACCAAAGATAGAATAGGAGTTATAAGATAAATCAGACTGGATAAGCAGGGATCCAGAGAATAGGTATATTGTTAAAAATACCTAGAGGTATGCCCGACATATAAAAAATGTCTTTGAGGTTTTTTGTTGAATGTAATTGTTCAGCTAAACCTGCAATGTTTTTGCCAACATGTTTCGTCCCCGCTAAGAGCCCGTTCAGGTCTGGGGCCTTCTTCAGGGCTTATAAGATGTATCCCTGCTTGACTATGCCTGCACACCATGCACATTTGTGAGACCTAAGGCTCTCAGCTGTCTCGGTTTTCTGTCCTTAAGACTTTTCTGTAAGACAAAAAAGGGTTGGCGAGGTTGAAGTTGGACCGTATACATAATTCTCTGCACGAATTAGAACTTCGAATTACCAATCTATAAACGTTTAGTGAATTATAATGGCCCATGATTATCTTCCTTAGGGAGGGGAGAAGGTTACGGAAAAAGGAAAAGGGGGGGAAAGACACTTCCCCGGGGGAAAAAAGGTGAGACTGGTGCTGCCATATGACTTTAGTGTAGGTGCATCATTCCAATTTTTGCAATATCTACAGAGAAGTTCTTTTACTGTTACTTTTTTAAAATACTTTTGTTATAAAAACCAAACCGTAGTGTTCATGGCTATATCCTATACTTTAATACATTTTTAATATACAACCATTGTGCACAACGTGTTAAGTGACAAGTGTGGGAAAACCATTCATCCATGCTGTTATGCTTACCCTAAATTTTGAGTTTTCAAAGGTCATGCGGTTCTGGAGAGTGGTGCCGTCTTATTGTCACACTCTTTGCAGGAAAAAACATTCATTAGGGTGGAAAAAAGGCACACCATTAATTTCATATAGCATACCTATCTTAACGATACTCGTTTCTGGAGTTTCTTGTGCCTGAGAGGAGTCAGTTATTATTCTTTGAAAAAGCTCCTGCCAGAGGCCAAGATTTCATACCATGTCTTTGCTCATAAGTTGTAACAGTGTAGTTGCAAGTAAATAGGTTGCTTTTGTGTGTCGAGAGAACCGTGTGATCGGGGCTCTCATGCTGTCTAATTCTCAGTTTTTGGAATAGCCCCTTCTAATTGAAGACATAACTTTACAAGTTTTCCTCGAGGCCATTGTCCCTGGGTATGGTGCTCTCGCTAGCCCACTTCTTGTAATATTACGTTTATCGAATACCCGAGATTTTTGAGTCGCACATTTGCTTGCTGTGATTTTCTGTGTCACATAGCTGTAAAAGGTGAGGTTTTTGCAGGTGAGGGGGGCAGGGGTTCTTTCTTGTCATGGTTAGTAGCCCACGTATGCATTACAGAACATAAAATGTGCTCTGGGGTTGAGCCGTCGTACCTATCAATGCGTCTTTTACATACCGATCCTGTTGTGCAGGATCACCTTCCTGCGTGAGTCACCCAATTCAACAAGCACACACTTACTTTGTCAAAGTACGAGCATCGCGGAAGTACCTATGCATCTCACAGTCCGCCGCCGAGTGAAGGACTGTGTTCAGGAAGCAGTATTCGTAGAGGCTGCAATTTCCTCTGGGCGCCCATGGTTACATCTTAACGGCGACATTGTCGGGAACCTGGGAGTTGGAATCCCACCTGCTTTCCGTGTGTCCTGTTTGCTAAGAACAGGTTTATGAATTAGAAAAAGTTAGGGAACATTTCTTTTTTACATGAAACTTATTGTTGTGGTGCCTTTTGGAGACAGGTAGTGTTTTACTTGTAGTGTGTATTCAACCTAACTTTCATCGCCCTCTGTCCTGGTTGTTGTAAGCCCATAGTGGATCGAAGGAGTGTGGGCTGATTTTTCCATGTGTCTGGTTGTTGGGAACTATAGTCCTACTCGCTTTCCATGTGTCCTGTTTGCTACGAACATATTTATGTATTAGAAAAAGTTAGGCAATGTTTCTTTTCTACATGGAACTTATCATTGTGGTATCTTCTGGAAACAGGTAGTGACTTGCTTATAGTGTGTACTGGACCTAACGTTCAGTGAGTAAGGCGTCTAATCCAATATCTTCGGATACCCAAGAGGTTTGAGGAAGGGACCTTCTTCCTGATGAAAGGATCTATATATTCTTAACTGATCAACTCGTTGAATTATACATGTTGCTTTTTGTGTGTGACTGATGACTCTGGGAGTGTGCAACTGTTCTTACAATCTCTCGCTCTCTAACCTTGAGATAAGATTATATGTAAGAGTGCCTAATCGGAAGAAACACATTCAGAATTTCAAACGTAAGACGTGATTAGGGTTTTCTATACTAATAAGACTGTATTACTACCTTAAGGACCTTGGTAGCATCTTTAGAATAACAACATTTTGAGGAAAAACAATAAGGTTCTAAATCCCTGACAGGAAGTTTCATGCAGCTCCTTGATGCGGGTTCATAGCTCACTGTGCTATATTAGAAGGATTGCAACCTACGAACTTCAAGTAACAACAGGATGTCTGTGTCAAAAGCAGTAATACACTTACCTATCTCCATAAAATATAAATCTGTGATCTGCATGTTACATGTGGGCTTTGCAGCAGACAGAGTAAACCGCCATAGTACTTTGAGTCAAAACTGTTCCACAGATCTCTCGCCAGGGAGTGCATTTACTGACAGATTTATCTTTATTATCGCATGAAAATTGCTGGGCACATGAAGATCTCTGTGGCAGGTGCCTTAGCCCCGTAAGATATTTTAAAATACTGCCTTTTGTGACCAATTAAGTAAGCCAGAATAGGTTTACTGACACCTTTGTCCTTGTTGCCAATTTCTTTGTGGCAGACTTTTTTTTTTTTTAAACTGTCAGAATCCATTTTTATGACTCCATTCTAATTCCGCTGCCACACCTTGACCACCGATTTAGGGGTTCCGGGTACGCTTTTTCCATTTCCAGCACCAGTTATGTTCCATCTATGTGCTACTTTTCTCACTGAATAACTTAAAACCAAATTGGAATATTATTTTTAGTTGCCTTACGTAGATAGCTGGCTCTGTATATATTATACCAAAGTAAGGTATAGTGTGCACAGAGTCCAGTGGATCCCCAAACGCTTACAGAGGTAAAAGTAGATAATACCTTACTCTCTATTAGTGGTAGTGTGGGCGAGCAGTACGGCTTTATCAGAGGGTAGTGTCAAGCATTTATTGCACACACTCAGGTAAGAAATGATGTCACACACTCAAAGACTAAACTCAGACCAATAGCTTGTATCAAAAATATTTCTTTGTTGTATTTTATTTATAGAACCAAGCAGGACTTGGTACAGGTAAATTGAACTTTTATTTGAAAAAGTTTTATATAGCGCGAACTAGACCCATGCGGGTATCAGAGCGCTTTACAAGATGAGGAGACAATGACATATAAAACATTAAGCATGGTAAAGGTACATACAGTGTAACAGAAACAAATAGCAAAGCGGAGGTGAGAGTTGAGGGCCTAAACCAGGAATCTGTTCATTAATAGGAATTTGACTTTTTTCTTGAAGGAGGTACTGGAGGGAGTCAATCTTATATCAGGGGGGAGAGCGTTCCAAATTCTGGGAGTAATGCCCAAGAATGATCTGTTATAGGTTTTCTGCTTGTTGAAACATTGTGGCTTTAGCAGGAGGGTGGAAGCACTTCTGGTGAATCTAGCTCCTCCTGATAGCTCAATCTTGCTGGTGAGATAGGTTGGGGTGTTGAAATGTAGAGCTTTGTGTGTAATGCAATTTTTAGTTGGATTCTTGCTTCGTAGGGGAGCCAGTTGAGGGATTTAAGGTCAGGGGAGATATGATTGTACCTTTTTGACTCAGTGATGAGACTTGCCGCCGAGTTGAGTGAAGCCCTTAAGGGGACTGTTGTGGCACTAGGTAGGCCAGTGAGAGTAGCAGTTCCATATTCCAATCTGGGGATTACGAGTGCTTGCACGGGCAGTCTGAAGTCTGTTTCAGGGATGAAAGGTTTTAGTTTTCGTAATATACTCAGTTGTAGGTTTGCTCCTTTGGTGGTGGCACTGATGTGTTCCCGCATATTAAGATTTTGTCCAGGATTATAACTAGTGATTTAACTGATTCAATTACTTTTTAGATTACTTTCAGGATTACTTTTTCTACTCAGTGTGATATGCCTAGATATCACACTGGGACATTTCCTAGATAAAAGGTAAGTGAAGCCGATTTTTTTATCAAGACACAGTTTCTTATGTTTCCATACAGACACCCTCAACACTGAGGTTTTTTAAGAGGAAAACCGTCAATGCAATCCTATGGAGAAAAATGAGGTTATCGGTTTGCAGGTAAGTAAACAGTCTTTGGGGTTGAGTTTCTGGGGTTAGAACAAGAGTTAACCCAGGGTCAAGAATGCACTCAAAAAGCACCCTCAGCGGCACTCGTGTGGCTGAGTGCAGAGTGCTGAGGCCCAATGTTAGCCTATGAGGCTAGTGGGGCTGTTGGTTGATGGCTGCTCTCGGGCAGGCCACAAGGTTAAGGGAGCAAAGCTCCTGGGGTTAAGCTCAGGGCAAAGGGGATCCAAGTTAGCACACAAGGTGCATCCACAGCGGCACAGGGGCGCCCGGGTGCAGGGTGCTGGATCGACATCGGGTTCCCTGTTGTTTTCAATAGGGAAGCTCCGGTCAGAACAAACACTGCAGGTTCAGGCACGAAGATTTTCTGGAGGCGACCACCAGTTGGAGAGGTAAGTTGGGATGCAGGGGGTTGCTCTGGTCGCGGTCGGGGGGATCCTCCAGATAGAGGCTGCAGGCGTCATCGGGAGGCTTCAGGTAGGTCAGGGATCACCGGATCCCAGGTCAGGATCACCGGGGAGACCTCTTTGTGGTATTGGGCCACTCAAATTCGGGCTGTGGGCGCCGGGTGCAGAGTGGTGCAGACTTGCGGATTCGGCCGGAGCCAGAGTTTGGTTTCCTGAGCAAGTCCGGTGCTCACGAGAGAAAAAGTGTTTGTAGGGAAGGCAGGGCAGATCCTCCGAGTTCTGGGGGGCTGGTGGCTGCAGGACACACTGGGATTCCGCTGGAGCAGGTCGAGGTCGGGACAGGCCGGTAGGGCAGGGGCCAAGTCAGTTGGTGTCCTCTTCTTCTTCCTTCAGCATGGCTCTTCGGTCCTTCTTCTTCTTGCTTGTCTGAGGAGGCAAGTTTCGGGGTTGCCCCTAAAAGCTAAATTTAGGGGCGTTTCAGATAGGTACAGGTCGGGACCAATGGGTCCCTTCCTTGGGGGGGTACACCCCCTATTATGCTACCCTCCAGTGGGAGGGGGGCATGGGCCTCTGTAGGAAGCTGGGTTTCGTTGCAGTAACCCCCCCACGTTTTGCCAGATTTCTGATTCACTTTGACTTGATATGCCGTGGGTCCCTACCAATCAGGCTCCCAGGCCCTGTGTTCTTTCCCAAAACTGTACCTTGTACCCCCAGTTGGCATCTCTCTGGCCACATGTAAGTCCCTTGTAAAAGGTACCATGGGTACCAAGGGCACCATGACCAGGGAAGGCCTCTAAGGCCTGCAGCACATATTGTGCCACCCTTAGAGGTCCTGTACCTTAACACACACTCACACTGCTTTTGCAGGATGCGTGTTTTGGTGCAGAGAAAAGTGAAGAGTCGACATGGCACACATACATGTGTGCCATGCCTGCAACCCTCTGCCTACGGTATAGGTAAGACACCCCTCTAGCTGGGTGCAATATACCACTGGTGAGGGTACAGTTGCATGAGCACTATACACCTACAGTGTCTAAGTCCATTCTTAGACACTGTAAGTGCAGTAAAGCCATAAAGAGTATATGGTCTGGGAGTTTGTCATTACGAACTCCACAGCACCATAACGGCTTTACTGAATTCTGGGAAGTTTGGTATCAAACTTCTCAGCATAATAAACCTACACTGATGCCAGTTTGGGATTTATTATACAATGCACTCAGAGGGCAGCTTAGAGAACCACGAAACATGTTTTTGGACCTCTGGGGTGGGAGCCTTCGCTCCCTGAGCCTAGAAACAAAGCCTTTCCGGGGCGGAGTGGTGGTCACACCTCCCCGAGGCCAGGAAGAGCCATCTGTGGCAGGGGAGCTTCAAAGGCCTTGCCGCCTTTGTAACGCAACCCCCAGCCTCTCCTGCTATCAGGAGAAGGCCCCCTTCCTCCTCTCTCCCCTCCTTTTTGGTGGGAAGACAGGCGGGAAAAATTAGCACAGCCCAGAAGGTGTGCCCACCTTTGCAACCCCACCCCTCAGGTGGGGGAGGCGAGGTGAAGCCCACTCTTCAGTGCCCGCCATCTTGCAGATGGCAGGCACTCTCCAATCAGGATTAGGGATTGTGCCCACTCACCCACGTGGGGTGAGCACACCAAGGGTGTAGTCACCCTAAGTTCAGTAGCCCATTGGCTACTGACCTCGAGACCCCTAAAACGTCCCCTAAATACAGTATTTAGGGGGCAGCCCTGAACAAAGAAGGGAGATTCCCGTAGCCTACGAAGAAGAAGGACGAAAGAAGATGCCCAGCAGAGGAGACTGCAGAGAAGAACTGACTTGGCCCCAGCCCTACTGGCCCGTCTGCAGTTTCCGGAGATCCTGCGCCAAAAGGCGCCTTGTCCTGCAGCCAGCGACCTCCAGAACCCTGGGAGGACTGACTGCCTTCAACAAAGACCGGATCTCCTGTGATCAGCAGCTCTGTTCAAAAGAAACTCCCAAGACAGACTCTGAGCCTGCTGAGGACAAAGAAATTCGACGCCTGGAACCACCACTGCACCCGACGCCTACGACCCGAATCCATTCCCAGCGAGGTCCCAGCGAGGTCCCCCAGCACTCCAGAGCCCGAGTCCACCATGTGTTGACCCCCCCCAGGACTCCCAGACGTCGCCTCCAGCCTCTGCACGGAAACCCCCCCAACCGCGAGTGGCACGGTAAGGTGAAATCCGACCTCAAAAGACACCCCTGCATCCAGCCGCCCTGGGCCCTGGAGAAGAGAACCCGAGGTGCACCTACATCCCGAGCCCTCCAACTTCTCTGCCCAGCTTTTGGTTCCTCCCGGAAGTCTTCCTGGACCGAGCCTGCAGCCAAAATAAAAAACCGGCAACTCCCATTGAAAACAACTGGGCACCCGACGCCAAAACAGCACCCTGCACCCAGCCGCCGCTGTGGGTGCACCTTGTGTGCTAAACTGGACCCCCTTTGCCCTGAGCTTAAGTCCAGGAGCTTTGCTCGCACAAACTTGTGGCCTGCTCGTGAGCAGCCACCAACTGGAGGCCCCCTATCCCCCATTGGATAACATCGGGCCTCAGCACTCTGCACCCAGCCACCCTAGTGCCGCTGAGGGTGCTTTGAGAGTGCATCCTTGACCCTAGGGGAACCCTGGTTCTAACCCCAGAAACCCAACTCCCACAACCAAGTGCTTACCTGTAAATAAACCAATTGCATCCACCTGAATTTCAATTGTATTTCAATTGCAATATACCTGCAAAGACATCAAAAGTAATCTAACAGTAATTTCAACTGTATTCAAAGTATTTACAAACCTGTAAAAAGTCATTTTCATTCAGCTTGCTTGTATTGTACAACCTGCCTTGAAAAGTACCATTTACACTTACCTGTGCCAGGCTTGCTTGGTTCTAGAAAATAAATACAACTAAATAATATTTTTATACAAACAAGATTGGTCGGAGTTCAGTCTGTGAGTGTTGGAAATGGTCCTTTTTGCAGGGTTATCCCCAAACTTTTTGCTTTTTCCTCCTATTTTTCCCTGACCTGTTTGTGTTGGTTCTAGGACTCTGGGCACTTTACCACTGCTAATCAGTGCTAAAGTGCATATGCTCTCTGTGTAAATTGTGTTATGAATTGGTGTTTCCGTAATTGGATGCTTGATTTACATGTTAGCCCCTAGTAAAGTGCACTGCATGTGCCAGGGACGGTGAATCAAATGCTACCCGGGGGCCTGCAGCACTGGTTGTGCCACCCCCGTGAGTAGCCCTGAAAACGGTAACTCAGACCTGCCATTGCAGAGTCTGCGCGCAGTTTGTAACTGCCATGTCGACTTGGCCAGTGCACACACTGGCCGGTCCCTAACCTTTGCTTTTCTTACATGTCAGACATCCCTCAGGTAGGCCCAAGGTACCCCTGTGGGCAGGGTGCAATGTATGTGAAAGGTAGGACATGCCCTGGTGTGTGTGGCATGTCCTAATAGTGAATTACAGCCAATTTCGTTTTTCACTATTGCAAGGCTACCAGTTCCCCATAGGACAGAATGGGAGGTTTGTTTATAACATCTTATAAACACAACTGGCCCAGGGAATTCGTTAAGAAAATAAAATTTAGTATGCCTGAACTCAGAATCTAAAGATGCATCTTTTAGTGAACGTGATTTTTACATTCTGCGTTTGAAAATACCACTTTTAGAAAGTGGGTATTTTCTTGCTCAGTCATCCCGTGTGCCTCTGCTGGAATGTGGATTGCCTGTCTGGGTTTTGGATGACAGAAGGCTGGGGGGCCGGAGGGGCTCCAGATAGTCTACGTAGGTCAGGAAAGGGCTGAATAGACCTGGGCTGCGATGGGGGAAGGGGGAGGAGATTTCCTTGCACCTCAAAGGGCCTGGTCTGCCTCTGACAATGCCGTCTCCACCTCCTGCCAGGAAATCACACCAGAGAAGGCAGAACTGGCTCTGGCCGGGCACAGACACCCTCTGCCTGAAAGATCAAAGGATGTTTAGATACAAATACTGGGTCCCAGACCCCCGAACTTCAGAACTCATCTGGAACAAGAAGACTGCCAAGAAGAAGAGCCGGAGAAGCTGCGAAAAGGAACGACTGCTTTGCTGGGCTGACCTGCAGTGGCTGCTTCTGTCTTGGGCAGTGAAAGGTCTGGACTGGACTTTCTGCAACCTAATTTGTGAGTCTCTCCAAGGGCTTGAGGTAGCGCTTGCCCCCTGTTCACGAAGTCTCAGGAACAGCAAAGACTTCAAGTTCTTCGACCCGCAGCACTGGGGACTGTGTGTTTTGTGCTGCCACCCGAAGAACACCAACTCGACGACGTCTACGACGCCACTGCCGACTCCGTGTCCTGAAGGCACTGCAGAGGGCACCGCTGCAACGCCGCACCGCAACCCTGGTCTCACCGACGACGCCTGTTGACGCCGCCACCGAGCCGCTGCTTGCACCGCGACCTGTGGGCACCGCACTCTGCACCGCCTCGCGCCGAATCTTTGGCACCGCAGAGGGCACCACCGCAATGCCGCACCGCAACCCTGGTCTCACCGACGACGCCTGTTGACGCCGCCCCGAGCCGCTGCTTGCACTGCGACCTGTGGCCACCGCACTCCGCACCGCCTCGCTTCACGCTGAAGCTTTTGCACCGCAGAGGGCAACGCCGCACCGCAACCCTGGTCTCACCGACGACGCCTGTTGACGCCGCCACCGAGCTGCTGCTTGCACCGCAACCTGTGGGCACCGCACTCCGCACCACCTCGCTTCACGCCGAAGCTTTGGCACCGCAGAGAGCACCGCCGCAACACCGCACCACAACCCTGGTCTCACCGATGATGCCTGTTGATGCCGCCACCGAGCCGCTGCTCGCACCGCAACCTGTGGGCACCGCACTCTGCACCGCCTTGCTTCACGAGGACGCCTTGGCCTGCCTGATGCCGCCACTTCCTGCCGAAATCAACGCCGCTGCTTGCACTGTGGTTCGAGGGCACCGCTCGTAAGTCACACGACGCACCGCCCTCATCCTGCACCGCAGCCTTGGCCTACCGACGCCGGCGCCATCGACTCCAGTTCGTCAGCCGATGACAGCGCTTCAGCAACGACAACGCCGCTGCTTGCCCTGTGGCCTGCTAGCACCGTGGCGAGCACCGCCTTCATCTCGCACCGCGACCCTGGTCTCACCGCCGACACCATCTGATGCCGCCACCGAGCCGCTGCTCGCACCGCGACCTGGGGGCACCGCACGCCGCACCGCTGCACTTCGCACCGCAGCACCCGACGCCTGCCGGTGCCAGCACTCCTGATTCCATCAGAGAGGAGCTCGACCTGCAACGCGAGTGACTTCAAGGGCCTCAACGCCCTGCATCTCTCACAGGTACTGTTTGCGGGTCTTCCCGACACCGTAGCTGGCCCGCGACCAGCCAGAACTGTTGGATTTGTTGTTCACGACGCCGTGGTAGCCCGGACGGAGCTATCCACACAAGGAACTCTTTTTAATCAGCGTATTTTTGGAACTGTGAACTTTTAAGTATAATATTGTGAATTCTTATCGTTTTTGGTCTTGTCTTAATTATATAAAAATAATGGATATTTTTCTAAACTGGTGTGGTGTCCTTTTGTGGTGCGAACACTGTATTACTGTCGGTTATGTGCAAATGCTTTACATACTGCCTCTAAGATAAGCCTGGCTGCTCGTGCCAAGCTACCAAGGGGGTGAGCAGGGGTTATTTTAGACGTGTAACTCCCTTATCCTGACTTGAGTGGTGGTTTTTGCCTGGCTTTGGCCCACGCCCAAGCCTACCAAAAATCCCATTTCTAACATTGGTGGCAGCGGTGGGATAGGACTTGCATTTGCACTTGACTTACAGTGATTGGTGGGCACTACTACCATATCGCAGACCAATACGTACCATATACTGTTTTTTTTGGTCTATGTTTGCCTTTCCATTTGTTTTGAACTTGAACTTTCCAGTACAACATGCCTGAATCAATTGCATCATCTGTTGCACCCTTGGAAGTGACCTTTGAGGAGGAGAGGTTAGAAACCTAAAATGTGAAGGAATTGAAGGCGATCTGCAAAAACCTCAAAATCCAAATCAGGGGCCTCACCAGAAGAGAGGAGCTACAAAAGGAGCTGAGGGCCTGGGTAGCAGCCAGACATGCTAGTGAGCTGTCTGGGGATCTTGGCATGGAGGCAGAGGTGCCTTTTCCAAGGGTGGATGTGCTTTTGGGAAGGGGTGCGCCCTCTAAACCAGGCAGCAGCCGTTTGTCCCCAGAGGAGCTGGAGGACAGGCGGGAAGCAAGGAGAGTTGCTATGGAACTGGAGAAGCTTAAGTTAGCCATGGAGGAGAAAAGGATGATGTTAGACTATGAGTTTAAAATGAGAGAGCTGGACTGGGAAGCCAGTATGGCTAGGCCCAGCACAGATGGTGGCAGCAAAAGTGTTAGGTCCAGTACTGAGGATGAGGTACACACACACACCCATTTGGGGCCCTGCTTCAAGGAGGGGGTTGACATACACCCGGGGGTTCAGGATTATGAGATTACTCCAGTGGTGCGCAGTGTCCCTGAGGTGGATTGGGGAACGGGCACAGGGGATTCTTTTCCTGGTAGTGGGAGGGACACTCTACTGACTCTAGATGAGAGGTGCAGGGAGAGGGGTTCCCCCATGATAGAAGCCCTAGTAAGTTGTTATGGAGACCAGCCAGAAGAGTATGGGTTAAGAGACAGCACCAGTCAGACACTGTCTCGCCAGTCTTGTGAGAATGATGTGGGGTACTTTTCTGAGGCACTAGATGGTTGGGTGAAGGGTAGTTTGGTTAACACCTGTGTGGGGCTGTGTGATTCAATTGTTGGAGAGCATATTTTAAGTCCCTGGGTTCCAGAGATATGCCAACACCCAGTGGATTGTGAGTTCTCTAACCCCAGGGAGCTTGCACTGGAGGCAGACCTTTTGGTAGATTCCAGAGGGTCTGGTGAAGCATCTGGGGGTGACCCGGAAGGAAGTGGCTTAGGTATTTCCCAACCAAGGGTGGTGGGAAAGGTTTGTGGTAGCCCAGATAGGTACCGGTGTCGTGGGAAGGGTGTAGGGACTCACGTCCTGTCTCTGCGGAGAAGGAGTGGGAATGGGCTGCGGCCCAAGGTGCCCGAAACCCGGTCCCAGAGCATGGGTGGTTCCAGGAGGGAACATCCGGTGGGGAGCCTAGGCTGTACTGGTAGGCCGTCTGTCGAGGGGGATCGCCTAGTGGCAGGAGAACGTGGAGTGTCTGTAAACAGAGCCCCAGTGGTTCAGGTGTCTGGTGGTGCCGCTCCTAAGTGGAGGGTGCAGAAGTCCAGACTGAGGGGTGAGAGGGGGATGCGTTCCCCAGTGGGAGAACCAGTGGGTCAGGGGCCAGCCAGAAGGGCTGAGCCTCCTAGGAGTGACCATGGTGACACCACTTCTGTCCTGGGGGATCTTCGCACACTGTCAGATGGACAGGGGTCGGGAGATCTGCGCCAGGCAGACTGTCACACAACACATGAATCATGTGTTACCCTCAGGGGGGGCATGCGTGCTCCCAAGGAAGTCCTGCTGCGCCGGGCAGGTGCTCAGCCGCAGGGGTTAGTCCCTGGGTTGGGAAGCCAGGTTCAGGTCCTGCCTGACCTGGAGGGAAGGACGACTATAAGCAGTGTCCTGACCGGTTTATCTTCTAGGGGTACCACTCCAGATGGGAGGGTGCAGAACTCTGGAAGGGGGTGCAGAGGGAGGGAGTCCTCGCCTCTGACCCCGGTTCAACCTGAGGGTTTAGATCCGAGGGTGGTGGATCAGTTGCAGGGTCAAGGCCCTGAACTGGTGGAAGAGTTGTGTAGAAGGTCCAGTTTCAGCATCCTGACAGTTTTTGGTTCTGGGGGTGCTTCTCCGGGGAGGAGAATGCAGGACCCCAGAAGGAGAGGTGAGGGGAGGAGAGCCTTGGCCGAGACCTCTGGTCAGCCTGAGGGTACAGACCTTGGGTTGGAGGACCAGGTTCAGGGTGTCCCCCCTGACCTGGGGGAAGGGGAGACTGCTAAGCGTGCCCCTACCAGGTTGTCTTCCGGGGGTGCCGCTCCAGGTGGGAGGGTACAGAGCCCCAGGGGGGAGGATCGGGTGTGGGAGAGCCCACCCCAGTCCCTGGTTCAGCCCCAGGGTACAGACCCTGGGCTGGTGTACCAGTTGCAGGATAGCACCCCTGAACTGGTGGGCGAATTGTGCAGGACACCTACCACAGGTGCCCTGACAATTCTGGAAGGGGGTACCGCTCCAGGTGGAAGGGTACAGAACCCCGGGGAGAAGGAGAGGGTGTGGGAGAGCCCACCCCAGTCTCCTGTCCAGCCACAGGGTACAGACCCTGGGCTGGTGGGCCAGTGTCAGGTGGCTGTACCTGACTTGGCGGGGGAGAGAGTGGAGAAAGGGTGCCAGGCACCTGGGGCTACCGTCCCCCACTCTCTGACGCCACAGCGGTTGGAGTGGCCTGAAAGGCATAAGGCCTGCCTCTCATCACTGACATTTGTCAATGGCCACTGTGGCTGGCTGTCCTGGTGGACAGAGTTTCCCCTGGGAGGGGGACAGGAGTCACACCCCGGGGGTGGGCTGGGCCACACCATTGTGTTGGCCATGTGGGTACTGTCTGCCTGTTGGGACACATCTGTGAGCAAAGTAAGTTTAGGTGCTGCACAGATGGGGTCCACAGGTGAGGAGAAGGGTTCCCCATGGGTCAGCTTAGTGGGCCCTGAGAGTATGGATAGAGGGATCCAACTAGGTTCAGGAAGGCGTAGAACGGGAAGAAAACCCTGCTGTTGCGGGCCAGGTTCCATGTTCTATCGCACCAAGCAGGGAAGTCCATCGGGGTATGGATTGGTCTCCCCTGGCTTTAGGCTGGAAGGGGTTGTGTTGGAAATGGCCCTTTTTGCAGGGTTATCCCCAAACTTTTTGCTTTTTCCTCCTATTTTTCCCTGACCTGTTTGTGTTGGTTCTAGGACTCTGGGCACTTTACCACTGCTAATCAGTGCTAAAGTGCATATGCTCTCTGTGTAAATTGTGTTATGAATTGGCGTTTCCGTAATTGGATGCTTGATTTACTTGTTAGCCCCTAGTACAGTGCACTGCGTGTGCCAGGGCCGGTAAATCAAATGCTACCCGGGGGCCTGCAGCACTGGTTGTGCCACCCCCGTGAGTAGCCCTGAAAACGGTAACTCAGACCTGCCATTGCGGAGTCTGCGCGCAGTTTGTAACTGCCATGTCGACTTGGCCAGTGCACACACTGGCCGGTCCTTAACCTTCCCTTTTCTTACATGTCAGACATCCCTCAGGTAGGCCCAAGGTACCCCTGTGGGCAGGGTGCAATGTATGTGAAAGGTAGGACATGCCCTAGTGTGTGTGGCATGTCCTAATAGTGAATTACAGCCAATTTCGTTTTTCACTATTGCAAGGCTACCAGTTCCTCATAGGACAGAATGGGAGGTTTGTTTATAACATCTTATAAACACAACTGGCCCAGGGAATTCGGTAAGAAAATAAAATTTAGTATGCCTGAACTCAGAATCTAAAGATGCATCTTTTAGTGAAGGTGATTTTTACAGTCTGCGTTTGAAAATACCACTTTTAGAAAGTGGGTATTTTCTTGCTCAGTCATCCCGTGTGTCTCTGCTGGAATGTGGATTGCCTGTCTGGGTTTTGGATGACAGAAGGCTGGGGGGCCGAGGGGCTCCAGATAGTCTAGGTAGGTCAGGAAAGGGCTGGGCTGCGATGGGGGAAGGGGAAGGAGATTTCCTTGCACCTCAAAGGGCCTGGTCTGCCTCTGACAATGCCGTCTCCACCTCCTGCCAGGAAATCACACCAGAGAAGGCAGAACTGGTTCTGGCCGGGCACAGACACCCTCTGCCTGAAAGATCAAAGGTTTTTAGATAGAAATACTGGGTCCCAGACCCCTGAACTTCAGAACTCATCTGGAACAAGAAGACTGCCAAGAAGAAGAGCCGGAGAAGCTGCGAAAAGGAACGACTGCTTTGCTGGGTGCTTTGCTGGGCTGACCTGCAGTGGCTGCTTCTGTCTTGGGCAGTGAAAGGCCTGGACTGGACTTTCTGCAACCTAATTTGTGAGTCTCTCCAAGGGCTTGAGGTAGAGCTTGCCCCCTGTTCACGAAGTCTCAGGAACAGCAAAGACTTCAAGTTCTTCGACCCGCAGCACTGGGGACTGTGTGTTTTGTGCTGCCACCCGAAGAACACCAACTCGACGACGTCTACGACGCCACTGCCGACTCCGTGTCCTGAAGGCACTGCAGAGGGCACCGCCGCAACGCCGCACCGCAACCCTGGTCTCACCGACGACGCCTGTTGACGCCGCCCCTGAGCCGCTGCTTGCACCGCGACCTGTGGGCACCGCACTCCGCACCGCCTCGCTTCACGCCGAAGCTTTGGCACCGCATAGGGCAACGCCGCACCGCAACCCTGGTCTCACTGACGACGCCTGTTGACGCCGCCACCGAGCCGCTGCTTGCACCGCGACCTGTGGGCACCGCACTCCGCACCGCCTCGCTTCACGCCGAAGCTTTGGCACCGCAGAGGGCACAGCCGCAATGCCGCACCGCAACCCTGGTCTCAACGACGATGCCTGTTGATGCCGCCCCTGAGCCGCTGCTTGCACCGCGACCTGTGGGCACCGCACTCCGCACCGCCTCGCTTCACGCCGAAGCTTTGGCACCGCAGAGGGCAACGCCGCACCGCAACCCTGGTCTCACCGACGACGCCTGTTGACGCCGCCACCGAGCCGCTGCTTGCACCGCGACCTGTGGGCACTGCACTCCGCACCGCCTCACTTCACGCCGAAGCTTTGGCACCGCAGAGAGCACCGCCGCAATGCTGCACCGCGACCCTGGTCTCACCGACGATGCCTGTTGACGCCGCCACCGAGCCGCTGCTCGCATCGCGACCTGTGGGCACCGCACTCCAAACCACCTTGCTTCACGAGGACGCCTTGGCCTGCCTGACGCCGCCACTTCCCGCCGAAATCGACGCTGCTGCTTGCACCGTGGTTCGAGGGCACCGCTCGTAAGTCACACGACGCACCGCCCTCATCCTGCACCGCAGCCTTGGCCTACCGACGCCGGTGCCATCGACTCCAGTTTGTCAGCCGACGACAGCGCTTCAGCAACGATGATGCCGCTGCTTGCCCTGTGGCCTGCTAGCACCGTGGCGAGCACCGCCTTCATCTCGCACCGTGACCCTGGTCTCACCGACGACGCCATCTGACTCTGCCACCGAGCCGCTGCTCGCACCGCGACCTGGGGGCACCGCACGCCGCACCGCTGCACTTCGCACCGCAGCACCCGACGCCTGCCGGTGCCAGCACTCCTGATTCCATCAGAGAGGAGCTCGACCTGCAACGCGAGTGACTTCAAGGGCCTCAACGCCCTGCATCTCTCACAGGTACTGTTTGCGGGTCTTCCCGACACCGTAGCTGGCCCGCGACCAGCCAGAACTGTTGGATTTATTGTTCACGACGCCGTGGTAGCCCGGACGGAGCTATCCACACAAGGAACTCTTTTTAATCAGCGTATTTTTGGAACTGTGAACTTTTAAGTATAGTATTGTGGATTCTTATCGTTTTTGGTCTTGTCTTAATTATATAAAAATATTGGATATTTTTCTGAACTGGTGTGGTGTCCTTTTGTGGTGCGAACACTGTATTACTGTCGGTTATGTGCAAATGCTTTACACACTGCCTCTAAGATAAGCCTGGGTGCTCGTGCCAAGCTACCAAGGGGGTGAGCAGGGGTTATTTTAGACGTGTAACTCCCTTATCCTGACTAGAGTGGTGGTTTTTGCCTGGCTTTGGCCCACGCCCAAGCCTACCAAAAATCCCAATTCTAACAGTGAGTGTGTGACAATTTCTTGCCTGAGTGTGTACAATAAATGCTTAACACTACCCTCTGATAGAGCCTTACTTCTCGCCCACACTGCCACAAATAGAGAGTAAGGTATTATCTACTTTTACCTCTGCCTACCTTTGGGGTTCTACTGGACTCTGTGCACACTACACATTACTTTGGTATAGTATATACAGAGCCAGCTTCCTACAGCCTCACTCTGGTTGGCTGGGTCCACCCATCTTCAAGATGGCGGGGACTGAAAATTGTGCTTCGCCTTGCCTCCCCCACCTGAGGGGTGGGGTTGGCAAAGGTGGGCACACCTCTCCTCCTATCTTGGTATTCCCGCTGATTCTCCCTCCAAAGTGGGGTCAGAAACGGTGGGGGACAATTTGCTGGGAGGAGCAAATGCCTGAGGCAGCTCACAAAGGCGGCAAGCCTTTGAAGCTTCCCCTTCGTGGACCCTGCCCTTCCTGAGGGAGGAGGCTTGGCACCTCGACTCAGGATGTGCTTTGTTTTAGGACCCCGAGAGTGGGAGGCTCTTGACCCAGAGGTCTAGAAACATGTCTGGTGGTGGCAGCTGGCGAGCAGCCACTCAACCAGGACAGTAGAGTTAGGTCGTTTTTCAGGGGGCATATCAAGATGCCCTCTGAGTGCATTTGTCATTAAATCCCACACTGGCATCAGTGTGGGTTTAATGTGCTGAGTAGTTTGATACCAAACTTCCCAGGTTTCAGTAAAGCCATTATGGTGCTGGACAGTTTGTAATGACAAACTCCCAGACCACATACTCTTCATGGCTTTACTGCACTTACAATGTCTAAGAATGGACTTAGACACTGTGGGTCTTATTTACAAGCTCCTTGCGCCACATGTGCGTCACTTTTTGAGAGGCACCGGCGGTGCATTTTGCTGCCCCATATTTACAAGGACAGGAAAAGCCACCCTGCGTGGCTTTTCCTGTTCTTGCAAATACTACCTCTTTACATGCAGCACTTTGTGTGAAAGGGGAGTTCCATGGGTGTTGCTGTGGGTGTTCCCACGCAACACCCATGGAACCTGACACATTTCCAGATTTACGAGAAATCGTAAACCTGGAAATGCATCTGAATGCTACGCCTCCCTGGACGTAGGGAGGCGCAACGAGGAGAAATTTATTAATTTCTCCTCGATGTTTTTCATCTTTCTATGCATGCTGCATTCTGCAGCACACATAGAATGAGGCAATCACCTCTTATGATTGTTTATGTGCAGGAAGGTGTCCCTTCCTGCACATAAACAATCATTAAACAAAATGTCATTTTACAAGTTGTATGTGTGGTAATGCAGCACACATAGAAGTTGAAAAACGCCATTTCAGACTGCTTATGTGCAGAAAGGGACATCTTCCTGCACATAAACAATCCTCCCTGTGACGCAGGCATCCTTGCACCATGGTGCAAGGGTGCCTGCGTCGGCGCATGGCAGCTAATTGTAGATATGGCGCTTCCCTGTGCTTTGAAAGTGCCCCAGCGTGGCGCAGCCAAAGGGCTTGCGGTGCCGCGCTGCAGCACTTTCTTGTAAATGAGGCCCTGTAGGGGTACAGGGCTCATTCACCGGTATCCTCACCAGTGGTTTAGTGCACCCAGCTAGAGGAGTGGTTTACCTATGCCATAGCCAGTGGATTGTAGGCGTGGCACAAAGGTATGTGAGCCATGTCGACTCTTCACTTTGCTCTGTACCAAAACATGCAGCCTGCAATGGCAGTGTGTGTGTGTTGAGGTACAGGGCCTCTAAGGGTGGCACAATATGTGCTGCACTGGTCACAGTGCCCTTGGTACCCATGGTAGCTTTTACAAGGGACTTACATGTGGCCAGAGAGTTGCCAATTGGGTTTGCAACAGTACAGTTTTTAGGAAAGAACATAGGCCCTGGGTACCTGGTTGGCAGGAACCCAGGGCACACTTAGTCAAAGAGCATCAACATCAGGCAAAAAGTGGGGGGCAACCATGCAAAAAGGGGCACTTTCCTTACCCTTATTTGTTCATCCGTTGCTTTTTACATAGCTCATGTGCTGCTGCGAAGCTGCTTCACAATACAAAAATCCCCATTGTTCCTATCTCTCCATAAATATGAGCAAAGCATTTGGGGCCCCATGCATCATTTGAAAATCGGGTCGCAAACGGGCAGATTCGCAGAATCTGCCCCTTTGCGACCTGTATTTTTGCATTTGGGATGCATCATCCCAAATGCAAAATCGCAATTTAAGGAATCGCAAACTTGCGATTACTTAAATTGCGATTGCATTTAAGGAATCGCAAATTGAGATTCCTTAAATGCAATGCAACAAAGTAAAAAAATTAGCGATTTCAGCTACTAGGGACGCAATTTACCATGAAGTTGAACTTCATGGTAATTGCAAAAACTTTGAGAAATGCACTAAAGTGCACTTTTCAAAGTTGAAGGTTACACACACACGTCCTTGGGACATGTGTGTGCGCAACATATGTGCACGGATCAATTTCAGGGGTGCAACAGGGTGTGCTTTGACACCCCTGCACCTTGAAATTGCATGCGCAATTTGCGAGTACCTATTGGTACTCGCAAATAGCGTTCGTAATTTCCCATTCATTCCTATGGGCCTGTAGGCCCATAGGAATGAATGGGAAGCCATTCCTTATTTGCGACTCGCAATTTGCGAGTCGCAAATAAGGAATGTGAAGGAATCGCTATTATTATAGCGATTCCTACATGCATAGGATTTTGCAAATCCTTAATATTCGCTATTAAGGACTCGCAAAATCCTAGCTTGATGCATGTGCCAGTTGGTATTTATTTTATAGCCTGTCAAATTCTTTCGGACATGTTTGCTGTTCTGCATCAGTTTGCAAACTTTTTTTCTTACTGCATCATCTCTGCCCTGTCTATTACAAAAATAGATGGAATTCGGCCAGGGGGAACAGTGTGCGATAAGGGGGCTTGTGGGTGAAGCTGGTAAAAGAACAGCAGCTGCTAACGCTGGCTTGGTCAGGGTTGAACCTGTGCAGCGCGTGCAGTCACAGGGCCTGACCTGCGAACTGGTCCCAGGAATTAAATATTTGAAATTACAGCCTCTACCAAGCTGATAAATTTTCTGTTAAATTTGATTGCAATATAGGGTTATATTCTTCTAAACACAGTACATAGTCTGATGATTTTCTACAGGCAAATTAATAATTTCACTTTTTACCCAGTACTGCAAAAATGTACAAACTTAGGGCCTGATTCACAAATTGCACTTTGTAGTACTGCAGAAGTACTGCAAACCTTACTACAATATGCTATACACAAATTGCATTTTTGTAGTAACTTGCACTTTTGAGTAAGTTTACTACTTTTCGTTATTCACAAACTACACTTTTGTGATAATTTACACTTACATAGTAATTTAAACTTTTGTACTAAGCCCTTACCTCCTTTATTTTGTATGATAGGGTGTTGCAGGACCAGTGGTTGGCCATGTGTAGTGCTGGACTTACTACATAAGTGTAAGTTACTACAAAAGTGTAAATTACTACAAATGTGCAGATTGTGAATATCAAAGTAGTAAACATACTCAAAGGTGTAAGTTACCTCTGTGAATTCGGCTGACAGTACTGAACTTAAGATAGGACTTTAACAGAAGAAAACAATACCAATCATGAGTGATTTTCCCAAGTAATCTTTTTTAAATAGTGTTTGAATCCCTTTTAATCATTCCGTGTTCCCTCACTTGGATGATATGGAAAAAATGCACAGCAACAAAAGATTACAAGAACAAATGCAAATGACCAAGGTTGTACGAAGGAACAACGCAGGGAAATACTTTGCATGCCTTAACCACGCATTTTTTACCCCGCTTATGCTTTTACAACGGATGCCATTACCATGCATTGTTCATATACAAATAATGAATTTATGGGGGGAGACCCTTACACCTCCCAACTTACCTTAAATGCGTGGTAAAGGCATCTATTATAAAAACATACACGTTGTAAAAACATGCGTGCTTAGAAATGCGTGGTAAAGTTACAACATGGGAAAAACCTCGTTGTAAAGGCTGTTCCCCATTGACCAAGACCAAACCAACCGGACAAACGGGATCTATTTTTATTTTTGCCCCCACCCCTTGGACTTTTGTCTCCCAGCTGCGTTTTCCTTTTTATTCAAGTTCATCTTTCTAACCTCCCCTACGGATCTCAAGATGAGAAGGCTGAGGCCCAAAAGAAATGTCACCCAGAAGAAATACCTAAATGTCAAGCAGAGTGCAGCTACTGCACAGGGGTTTTTTAAAGGGCTGCACTTCTGCTTACCCAGACTGTGCTCCCTGTAGCCCTGGCATCAATCTGTTTATAGTGATTGTGGACCTTTACAGAGTAAGCATCACAACAATAACATGAGGTACATAGAGAGTAGATACAAATACATGGTAAAGGTAAAAAGAGTAAACGGTATACAGTGGGATATGCTTTTGTGAGTTGTGTGTGTGGGGTTAGAGGAGTATAATAAACCTAAAGGGAAGAGAACTGTCAATTATTATGTACAACCTCCCATAGCACAATAAGCACGCCTCGGTGGACATCAAGTACAATATGGAAACACTTTCCACATAGGCTCACACCAAAGATTACATAATTCCAATCACCTATGCAGTCAGAATGAACAGTAGTACTCCGAATGGACTCTGGTCGGATGATCACTAGGGTGTCTCCTCTTTTCAACGGGGGCTTTAGGGCGTTCAGGTAAAGGCTAACAGCCTGAGGACATCACAGCTTTTAGTCTGGAAAGGGCCTCTGTGTCTCCTTCATCAACAAAGGGAATGTGCTAGGGAACAGTTGTTTCTTTATACATCCTATACCTGCCTGCTGCAGGATAGCTGCTCCCGGGCACAGCAATAACCACCTTCTGGGAGACATTTACTCATCTGCACAGCCAGGGCCTAAATGCTGGCCCCTGCAGTCCAGGCGGTGTTCGGGCCGCCCACCACCTCAGGGGCACACCAAACCTTCAAGGAGTCACTATTAAACCCAAGCTCTGTGAGATATGGGAGCCTCTGGGGTCCCTCATTACATTCTTAGGGGCGGGTGGGGGGCATCATTTTGCATTACACCACTGTGGCCATACCTGCCTGTTGGGGGATATTTGCCCTGGGCACAACTCACAGCTGCCGGCTGGGGTATAGCTGCTCCCATGCGCAGGCCTTAGATGAGTTAAGACCATAATGGTTCCATTCACAGGACTCACAGTCAACCCAAGGTATGAATGCAGGGAATACTGCCATAGAGACCCGACAACTCTCAGTAACCTAATAAATCTGAAGGGTACAACTCTGAATCAAAAATACATACCAACAGAATCATTTTCTTAGAGTACTTGTACTCAATGAATGACTCTGCATGTGAACCATTCACGAAACATGCAAGAATTGCGTAACAGACTTGTTCCTACACCGGTTAAATGAACGAGAGTTGTTCATTTCTCCTATTTTCTATAATTCTTCTAGTATTTGAACTCACTGAACAACACTGCATGTGAACCATTCCCATGGGTGCATGAATTACATAACAGGCCGGTTCTTACATATTTTACCCTGAACCCCTGTCTGTCTAAGTCTCCTCTGTCCTCTAATTTTCAACATTCCTGGCTGGACTTTACTGTAATCTCCTATACCTAGTTTCAATGACCCAGCATGAATAAACATGTCCCAAAACAAGTAGATGTACAATACACCACTAACAACACTATTCCCATTCAATAACACAGTGCGCTAAAACAACTAATTAGGGTAGGGCACACATACTTCAAAGTATTTACTTCCAACTCCCCATCAAGAATGCAAAAGTACCTGAAAATGAAACATCTGTACCATTTAACAACAGTAACAAGGAACTTCCTTAGGACTGTAGACAGCATGCAACTAGCAGGTCTAGGAATCTACAATAGTGTTACTTGATATATGATTAACCAAAAAACTTGCAACTAACACTAGAACCTAACTCTGGGCTCCACATAATAACATGAGCTTCAATTCCCCATCAGGGGAAGTAAGCACCTATAAATTAACAATATATGCAATCCTACTTTTTAAATCTTACTTTATCGTTCCCAATGCTACGTAAACAGTCATGACAGAACAATGCCACTGTCCGAAACTAAATATTATTCACCAATGATAGGCATCACATCTCTCACATTAAAGATGTTTTAAGATTCGAATGTTCCCCACCGGCCGGTGGATGTAGGTGGCAGCTATTGTAACGCTTGTCTTTCCAAAATCAATAAAAAAGATTTAAACCATAAAGATGTTTTAATAGTAAATGGCTTCCACTCTTTCTCATCATCGACAAAACATTCAGTTCGGCTAATGCTTAAACTGACCATTGTGCAGCTCCGTCGAATGCCCAGATTAAGAGCACCCCAGTAAATTCCAGTATGTGGGGTAATTCTTATTTTGTGCGTTTGGTGGCAAATATTGCACCCCCATAATTTTCTACAGGTACATTTCAGCAGGTAAAACCTGTCAAATTTTGGGGGAGGGGGCGAGGTGAATATTGAGAAATGTGGATTTTGGTGCTGAAAGCATGTTTTATGTCCCATTTTTAGGACAACCTTGAAATAGGTGTAATTTATACACTTGAAAACTTCCAAACACTGTGGTGTCAGATTTTATCGGACACTATAAACGTTGCACTACACTCTGGGCCGCTTGTTATCATGGCCAAAGTCTAGCCAGCAGGCTAACTCTAAGACCGAGAAGTGTCTCCTCAATTCATACCACTCCCCTTTAAAGGGATTGAAGGTCCAGCAATCATTCACCTCCCATTGCTGGTCACATGTTATACTTTTGTTCTAACATGTTCACTTTACTCAACCAACTGCATCCTATATAAAGTTGCGAACCCCATGTTCATCATCAAAGTTTAGGTTATCCAAGATGATTCCTGCAGCATCTCTTTGAGTTCAAAAGTACCCTCCAGGCTCACGTCTTTAGCAGTTAGCATGGTGACCTCTCGCCATGACATCACAAAGATTCCAATCCTGGGATTTCATGTGAGAATGTAATGCATTCTGGGTGTTGCAGTCTTCATTTCCTCTAATTGAACTAGCTAGACTCACACACTTAACAGCAATGCTTTGTAGCTTAAAAGCCCAGGGTGGGAAAGAGTACAATGTCATGCATGGAGGTGGCCACCTTAGCTGTGAGATCACCACCAACAACCCCCCTCCGCCCCCCCACAACTCAATTCCCTCCCTTTCAAGTGCAGGCCCCGCCCTCAAGTACCTCCAGAGGGCTCAAGTTTCACAGATATTGCATTCTGGGACTTGAAGCCCTGTTTATTTTAAAACTACACTGGGTCTTTTAATGCAAAGCAAAAACCTGGACTGGGCGAGCCGCTTATGCATCTTGAAACGTTTGCTCCCACGTTGCAACGCCAAATTGTACATAAAATATTAACCAGGTGATATTAGGGCTATGTAAATATGCCGTACGTGGGATACATTCGCTTAATTAATATGCTCCTTTGTAATAGGGCGTTATGTTTTGTAGGTTTCTAAGGAGATTGTTTATTTTCTATTAATTGTGCTGGGCAGTTCCTTCCTATTTGTCACAGACAAGCCAATGGGCTCCATAGAAATCCATGTATGTACTAAATGGATTTTTTTTACCAACCCTCGAAGCTACACCTGTATGTGTAAATTCAATGCAAACGTTATCAGTCATTTAGACGAGGCACTTCCCTTAATCGGTGCTGCACGTCTGATTCCTTGTTGGGTGATCTATCACTTCTCAGAAGTAACTCCAACGCGCGTGCTTGCACCGTGACCGCACCTGGGAGGCGTCTTTGCTCAGCCCAGCTCGGCGAGCTGTGCAAACAGTTCCCCAAAGCCCTCAGAGATAATGGGTTTGTACTCGAGGTTCGCCCGGCCTCATTAAAGGCTTCGCTGAAATCTTTAACGTTTCCCTCTAATTGTCAGGAGGGTCTGAGAAGTGCAAATACGCTAAGGACTCAATCCACTAAGGAGGAGCGGCCGGAAGGAACTCGCGGACAGCAGCTCTTCTCACGGCTGGGCAGGGGGGAGGGGGGGTACGGATTTCTGCAGGTAGCCTAGCCTCGCCCTGAGGCGATTCAAACAGGACAGAGAGGCCTGGATGTGAGGCAGTTCCACAATGCTGGCAGGCCACATAATCCATACAGTGACTGGAACTTCAGATATTAATTTTGGTGCAACGCATCCGGTTCCAGGTCTAACGTTCAAATTTGGATATGTGGGGGCATATTTACGTTCCCTGGCGCATCCCTGCATATCAGCAGGGATGCGCCAGGGAAAATGCGTCACGCAAGTTTACCCTTGCGCCACGTCCGATGCGCCGCATTTACAATGCGGCGCATCGTGGCGCAAGGATAAGCAGATGCATGACGCATCTGCCGGCGGAAGGTTGGCGCACTGCTGAAGTTGTGTCGCAAGCGCGACGCAACTCCAGCACTGTTCCAACCTTCCCTATCCCTAACATGGTGCGTCAATCCTTACGCCTGCTTGAAGCAGGCGTAAGGATTTGACGCACCAGCGTCGGGAATAGTGACTGCGTAAAATCTTGTAGATTTCACTACGTCACTTTTCCGAGGCGTTCCTGCGCCGAACGCCCCCTGCGCTGATACGCCCACATGAAACCTGACGCAGGTTTCATGTGGCGCAGGGGTTTACTGCGTGACGCATTTTCCTAGATGCGTCACGTTGTAAATATAGCGCAACGCGGCGCATGGTTTGCGTCGCTGCTGCGTCACATGCGTGACGCAACGGCGGCGCAAAAGTGGCGCAAGGGGCTTGTAAATATGCCCCGTGGTGTCTATGACAAATTGTACTGTCTTTCTTCTTTGTGTATTCCCTACAATATATTGTGTTGTTTCTAGTACATATAGGTTTTTTTATTGTATATTCTGCCCTTTTTTTTATCAATGTATATAGACGATTTGATTGTTTTGTTTTAGTCACATTTATTAATAATTTGATTAATTCATGTATGAATTTGAAAATGGAAAACAAATTTTATGATATGTTTTTAATGTATAACTGATATAGATATATTTTGAGACGTTTTATAAACAATAAGAATAAAAGAAATATGTATTCTTGACTTTTTGTGTTTTGGCCCTGAGTTTTGAATTAGACTCCCTTTTGTATAAGTGTTGAGAGAACAAGTGGGCGTGTGTTTGTTGTGACTTATATTTTCAAGTTAGTTTACCTAAGGAAGTTTTTGTATCTAATAGGCCTAGTTCTGAGGCATTTTCCTTTTTTTGCAATTTTATATAGCGCGGACAGGGCGGCAGTGCTTAATTTGTAAAATAATAAATGCCAGGGTGGGAGAAAGTGCCCTCTTTCTTGCATGGTATGCCCCCACTTTTTGCTGAATTGCTGATGTGCTTTGACTGAGTGTGCCCTGGGCTCCTGCCAATCAGGTACCCAGGGCCTGTGTTCCTTCACTAAAACTGCATTAAAGCCTAAACCCAATTGGCATCTCTGGCCACAGGTAGGCCCCTGGTAAATGTACCACAGGTACCCAGGGCACTGTGACCAGAGAAGGCCCCCAAGGGCTGCAGCACTTATTGTGCCACCCTTGGAGGCCCTGTACCCTGACACACACACACAGCCTTTGCAGGCTGCGTGTCTTGGTGCAGAACAAAGTGAAGAGTCGACATGGCACACACCCCTGTGTGCCATGCCCACAAACCACTGCCCTGGCATCCATCAGTCACCCCTCTAGCTGGGTGCCCTATGCCAGTGGTGAGGGTACAGGTGCATGAGCCCTGTACCCCTACAGTACCCAGGTCCATTCCTGGGCACTGTAAGTGCAGTGCTGCCATTAAGAGTATATGGTGCTGGGAGCTTGTCATCACGAACTCCACAGCACCATAATGGCTGCACTGAAGACTGAGAAGTTTGATATCAAACTTCTCAGCACATTAAACCCACACTGATGCCAGTGTGGGATTTAATGTAAAATGCACGACAGAGGGCATCTTAGAGATGCCCCCTGAAACTCGACCAACTCCCAGTGACCTGACTGAGTGGCTGCCGAGGCTGCCACCACCAGACATGTTTCTGAACCCCTGGGTCGAGAGCTTGCCGCTCTCGGGGGCCTGAAACAATGCACACCCTGGGACGAGGTGCCAAGCCTCCTCCCCCAGGATGGGCAGGGTTCACGAAGGAGAAGCTTCAAAGGCATACCGCCTTTGTGAGCCTCTCCAGACCACTTGCTGTACTCAGCAACTGGTCCCCACTGGTTCTACCCCCCACTTTGGGCGGGAGACCCGGCGGGAAAAACAAAGTGAGGAAGAGAGGTGTGCCCACCTCTGCCAACTCCACCCCTAAGGTGGAGGAGGCGAGGTGAAGCACAACCTCGAGTCCCCGCCATCTTGAGGATGGGGGACCCAGCCAACCAAGGACAGGCTCCTGCCCCCTTCCACTGGAGAGTGGCAGAATAGGGGTGTACCCACCCCAGGGAAGGGACCCATTGGTCCCTGCCCTTTACCTACCTGTAACGCCCCTAAATTCAGTATTTAGGGGCACCCTGAACCTTCCTTCCTCAGATCCAGCAACAACAAGAAAAGGAAGAAGAAGAAGAAGGACGAGAAGCCGTGCAGAGCTAACAAGAGGACGACGCCCACTGGCTTGGCCCCAGCCCTACAGGCCTGTCTCCCCTCGAACCTGCTCCTGCAAAACCCCGGCGTGTCCAGCGGCCAGCAACCTCAAAAACCCCGGAGGACCTGCCTGCCTTCACTTTCCAAGCTGTTTCTCCCGTGAACACCGGACGTGCTTGAACTGCAGCTTCTGGTGCCAGCCAAAAACCGCGAATCCCGCACACTCTGCACCCGCCGAATCCGGCCCGAGCTCGAGTGGGCAAATACCCAGAGGAGGTCCCCCCGACGATCTTGACCCGAGATCCGGCGACCCCTGACCTGCCTCAAGCCTCCTGACGACGCCTGCAGCCTCAATCCAGAGGACCCCCCCTACCGCGACCAGAGCGGGGAAGAAAATCCGACGTCCCAAGGCACCCCTGCACCCGACGCCCCACGGCCTTGTGTGCCCAAACCAATGGTGCCTAACCAACCCTCTACATCCCAACTTACCTCTCGAAGTGGTGGTTGCTCCTGGAAGATCCTCGTCCCCGAGCCTGCAGTGTTTCTTTGTCCCGGAGAATCTCCATTGAAATCAACAGGGCACCCGACCTCAAAACAGCACCCTGCACCTGGCCGCCCTAGTGCCGCTGAGGGTGCCCCTTTGGTGCTAACTTGGTCCCTTACGTGCCCTGAGCTTAACCCTAGGAGCTTTGCTCCCACAACCCCGTGGCCTGCTTGCCAGCAGCCACCAACCGGAGTCCCCCTATCCTCCATAGGATAACATTGGGCCTCAACACTCTGCACCCGGCCGCCCTAGTGCCGCTGAGGGTGCAACAACAGTGCATCACTGACCCTGGGAGACCCCTGAGTCTAACCCCAGAACCCTAATTCAAAAGACCGATTACTTACCTTGAAACCGATAACTCATTTTTCCTCATAGGATAACATTGACACTTTTTCTTCCAAAAAGTTTCTGTCGACTTTTGAAAACTACAAATATTCCTTAAAAATCAGCCGAATAACAAAAATGCATTTTCTCATCTGTTTTCAGGAAATGTCCCAGTGCTGAATCCAGGATCCAGCACTGAGTAAGAAAAAGTATCGATAACATAACTTACCTGCTAAGTGAATTTCCTCCCATAGGATAACATTGGTGATTCTATGTGAAAAAGTTTCTAAGAGTCAACTTTTGAAATGCAATAATATTCTTTAAAAATCGTACCTTTAACCAAAACGCATTTACTCACCTGTTTTCAGGAAATGTCCCAGGGCTGAATCTAGGATCCAGTCCTGTGTAGCAAAAGTAATCTGAAAAGTAATTAACTGCATTTTACTTAAAAAGCCCGTTCAATTGAATGTACTATACCTGCAATGTGTTACAAACTGCTTACTTAAAACTGTACTCATAAACAGTATGATTCTACCCTTAAAAATAGAAATTATTATTTTATTTATTTATTTCTCTAGTGATTCTAAAAAGTGTTAAAGTGTAATAGTGTTCCATGACATGTCATGGAGAAACACTAAGTGTTTGTTAAATACCCCTCACACACTATGAATCCCATAGTGTCATGCTTCATCATAGGGGTCTTCTCGTCCCTCTACGGGGCAGGGCGTGCTACAACCTGCGGATACGCGGGAGCACTGTATTTATGAAAATAGGCTATGTGTAGTGTAGAAGTGAGAGTGGTAGGGTCTGTGATAAATCAAAAGTTAAAAATTCCCTGGCTAGTGGAAAAAACACATTTTATTCACTTCCCTAGCTGGAAACATTAAAGATTGAAAAGGGGGTGTGTAGGGGGTATATTCTAATGCGATGCCCTCTACCGGGTCAACATGTTTCATAAGCAGTCCCCACTGCTTACTCGTCAGGACCTAATCTGATCCCTACTGCACTCAAGATATATTGCTTTATTTATATATGTTGTATGCCTAACTTTCAAAACAAACATGCAAAAATAAACATGTCTGAAAAACAGGGGTAAAATTCCTCCTAGTAGTTTTCAAAAACCAATTCGGAATCTGTAATGATGAAAAAACATAAAACAACCCATTAGATTGTTTTATCAAACACAACACCATAACGTGGAATCACAATGTTGCCGTGATATATTTTATCGAGTTTCTGGTGCACAACACTTCTTAATGCTAGCCAGTGATTGTAATGCCCACCTGATGGTACCTTAATGTTAATTAGCTGAAACATACACCAGAAAAACACAAAAACACGATCACACACACATTCACAATTATCCGTTCTTTTCTAAGTGGTTCTGTGTACTATGAACTTCAAGCGCAACTTTTAGGCAAATGAGGATAAATTCAATCATACATTCGAAAGGGGAGACACGCAAAGGGAAACAAATCGACCTGTCATGTCTAAACACTGTACGAATTGCATATTTTATATCGTTATTGCCGTGATATATTTTTCTCAAGTTTCTAATACACCACACTTGATGGCAAGTTTTTATCGTTATACCAAAAGAAAGAAAGAGGAAAAGCACTATGTACATACTCTATTAGATTAATAACCAGGCTTCATGAGCTTGCACCGAAGAGGAGGTTGCCTTGAAATAATCACTGTAGGTAAATTAAGAGGTCACATGACATTAGTGTTTCGCCGATCCCACCATGTATTTCAAAGTGAGATCAGAAGAAACTACTTCGTATTTAATAAACGAGCCGCGTTTAAAGACCTGCTCGAGTCTTACTCACATGAAAAAGGCTATGCCCTCGCCTGTAAATACCTCCGTACAGCTCCGTGGAACGTTGTGAATACGTTCACGCCGAGTTTTTATCTGATGTGTAATTGAAGGAAAAAACCGCGAACCGGTTTACAAAACAACTAGAATGCTAAGGATTCAAAGATGGCCGCCATTTATGTGCCGATGGAACTACCCTCCTCAAGAATATGCCTTCTATGATCAAACCCATTTTTTAGGATCACGCCAAGGAAGAAACAAAGGAAGGAATCGAAGAGGGAACAACGTACACTGGACACCAAGGGAAGAGGAACAAGTGAGGGTATCAACCAGGAGCATGACACAAGCATCAACAAGCAGATAATGAACTTGGTGGTAAATTTAACAGATGAAAATCTTACAGCTGCTCAGATCTCAATTTTGGAGAAAGGATTAGGGTTTGTGCCGACATCGAATATGGACAAATTCCTACTATGCAAGGAAATGCAAGAATTTATGAGAAGATTGAAATTACAAGTCTTTTTCAAGGATAAAGAAAAAATTGAGACACAAGAAGGGGATACAGGCTTAAAACCAAAATCCACCTTCATACCACCTGACTCCACCCTCCCCATAGAATTGCTTACTTTTGAGAAAGCAGTCATGAAGGACTTGTAGGATTTAGACCCTATTACTAATCGAGTTTTTCAGAACATAACTAATGAAGAAAGAAAAGCGATACGAGAGCTAAGCAACAACCCCAAGCTGGTGATAAAACCTGCGGACAAAGGGGGGGCGATAGTCATACAATCTGCAGATCAATATGATCAGGAATGCAGACGCCTCCTCCAGGATCAGAGGAATTATGAAATCCTAAGTCAGGATCCAACAGAAAGGATAAAGGTAAAAATAACAAGCATGGTAGAAGAAGCAATGGCTCATGGATGGATGACCAAAAAAGAGGGCGACTTTTTGATCCAAGATTCACCCAGAACACCTTACCTGTATACTATTCCAAAGATACATAAGAGTCTAGAAAAACCTCCAGGTCGCCCAATTGTGTCCGGAATAGCATCCATTTTGGAACCAGTCTCTAGATTTGCAGACGCATACTTAAGACCTATGGTGCAAAAAACATCCACTTATTTAAGAGACACTAAAGATGTCCTAGTACTCCTAGAAAATCTCTCTTTTGACCCTCAACATCAACTTATGATCAGCTGTGATGTTGAAAGTTTATACACCAGTCTCCCCCACAATGAGACTTTAAATATCATTGAAGAAGTACTTTTCGATACAGACTGGGACTATCAAACACCTAGGAATGTTATTATGGAATGCTGCAACCTGGCATTGAGAGAGAACTTTTTGAGTATAACCAGACTTTATATCTCCAGAAACATGGGACCAGCATGGGGAGCATTTTTGCTCCCAGTATAGCTGGTCTCTATGTTCATCATCTGGAGACAACAAAAATCCTACACCCAGACAACCCCTTTTACAACCACATAACCACCTGGAAACGGTATATTGATGATATACTTATCATCTGGGATGGGGATGAGGTGACAGCCAAACGTTTCATTACTTGGCTCAATTACCAAGATGATTTCTTAAATTTTACCAGTACTATTTCAAACAAAGAACTGGTCTTCCTTGACCTAAATATATCACCGAGGGATGGGAGACTCGTGACCACAACGCATTTCAAAACAACATCCAAGAATTGTCTACTGTTATATCAAAGCTTCCACCCTAAACATCTACGGGATAATCTCCCCTACGGTCAATTTTTACGTCTTCGACGCAACTGTACTGAAGTTACCGACTTCAAAATACAATCAAAGGATCTCAAAAAGAAACTTGATGCAAGACAATACCCGAAGAGGGTAATAGATCAGGCCTATAAAAGAGCACGTAACAACTGCAGAGAGAGTCTTTTAGAACCTGCCCAACCTAAGCCTGAAGACAGACGGCCATTCTGTATAACAACATACAACGCCAGCTCTAATCAGGTAACCAAGATCATTAATAAGCACTGGCGGATCTTGAACAGTGGTGGGATGAATCTCCCAAAACCAATTTTTTCGCACAGACGGGGAAAAAGCATTCGTGACATGATTGTACACACAAGACCCCGACAGATTGAACTAACTGGTCAATCAACAGCAATGGCAAAAATACACGGACACCACCCATGTGGGAAATGTATAGTCTGCCAACTAACAAGGAAGAGCAAAGAAATCACTTTTCAAAATGGCACGAAATGGGAACAGAGAAAATGTACTACTTGCAATAGTAGCAATGTAGTATACCTTATCACCTGTCCTTGTCTACTGGAGTATGTGGGAATGACAACACGCCCAGTTAAAATAAGGATAGGAGAACACAAAAGCAACATTAGGTGCAAAAAAGCACCACAAAAATGGCATCCCACTACCTAGAAAAAGGACACGTGCCAGAGGACATCTCTTGGACAGTGATCGAACAGGTCCCAAATGAAAGGAACCTTTTTGAGAAGGAACAGAGATGGGTGTTCCGTTTAAAGACAAATATCAGTGGTTTAAACGATGAAATTCCATGGGGCCAATTATGAATATTACTATGATCACTGGACTATCATGGAGAATGTAGTCCTAGATATGATATATAGTGTTCTTTTTCTCCCTGCTTGTCCCACTGAACATCTGAGGCCACCCCTCTTTTTTCTCCCCTTGTTTGTATAAACAGAAGCTCATGTTCTTCGTTTGTGTATATATTTTTGGGATTTTCTCAAAAATTGTTGGTCTTGAAACGCCAACAACTTTTTGATCTACTCCTTAGTAGTGATAACAGGACTATCACAAGTGTAAGGTCCTAAATATACTAAGTGAAAAATAACCGGTCATTCTAGGAACTATATTAATGCCTGACAGTCACAGTACCCTTGTGCAACATGCCCTTGGAACATTGTATATACTAGCCTTTATGGAAAGATCGGGCTTTTTTATCAGTCCAGGAAGTGGTTCTTTTTCAATACAGCATCGGCACATAAATGGCGGCCATCTTTGAATCCTTAGCATTCTAGTTGTTTTGTAAACCGGTTCGCGGTTTTTTCCTTCAATTACACATCAGATAAATACTCGGCGTGAACGTATTCACAACGTTCCACGGAGCTGTACGGAGGTATTTACAGGCGAGGGCATAGCCTTTTTCATGTGAGTAAGACTCGAGCAGGTCTTTAAACGCGGCTCGTTTATTAAATACGAAGTAGTTTCTTCTGATCTCACTTTGAAATACATGGTGGGATCGGCGAAACACTAATGTCATGTGACCTCTTAATTTACCTACAGTGATTATTTCAAGGCAACCTCCTCTTCGGTGCAAGCTCATGAAGCCTGGTTATTAATCTAATAGCGTATGTACATAGTGCTTTTTCCTCTTTCTTTCTTTTGGTATAACGATAAAAACTTGCCATCAAGTGTGGTGTATTAGAAACTTGAGAAAAATATATCACGGCAATAACGATATAAAATATGCAATTCGTACAGTGTTTAGACATGACAGGTCGATTTGTTTCCCTTTGCGTGTCTCCCTTTTGAATGTATGATTGAATTTATCCTCATTTGCCTAAAAGTTGCACTTGAAGTTCATAGTAAACAGAACCACTTAGAAAAGAACGGATAATTGTGAATGTGTGTGTGATCGTGTTTTTGTGTTTTTCTGGTGTATGTTTCAGTTAATTAACATTAAGGTACCATCAGGTGGGCATTACAATCACTGGCTAGCATTAAGAAGTGTTGTGCACCAGAAACTCGATAAAATATATCACGGCAACATTGTGATTCCACGTTATGGTGTTGTGTTTGATAAAACAATCTAATGGGTTGTTTTATGTTTTTTCATCATTACAGATTCCGAATTGGTTTTTGAAAACTACTAGGGGGAATTTTACCCCTGTTTTTCAGACATGTTTATTTTTGCATGTTTGTTTTGAAAGTTAGGCATACAACATATATAAATAAAGCAATATATCTTGAGTGCAGTAGGGATCAGATTAGGTCCTGACGAGTAAGCAGTGGGGACTGCTTATGAAACATGTTGACCCGGTAGAGGGCATCGCATTAGAGTATACCCCTACACACCCCTTTTCAATTTTTAATGTTTCCAGCTAGGGAAGTGAATAAAATGTGTTTTTTCCACTAGCCAGGGAATTTTTAACTTTTGATTTATCACAGACCCTACCACTCTCACTTCTACACTACACATAGCCTATTTTCATAAATACAGTGCTCCCGCGTATCCGCAGGTTGTAGCACGCCCCGCCCCGTAGAGGGACGGGAAGACCCCTATGATGAAGCATGACACTATGGGATTCATAGTGTGTGAGGGGTATTTAACAAACACTTAGTGTTTCTCCATGACATGTCATGGAACACTATTACACTTTAACACTTTTTAGAATCACTAGAGAAATAAATAAATAAAATAATAATTTCTATTTTTAAGGGTAGAATCATATTGTTTATGAGTTAGCTGAACCAGGAGGTAGATTCTATCTTTACACCTCTTTACTCCCTCCCCCATTTGTTATTTTTTCATACTTAAAACTGTAACCAAAACCAGTACAAGTTACACTGCAATTTTGAACTGTGTTCATACAAGTAATTTACTACTGAAAAGTATTTTTATGCTTACCTGTGCCAGGCTTGCTTGGTTCTAGAAATAAAACAACAGTATATTTTTTATACAAAACAATTGGCCTAGAGTTCAGTTCTTGAGTGTGTGGATTCGTTTGCTGACTGAGTGTGTACATCAAATGCTTCACACTGTCCTCTGATACTGCCTTACTGCTCGACCAAGCTACCACTTTGGAGAGTAAGGTTCTATCTAACTTTAACCTCTGCCTACCTCTGGAGACCCTTGGACTCTATACACACTGAACCTCTCTTTGGTGCAGTATATATAGAGCCAGTTTCTTACACAGGGCCCTCGTCAGGAGATCACTGCTGCTTGCACCAGTCATTGCTCCTACCAGCGGTGCCTATAACAGTACCAACACAACTTCTAACCACCACACACATAGCAGTGTGACAATTCCTACTATTCTAGGCCCCCATAGCTGTAAGAATGGCTTTTTCACATCTTTTAGACATTTTTAATGTATATTGAATTATTAACCCCTTCGCTGCTAGGCCTTTCCCCCCCCCCCTGTGCTAAGCCTTTGTTTGGCTATTTGGGGTAGTTCGCGCTTAGGCTCCTGTAACGTTTTGACCACATAAGGTATCCACGCCAAATTTGCGTCCTTTTCTTCCAACATCGTGGGGATTCTATAGATACCCAGGGTTTGTGGATTCCCCTGGAGGGGACCCAAAAATTAGCCAAAATAAAGCTAAATTTTGTTTTTGGGGGGAAAAATGGGAAAAAAGTGCTGCAAATGAAAGCGTCTGTTTTTTTCCCTGCAAATAGTATCAACAAAGGGTTTGTGGGGATGAAATCACCATCTTCCCAGCTTTCAGGGACTGACAGACTTTTGTCAGAAAACCAACATTTTTTACACAGTTTTGGCATTTTACTGGGACATAGCCTATTTTTGCTATTTTTGGTGCTTTCAACCTTCTTCCAGTTAATGGTAGAAATGGGTAAGAAAGCAATAATAGATCCTGGAAAGCTATACATTTTTGAAAAATAGACAAAATTCTGAATTCAGCAAGGGGTCATTTGTGTAGATCCTTCAAGGTTTCTTTATAGAAACTAACAGTTACAAATAGGAAAAATTGAAAATGAGTTAAAAAAACAGCCATTTGTGCCAACGTTTTCACCTGTAACTTCTTCTAAGTATGACAGATGTTTGAAAGCAATACACCGTTACATCCGCTGGACCTTTCTAGTTGTGGGGATATACAGGACTTGTAGGTTCACCAAGAACCCGATGAACCCAGAGCCAATAACTGAGCAGCGTCTTGCAATGGTTTTTTATTATGTACTGGGTAAATAGCAATTCATTTGGGAAAATATATACAGTGAAAAATCGGGATGAAAGACATCTATGTATTTCTGAAATTGGTACAAAATATAGAGTTTAGAAACAGTAGCTATTTGCACATTTCCGAATTTGTGAGTACCCATAGTAGCATGAGAATTCTAGGACCTTTTTCAAAGTGACTTCTTTTTTACACATTGTCTTTCATTTGGAAGGCAGAAATGCATCGAAAGTCAAAAGGTAATAACAGTTGCTCTACTATTCTGTATTACCCTAAGTCTCCCGATAAAAATGGTACCTCACTTGTGTGGGTAGGCCTAGTGCCCGCGACAGGAAACAGCTCAAAACGCAACGTGGACACACTTCATTTTTACAGTGAAAACTGACCCTTTTTTTGCAAAGTGCCTAGCGGTAGATTTTGAACCCTAGCTCTGCCTGCACCTAGGGAAACCTAGCAAACCTATACATTTTTTAAAACTAAACACCCAGGGGAATACAGGATGGGGTGACTTGTCTGGCTCTCACCAGGTTCTGTTACCCAGAATCCCTTGCAAACCTCAAACTTTGTAAAAAAAAAACACATTTTCCTCACATTTCTGTGGTGGTAAGTTCTGGAATCTGCGTGGCTCGACAAAATTCCACCCACTCCGCATTCCAAAAAGTCTTCTGAGAAAAATGGTACCTCACTTGTGTGGGTAGGCCTAGTGCCCGCGACAGGAAACGGCCCAAAACGCAACGTGGACACACACATTTCACAGTGAAAACTGACCCTTTTTTTGCAAAGTGTCTAGCTGTAGATTTTGAAGCCTAGCTCTGCCGGCACCTCAGGAAACCTAGCAAACCTATCCATTTTTGAAAACTAGACACCCAGGGGAATACAGGATGGGGTGACTTGTCTGGCACTCACCAGGTTCTGTTACCCAGAATCCCTTGCAAACCTCAAACTTTGTCAAAAAAACCTCATTTTCCTTACATTTCTGTGGTGGAAGGTTCTGAAATCTGCGTGGATCCACAAAATTCAACCCACTCCGCATTCCACAAAGTCTTCCGAGAAAAATTGTACCTCACTTGTGTGGGTAGGCCTAGTGCCCATGACAGGAAACGGCCCAAAACGCTACGTGGACACACCACATTTTCACAGTGAAAACTGACCCTTTTTTTGCAAAGTGCCAAGCTGTAGATTTTGAACCCTAGCTCTGCCGGCACCTAGGGAAACCTAGCAAACCTATAAATTTTTGAAAACTGGACACCCAGGGGAATCCAGGATGGGGTGACTTGTCTGGCTCTCACCAGGTTCTGTTACCCAGAATCCCTTGCAAACCTCAAACTTTGTCAAAAAACCCACATTTTCCTCACATGCAGCATTGTGATTGGTCTGAGCGCCGTGACAAGGCGCACAGCCAGGGGCTGGAGGGGTGGGCTTGTTCTCCACGAAGGCTGTAATGCAGCTTGCATGGAGAACACGGTATGTGCGCATGTCTGTTTTGGGCGGCCCGAGAGGGCTGGCCAAGCACTCATGCTCACATAGGGATTGTAAACCACTCCTCCCTCTCTCTGAGAGCGGCCCCGCCTCACAAAGACGCTGCAACAGGAAAAACTAAAATGCTAATAAACTCGAGTTATTATCATTTTATTTTTCCTTTTTTTACACTGCAAAAAGCAGTGGGGCAACGCTCCTCCGCCTTAGCGGAGGGGCCACCACTGTACACTTAGCGTGATAGGGGCGTGCAATGGGTGTTGCGGTGGGCGTTCCGCCACAACACCCATTGATTTTGACGCTGCCCCATATTTACAAGAGTGGCGTAAATATGGGGCAGCGCCAAAATTAAGACCGGGGAAAACTTGGTCTTAACATGGCGAAATGAGGAGAAATGCTTTATTTCTCCTCGTTTTTGCTGTTTCTATGTGTGCTGCATTGTGCAGCACACATAGAAACAGCAAAACATCATTGATTGTTTATGTGCAGGAAGATGTCCCTTCCTGCACATAAACAATCATTAAAAAATGACGAGTTGCAACTTCTATGTGTGCTGCCTTCTGCAGCACACATAGAAGTTACAAAACGCCATTACTGATTGCTTATGTGCAGGAAGGGACACCTTCCTGCACATAAACAATCTTTCCCTGCAACACAGGCACCCTTGCACAATTGTGCAAGAGTGCCTGCTTTGGCGCTACACACATACATTTACCACCAGCGCTAAGGGAAAGGCAGGGGTGGACCATATTCTTGTGAATACGGTGCATCCTTGCGTTTGGAAACTGTCGGAGCGCGGCATTAGCCTTCTTGGCTTAATGTCGCCCTCCGACAGTTTCCTAGAAAATATGGCCTCTAGTTTTGAAGCAATTCCATCAAGCAAGCCTATTTCCAACCTCATGCCACAAGCCAGGTTATGAGATATGCTACATACCTATGACTACAATATTAATCCACTTATTGTGATAAAGCTTGAGCCTCTGTGAAAAGACAGGCTAAAGTAAGTGTGTGTGTTTTTTTAATGTATCACTAAAAAAGCTAATGGGCCAGAACAACTAGGTGCACAGTCACCTTGCATGATCCTAATTCCTGCACCACATATATTTCACTCTGAAAAGAAGTAGATCCTGAATTACTGTTACATTTTCAATAGTCTATATCGAATTTTCATTCGGTTGTGTTTTGTTATCTTCAAAGCTTTTTTAAGTCTCCACAGACATAACAAATAGCAACTAGATGACTGGGTGTCAACTCCCACCCAGTAGGAATTGTCTGCTTGTGTAGAGGTTGCCAAAGTGAAATTCACCCTGTCTATTTTAATTATTGTCCTTGAATATAGGGCACATTGATTAGGAGTTGGGTTGTTTGTAAGGAAATTCTTTAAACCTGCACTCTTTATTCTTAAGCTTTCTTTGTGGTCTGCCTTATTGGGACCAGCAAGGGCAGAAGAGTAGGGGTTCTACTGCTGTGTTGTTTATTCACAAGTGTGGCCCCCGACTTTTAAGGGTTGTGAGGATGGTTGGTCCACGTTTGAAGTTCATTGAAAAGTATGTATGTACAATGTATCGCTGAAAAAACAGAGAGGTCTGGAGACCTGCACATACACAGCTATCCCATATAATCCTACACTGCATGCATTTTCCCTCACTCCCGAAACAATTGCATCCCAAAGTCCTGTTTTATTAGGAACCTATTGATTTCAGTGAATTGTTCTTTAGAACTGTGATATGTTCTCCTCTTTGCTTGGGTAAGTGTGCAGCTTTTGAGAGAGAGTTTCCAATGCTGCCAACCCTCATTGGGTTGCCACTACTAGCTCTTACTGGCTCCTCACTACTGACCTTCACACCACCGCCACTGGCTTCTGGTGAAGTCGAGGATCAAGTTCAAAACACTATACATCATGGATAACTCCCAGGGGAACAAATACCTCAGCACCTGCAAAAATGGACAACCCACCTCAAACCATTCAGAAAGAACAACACTATAAAGTATTAAAAAGCCTACACTTTGCAACCACATGCCAAATCTTGGTAACCCACTGTACGCCAACCATTAACCTACATTCAGTAAACTCAGGCCTTCCTTCAAGTGACAAAAGAATGTAGTTGCAGGACCAGAGACAGCTTTGAACGTCTTCCTATCCTGAGGGTGCAGAAGCTTCTACTGAGGCAATTCCAGAGGTGGCAGTTAGTCAAGGAACTTGGCATACTTGAGGTGAGAGTGGCCCTTTTTAGGTCTCGCCTAGAGCGCAGCGCGAATGCGCTGCTCTAGGAGAGGGCCTCTTGGAATCACTCCAGACATTCAGAAAGCTTTCAGAAAGCTCGTGCATGTGGTTGTCACATCAATTGGCCTTTGCGTGTGGCTTTCAAGAAATGAAAGCACGCAATTGGCCAAAGGCAGGTGCATGTCCCACCTCTTCTTAAAATGTTCACTCCCATGGCCTATGGGTCTCTGGAGCGAGCAGGCTGGCAGATGCATTCCTCCTGGGTCACGTGCTTTCGCTTGTTATCTGCTAAAGCAATTTATTGCCTTTCCGGCCAGCTATAGCTTTCATTGCATGTTTGGCTATTCCTGTATCCTGTATCAGGTTACTAATTGATGTTGATGTTAACGCGCCGCCCTGCTTTTCTTTGAAATGCTTGTTCCTTACTTGCATTCCGTCACTTGGCATCTTTGCTACCCACAACAATCTGTGGTTTCGAATCCGTGCTGCGACTGGCAACAATTCTCGAATGGCCACACTAATGGTGTTCTCACTTGTACAATGTTCCAGTGAGAGGCCTGGAGACAGCCGTCCATCACAGACAAGTCACGGGGCGGTGTGGGCATCGGCACAGAGGGGAGGCGAGGGCTTCAACACCCGCCGGGACGGCGTCTGCTCTGCAGGGACACACAAACACACACACCGGGGAGCTGTGCAAACTTCCAAACCCCAGAGTGTATTATTCAACGGGACCTGAAGCTTCAAGCCAGAAAAACATAGTCTATGAAGTAATTCAAAGCACGCTCCTTAAAGGTTTCTCGTTTTTTTGTTACTTTTCTTTTACCAGCATAACTTGTACGACTGAAACATCAGAGGCAGAAATGAGAAGTTGTTGGTGACTTGCAGCAGTACGTTAGCAGCGGGTGCAGCCAGTTCATTTCTGTATCTACCCCCTAATCATGGGCCTCATTAGATGTCGGATGTTGCTTATCTGTTACTCGTCTTTGGGTTGTATGTTTAAGGACAGTCCCTTGGCCACCTGTAGCTGCGGGCCCGGCTTGAGTGGGCTGGTTGAAGGAGCTATAACCGTGTCTACACGCTGTACGCACTTGAGGTGATTGTTTGTCGGCACCTTTTTATTGGGCACGAATAGTCTACCTCAGCCTATTTTAAATATAGAGTGAATGGGGCACATGCGTGGCTGCTGAGACTTGTGATCTTCTGCACCCCAGCCCTTTCTCTCAGAGACAGAGCAGCATCTGCAATATCGGCCCTTCACATGCCCCAGACATTTCCCTTGGCAGGGCCCCTTGCAACCAAGGCCAGCAACGTGAATGGTGAAGCATTTTACAATGAATTGGAACATTACAGCCACCAGTTGTGCTTTGCCCGCCTGTGTGTGCTTGGTTTAGCAAACATATGGAAATGCAAGCAATTGTCCTGATCTTACCTTGTAATGGGAACAACAACGCAATTTATGGGAGTAGGGGCTGCACACTGCCGTCACTACTACCCCTCCCCCCCCCACCCCATTAGATCACAGCTCAAAAACGATACGCTTTTTGTTAGGGCTGTTGTGTTAGACAGGTTGCTGGCTCCGCGGCCAGTGTAGAAATGTAACAGACAATTGCTGCGGACGTGTATTGATCTGCAAGCCACAAACAAGTCCGCATGCCGAAAAAAGGCCAACTGAGCAGTCTGTCGTTCCAAGGTTGGTAAACTGAGTATCATTAAACCAAGCAATATTATCACCTGTTAATTACAGCACCTAGAAACAGCATAAGTGCGGCACGAAGCACTACATATGAAACATGCATCATGAAACTGCCACCTTCCCATTCTGAATTGACAAAAATCTGGGACGCCTGGTCACCCTACTTGAGTTGAGCTGCACATAAGTATACTGCGTTATAATAAGAAGTGAATACATGCGTGTTCTCTGCCTCATGCGGTGTGGCTTGAAAACCATGCGGTGTATGTAGCCTGCAGCGTTTCTGGGCGCCAGGGATGTGCCATGGTGTAATATTTTGCTTCCATCCTGAAGAAGCGTGGCTGGCACCAAGCCTTGGAAGAAGATCTGAGACTTCCGTCCGGCCGACCTCAAATTGTGATAAGGAAGGCAGTGTGTGGGGGTGCCCCTGGCTTGGAGGTAAACGTCACACTGCAAATAGCCAAGAAGGGCAGACTCACAAAGCTTGAGCCAGGCGGAAATTACAGAGGATGAAGGAGAAGGAAGCCTTTAATGATAAATCAAAAAGACGTGCGAAATATACCACTTGTGTCTTTAAATGAGATTTCGGAACAGATTGGAGAAGAGAGGAACCAGAAGGAAACAGAAAATCTTTCCAATAAAACTGACCTGTCTGCCTTTGGGCCCTAGGGGATGACTGACAGGGGTCAGGGCTGGGCGCCAAAAGCAACCCTGGGCCCGTTTTACCATAAGGGCGCACTTTCCCTGTTTGAGCCAGGGCATACAAACGTGCGCCAAGTGCAAACAGAGAAAGTGCGCCCTATTATGATGAATGTGCTGCCCTCAGGACAGCCACAAACTCGTGGTGCCCCAGGGGCAGCGCATCCACCTGAAACAAGCATTGGCATAGCCAATAGGTCTCGCCTTTGGGACCTTATAAGTGTTTAGCCATGCAACAGTTGATGTTGTTGCACCAATGATATTGTACTGCATAACTAAATACTTATAAGGTCCCAAAGGCGAGACCTATTGGCTATGCCAATGCTTGTTCACCATGTAAAGTAGGGGGGCGCAGGCATTTTTTGCCTGCTGTTGCCACAGGCTGACAGTTGATGCCTGGATGTGACAGAAACTTTTAGGCTTCCACATACATTTTACAGGACTGTATTGCAGACAGCACCCCTGCCCAGCTGGAGCAATTGCAACATTGACCTTGCTCTAGTAGATATACTGGTGGCAGTTGAGGACAAAACTAATGAGGAAATATTTCTTAAAATGTCAGGTTTGCGAGGTAATAAAACCTTATTCTATAGTAAGGTTGAAACCCTTCCTGCTCACTGAAACTTCACAGTGGTGCATCTAAGTCATTGAATGAGTCTGATTCTGTAAAGAACATGTTTCTGTAGGAGATCATGGGAGACAGAGTTCAATAAACTTTATATCCCTTGTCTGTCAATGGCCATTTGCTTTTTACCTTTACATTCTGTTACCCAAAAGAAATATATTTTGGTTGTTGTTGCCTTCTGTAATACACTTTTATATGTGTGGTTACTGTGCATAGCTTGCTGTTGAGTGATTTATTGATTGATGTATTCACTTGTATAGCTCATGTAAGCCACTCGGTGTTCTCTAGGTGCTAGATCTAACTACCAGCAAATTCCATAGTTGATCAGATTCGTTTTTCTAGCTTTTCTGAAGATTAAGTGGTTCCGCATTTGTCTGAGAATGAGAGGGAGCGTTTTCCACATTTTAGGGGCTAGATATTGAAATGGCCTGCCTCCAGGCTGTGCTTTCTGTATTCTAGGAATTTGGAGGAGGGATTGGCCAGAAGATCTTCAGCATCTTTGAAGAAGGAAGTGTTTTAGGTGATCAGTGGCCCCATGCAGGAACTAGCTATAGAACATTTTAGGAGTCTGGTACTGGATCTTGAACTTGACAACCAGTGTACCTTTTTCTTGCCCGTGATACTTACACTTTTCCAGTTTGCAGACTAATCTCACAGCATAGTTTTGGATACGCTGGCACCTGTAAATTTGTTTTAGCAGCAACTCTTAATACAAAAAGTTGCAATAATCCAATCTGGACCAAATGTAGGCAGAAACAATGAATGTATGAGTTTCTTTTGAGAGAAATGAAAGAATTTTCGTCAATGATCTTGGTAGACTAAAACAGGCGCTCAACACATCAGAGATATGGTGGCCACAAGCCAGATTATCATCAAAGGTCACTTCCAAAGATTTGAGTTTAGCCAGCAGGGCAGGAGGATTCCTTATGATGCAGCCCAAAAGCAATTGTTCTACTTTTCCCCAAATCAAAATGCTCTTCTTGCCGGCATTGTGCTTTATACAATTGTGCTTCTTCCATTGTTGGACTGCCCCTAAGTAGCCATGGAGTTCGGCCGTGGAAGTAGGTGCTAGTTGCTTTAAGCCGACAACAATATGAGTGTCGACCCAGTAGGAATAGGAACGGCAGCCAAATGAGTGGATGATGCATACTAGCGGTTGTTCACAGAGGCTAAACAGCGTCAGAGATAGCTTGGAGTCTTGTGGAACTCCATGTGTAATGAGGGGAACACTAGGAAATTTAATAGTGGCTGTCTCAGAGCTTGAGAATGCCCAGATTTGAACCAGTTCAACACTGTCTCTTTTAATTCTGATACATCTAGGCTGTTCAACAGCATCTGATGGTCTACTGTATCAAACGCAACAGAAAGATCCAATTGAATCCTTCCTACAGTATCATTTTTACCAGGAGTAACTTGGATGTCATCGGTCATAACTAGTGCAATCCTAGTCCCTTAGCCTGGATGGAAGCCCATCTGCCAGTCCTCCAGCAGATGGACATCCTCCATGGCCTTTGAGGGTTGATTGGCCACCAATATTTCCAAGATGTTGCCAAGCGTGGGGACGGGAGTTGTTGGGTGATAGTTGTTAACAACTACCGGGTCCCGATTAGGTTTTTTTAGTAATGGGGAGACCACACCATGTTTTCAAAGTGTCAGGAAGGTGCCCTGAAAACAGAGAGAGTGAATAACTCTTGACTTTTCCTACTAATACCGGCGCAAATAATCTGATGGTGAAAAGGTGTCATTCGGTGACCACAATTTGGAAGAGTGTAAAAGCTGGGTTACCTCACCGATGGACAGTGTTCTAAAAGGTAGCACATGCGAAATACTGAGCCTTTTGCTAGGTGGTGCAAAGAAAAACTGCTTTAGTAGCTAGAGGATTTATATTTCAGAGTACATTGTTTGAATGTTATATTTTTTAAGCATAAATTGTTTGGATTATTTTAATAAAGAGGCCTGCCATTTGATTACTAAAACTCATGACTAATAGGCATTCCCATCAACACCCTCCCCCCCTGCAGAGGATTAAAGGATTAAGAACATTTCTAATGACAGCAAACAGTTGTGCTTGAGTCTTTTCTTCTTTTACTTTAGTGATCAAAAAGTGGGATTTAGCTACCAAGGGGGCTTGTTTATTAACGTTTAACTGAGACCTCTACTGTAGTTGGTTAGAGTTAGTGTAAGTTACCCTCCATCTATGTTCATCCTGACGTGTGCAGAGCTTTTCCTGTCTGGTCTTCTATACAAGTCAACCTTTATTTAGGCTGTAGTGTAAACAGTTGGTTTACTTGCAACGCTTGCATCAAGAGCCTGTTTGATACAACTTTGTAGATTGGTGACGGCACATCGTGATCCACTGGATCTCAGCGAGAGTGCCCACGTGTGACACCTGGTTAAATGACATGACCCAGTGGGTGCTGGCTGAGGAAGGGCATTTAAAAGAGGTCCAGACAGATGGATGAGATAGAGGTGGGCGAAACCACAAATTAACAGGGAGAGCCGAGCCAACAGACATCACGTAAAAACGTCACATCATGGCACTGCACTGAGAAGAACTCATTAAAAGGGTAGTTTTAAAATATGAACCATTAATGAACTAAGAGGCAAGACTGTTATCGTATAAAATTTAAATCCTGTACATGGTTTTCTGAACTCATATATTTGATAGTGCTTTCATACGCGATAATGATGAAAAAGGAGTTCTGGTTAAATAAAATATTTGCCTAAGATCACACAATTTAAGCGGGGAACCTGCGATTTATGCAGGCTTTCTGGTTTCACTTTATACAAATCACCCACTAAATGTGTATCTGGCTTCCTTATGTTTGCTTTTACCTCTGAACATTTCTCTGCAACTATTATATAGTGCGATATGGACCCACAGGTATTCGAAGGCTTTACATGAACACAAGTTACATTACAAAAGTTTGCAATTCTTTTTTATAGGCACGGGGAGATTAAGTGATTTGCCCAGAATCACAGGATGTTGACTGACATCCGGACTCGAACCAGGTTCCTGAGTTCCAAAGCCCTGACTATAACGCTGCATCCTGGGTGAGTAGAGTGAGTGGCATTCAGAAGCCACATGAAAGCTCTGCTCGTTATGGGCTGGAGGTTCCAACAGCACCTCGAGCAAAACTAGAGCCCACCATCTAGCTCGAGCTTTCAGCGGCTCGCCTGCCTCTACGATTAGAAAGTAATAGATGAAATTGCAAAGTGGGGAAATGATCAACTGCTCACTACAGAGTAGAGACTGAATTAACAAGGGTTGTAAGGGTTGTAAGAGTGATGTGGCGAAACACTGGGGGGCTTATTTACAAGCCCCTTGCGCCAATTTTGCGTCATTTTTTACATGGGGAAAGTGACGAACGGGTGGCGCAAGGGGCTTGTAAATCTGCCCCTGGGTCTTCTTTAAGGCCGTGCTCGATTGCTATCTGCCCTGCAGGGCCAGTGGCTGCCCATGAAATTCATAAAAAGTAAAAAATATATATATTGATGCTCATCCACGGGTTAATTTGTGCAGGTGGCTGCTAGTAGGCACCCCTGGCACTTACTACAGGGGACTGGCACTCTTTACCAGCCACTGAACTGTCTGGGACCAGTCTGAGCAATGGGAGACAGCACATTAGTCCTTCTTTGATGCGAGTCCGCAATGGGATTGGCAATCATTGTACCTTTCTGGTGGTCCTGAATATGCAGTGTGGAGGTCTTGAAAGTGTTGGTTCGGGGTCTTGCTGGCATGATACGATATACGCACCCGATATATGCATCTACTTTTTAGAGCCTCTGATGACACTGCCTCCCACCGGCTGAGGAAGGGACAGCTAATGGAAAGGGGGACATGTACTGGCTGCTTCCAGCCTGGCTCTTGACACTTGTTGTCTGCGGAAGACACCGAGTCTTAACACTCTCCGTTCCTCAGTTCGGTGGGCCGCTATTCGCTGCTAGTATGTGGGGATATACCTTGCACTGCCACAACCAGGTGTTATCAGGGCTTTAAGTGGGCCCGGTCTGTCCGGGTCTGAGCACCGGCAGTTATTTTCAGGGGGCCTCGAAATGGGTCTCTATCGGGCTCTATTTTCGGGCCTCGTAGAGGTAGTCCGTTTTCTTTTTTTTTTCTTGGACTAATGTTACACACACATACTTAAGCAAATCAAGCTAATGCGCTCCCAGTACCCCTGGCATCCCCACACCAGCTCGATTAGAAGCGCAACTAGAGCCAAATTTCGGGAGGGGCTAAGGAAAAATTTCGGGGGGGGGCTCATTATTCCAGTAATAGAAAGTGTGGAGATGCAGGGGCTCTAAGAAGGGGTGAGAAAACGACAAAGAATCATTAACATGCAAATGGTCTTTTAAAGACCTGTGAAGTACTCGGGTGCTGCTGTGTGTGTGCCCGGGAAGCTGTCTCAGCCCGGGCTGCCACACACGACAGGGGGGTGGGAGGTGGGGGGGGGGGCTGAAGCCCTTTGAACCCAATGGGCGTTGCGCGCCTGAGCTCGATTATGAGGTCTTCCTTTAAAGTCCACTTCGGTCCTCCGATTCTGAGGTACCTCTTCGATTGCCAGTTTCTGAGTTGAGTATCGCGCATATGCCCGAGGCCGGCAGAGCTCTCGACATTGGCATTTGGGTTCACCCCGTCCGGATTTTCCAGTTTATGTAAGTACCGAACGAACGCCATGTTTTTCAAAAAAACCTCATTCCAATGATAAGTTACCTTTTTAGAAACGTTATGTGAACTGGACCTATCTAATAGAATAGACGTAACCAGATAGGACAGTGCGGAGCACTGCAGAACTAGTCTGGTCTGAGCACCAAACCACAAAATCAGTTGAGATTTTAAAAAAATAGGATAGTGTCACGAAAGAAAATTTAGGGTTTATTTTGAGCAAATGACAACTTCTATAGTACTATATACGATGAAAGAGGACGTGTTACCCTTGAGCTTTTTCTTTCAGGTAAAGTGACTGCTTCCTAAAAGTGGTTTTGAAAATAGACCTTTCCACCAAGTAGTTTACTGCAGGTCAGCAGGGTTGGATTGAGATAAAAAAATCGTCCGGGGCACGCTAAAAAAAGTGGCCCACATTTGCAGATTGCCTTTCCGCAAAGCACTGCTTCGGCGAAGTTTTTTTTAAAAGAAGGGAGTGGGTGGGTCTCTGACAGAGGCATGTTTTCTTAGGAGGGGAGAGAGCAAGCCTGAGCAGGGAATTCCAAATCTAATGACACTCTGAGGAGTCCTAGAGCTGACGGCTTGTCAGAGCAGGGGTTACTGCTACACTAGTTATCTTTATTTAGACCACGCCCCTACTTAGATAGGCCACACCCGTTTAATGTTTGCCCCGCTGTAGGAGAGTAGGATCTGCTTCACATGGGTACCCCCACTTTTTGCTGATGCTTCACTGTTTTTCGACCTTAGTCTGGCTGGGGCCCTGCTAATCAGAACCCCAGCCTAGCTGCTTCCTCTTTAAAATGGTTTCCATGTGCCTTAGGCACATCTCTGATTGGAATCTGGAGTGCCCTTATAAGTCCCTAGTATATGGTATACTATGTACCCAGGGCATAGGTACCTCAGAGGCCTACCAGGGGCTGCAGCATGTATTGTGCCACCCCTGGAAGGCCATCCAAACTGACACCACAGGTCTGCTACTGCAGCCTGGGTAAGGTGGTGCATGCACCCCTTACTGTGATATAGGCTACCTATATCACTACATACATACACACATATAAACCTATAAGTCACTCCTATGGCAGGCCTTATCAATCCTGAAGGCAGAGTGCGTGGTTCCTATGTGAGAGGGTGCCCCTGCATGAGCTGGGCCCCTCTGCAGCGTTCGGAGACCCTTCTCTGATGCTGTTTGTAGTGCAGCCCGACCATATACTCTTAAGCGCATTATAACCTCGCGTTAAATGCTAACTTTGGGATGGCTGCACGGAAACATGTCGTGTTTGGTGTCAAACATCTTGGAATACTACCCCCCGCCAGTTCTGGCGGCGGGGGTAGCATTCCACCCTTCTAGAGGGAGAGACATGTACACACCGGTATACCCGGTACTGACTTTCCAGAGCCCTGGCATCACAAAATGGATGCCGCTGCCACAGACACGAGTCTGGCCTCCTGCTGCTGACCGAAACTCCGGCAGGGGAGGCCTGGACAATAGGTTTCCTGTCCCAGGGAGGTGTAACCACCTCCCCAGACAGGATAGTGTGTATTGGGGCTGGGCGGGAGCACTCTCTGGTGCTTTGAAGTCCTGCACTGGGGGCACATTTGGTGTCCCTGTGCATACCCCAGTTCAAACCGGCTCAGGGGCTTCCAGCCCCTGCTCTGGCGCGAAACTGGACAAAGGGAAAGGGGTGTAACCACCCCTCTGCCCTGACCCTCCCATAGGTGGGGCCACAGAGTATGTCCAACCCCCTACCTTAGTATAAGTAGGGGACCCCAGTCCTTAGGACTTTAGATTAACCTGGACGAAACTCTGACACAGAATCCTGGACCTTCGACGCTCTACTTCAAGATTAGAGGACTGAAGAATCTCCCTTGGGGTCAAGGAGTGACTCCCCTGCTTGGCAGGCACCAAAGAAGCAATTGTCCGGTCTGCATCGCTGAAGCTCCCGTCGGACGCCGAAGTCTTTGCATCACCAGAGGTGGATTTCCAGACTTCCCCGAGGCTGCCCTGAGTCCCCAGCAAAGCTGAGGCCCGTAGCTGTCGTGGGTAACGTGGAACCGTGACCCCTGGACACCGATCGCATTTGCAAGTGCATCCTCTTCTGGGTCTCCCACGAAGTCGTGCTTTGGGCTCCGAGTAGCCCCAGCCTCCAGCACCAACTGCACCGAAGATCACTGGCCTCCACTCCACGAGTGTCCTGTGAGCCAGCTCCACGTGCATCGACTCGAGGCTCCTTCGCGGTCGCTAGTCCGTTGGCTAGTAGGCCCTCCCGAAGGCCAATCTTTTTCTGCTTGGGCTCCCTGGTTGTTCCAGGTGTGCCCTGACTTACCCTCGCTGGGTGAGTCCCCCAGACCTTGCTGGTCTGCAACATCGTCCTTCTTCCATTTCCACGAGACTTGCCGTTGCCAAGGCTTGTTGGGTCCAATCCGGTCGCTGACACCCCTAAAATCGACAGACGTCATGGGACAGCTCGAATCCAGCTCCTGGTCATCGTCGACGCCTCCTGGACCTCGTGGCTGAAGAGTCAAGACGACCGTCAACCTACCTGAAGCACTCGACATCGGTGGGCATCTGCTCATCGCCTTCCTGGTCACTGGCTAGTGACCCAGACTCTGTCCCCTCTGCTTTCAGGTTCTTCAGATCTTCGATCCACCTTTGGATCCACCCGAACACTTTCGACTTGGCCGCCAGCAGCACTTTGCAGCAGATCGCCATTGAAAGCGACGACGAAACCCGACCCCGAAAGACACCTATGCACCCGGCTCCCCTGGGTGAGGTAACTCGAGTACTCCGGTGCTCCCGTGGGTATTGACACTAGAACAGCCTAGTTCTCAAAGGGTTTGCTCCAAGTCCTCCTCTAAGTGTCCCTTTTCTTTTAAATTCTAATCGCGACTTTCCCCATAGAAGTTAACGGCGGTTCGCGGCTGTGTTCATACACTGCACGCGTCCCCCGTGGGTCCCCTGTGTCACTACCTTGGGTGGTTCCTTGTGGTCCAAGCACTTCTACAGGCTCTAGGCCTTGTGTCTAGCTCAGTCGTGGTTCTTATACCACTTTATTGGTATATGGTTTGGTACGCCCCTGGGGCTCAAACGTGTATTTGTGCTATTACTGTAGATAACTAACTTATAATTTATGTATTTCGAACTCTAGCCTCATAAAGAGACTAGAGGGGTGTGTTTAGTAATAAATACATATATTTTGAATATATACCTGGTGTGGTCCTCTTTCATTTGGTCACTCAAGAGATTATAGACTGGTAAAACAAGCTGCTTTACATTCCTTCAAGACTTAGCCTGAAGGCTGCTCTCCATAGCTACCACTAGGATAGCTTTCAATAAAGGTTGTCTTTAACCTATCTCCAATAAGGGGTTGTTTGGACTGGTGCAAGGTGCCCACTATAATTAGTGGACAGCATATGCCAGGCCAACTTCTCACATTGGTGTGCAGCGTGTGGGATTCCAGCTTGCTATTGTTTTACCAGATAATCTCAATTGAATTGATCAACTGAAAACCACTAAGGGTACCTAAGGTACATATAAATCAAGCTTAGTAATACAGTAAGTTCTACTGAACTTAGAGTTGTGTGTTAAGGGATAGCACACCCTTTCTACAACTCAAGAGAGTTTAGTAGGCCACACTAGAGTAGGTAGTGCATACACCACACCTCACTAGTAATGTCTTCAAAGCCAGGACCCAGTGAGTCCTTGCCAGAAGCCAGTGGGCTTCTTCCCTCCAAGTATGATAAACTCCCATTCTTGGAATTGAGAGCATTATGCAATACTAGGAAGTTGAAGGCAGGCAAAAGTGCCAGCACCCAACACCTCAGGGAGGTGTTACTAGCTGATGATCTCAGCAGGCCCCTAGGGTCTGAAGGGGTAGGCAAAGAGGGTGGGGCAGAAGATGAGGAAGGGGTCAGGGGTGAAGAAACCCAGGCCCCCCCTCTGAAACTGGCCAGGAAGGTGAAAATGACCTTGTCCTGGAAAACCCAATTCCTCCTGTGGAGGAGGAGGAGGGAGGATCAGACTGACCTCCCCTTTGTCCCCCCAGGAAGAGTTCTGAGTGTGCCCAGAAGGTCTAGGTCTCCTTCTCAGGAGTCTAACCACTCTGACACCTCAATAGGGACCTCTGTCTCCTCTCATAGGAGGGAATCCTCTCATGAGAGGAGAAAGAGACTGATTCAGTATGAGCAAACTCAGCTTGAACTCAGAAAACAGCAATTGGCTATAGACAGGGAGTCCCTAGATCTCTATAGAGAGAGACAAAAGTTGGGACTAGAGTCCCATGGTGGCAGCAGTTTCCCCAAAGATAGGGAAAGGTCTTATGACCATAGAAACCTGAGCAAGATTGTCCCTCCCTACCAGAGTGGGGATGACATCCACAAATGGATAACTGCTCTAGAGAGGGCCTGTAAAGTACAGAGGGTCCCTCAGGAGCAGTGGGCAGCAATCTTGTGGCTCTCCTTTGCAGACAAAGGTAGAGACAAGCTCCTCACTGTTAGAGAGGAGGATGCTGATAATTACAAAGTCTTGAAGAGTGCTCTAATTGATGGGTTTGGCCTAACCACTGAACAATACAGGTTAAAGTTCAGGGATACCCAAAAAGCACAGACTCAAGACTGGGTGGACTTTGTTGATTGTTCTGCCAAGGCTCTGGAAGGTTGGTTATTGGGCAGTAAGGTATGTGACTTCACAGGATTGTACAATCTGATCATGAGGGAGCAGATTCTTAATAACTGTCAAAATCAGCTGTTGCATCAGCACCTGGTAGACTCTGATCTGACCTCTCCCCAAGAATTGGGAAAGAAGGCAGACAAATGGGTCAGAACCAGGGTGAAGCAGAAGGTACAGAACCAAGGTGGTGACCCTAAGAAGCAAGATTCGAAAACCTCTGATAAGGGTGGGGAGAAGGGTAAAGATCAAAAGTCTTCACAAGGCCCCCAAAAATCTTCTTCAGGTGGGGATTCACAGTCTACCAAAGGGAAAGGCCAAAGGAAACCATGGTGCAAGGTCTGTAAGCAAAAGACCCACTGGACCAGTGATTGCACCAAGTCCAAAGACTCTACTCCAGCCCCCACCAATGCCCCTAAGGCACCTGCTCCCCCTAGTGCAGTTACAGTTGGTGGTGGGACTACACAAGCCAAGGGTTTAGTAGGGTTGACCCTGGGTAAAGAGATGAGCTCTGACCTAGTCAGAGAACTCACTCAGGCTGTCCTAGTCTGTGATGGAGGCATGGATATGACCTCCTCTGTGAGTCCCAGTAATCTGGGCAAGTACAGACAACAGCCCTTAATCAATGGAAGAGAGGCTTTGGCATTTAGGGACACAGGGGCAAGTGTCACCATGGTGACACAAGACCTTGTGAATCCTGGGCAGATTATACTTGGTGAAATGTACCAAGTGACCAATGCTAGCAACGTCAGAACAGACCATACTCTGGCAGTTGTTAACTTCTCCTGGGGAGGGGTAACTGGCCTTAAGAAGGTTGTGGTAAGTGCAGACCTACCCGTTGAATGCTTGCTTGGCAATGACTTAGAAACTTCAGCTTGGGCAGAAGTGGAGCTCAGGACCCATGCAGAAATGCTGGGCATCCCTGCAGATGTGTTTGCTGTGACCAGGTCACAAGCCAAAATGTCTAGCACTGAACAGGCCTTGGATTCTGGAATAATGGACCAAGTGCCCTCCAAGAAGAGGAGTAGTAGGGTAAAGGCAGTGCCTTCCCCTTGGCTCAGAAGGAAGATCAGTCCCTTGAGGGGGATGATCTCAGTCCTGAGGAAGGAACTGTCCCAGAGGAGCTTGAACCTGACCAGGTTGAGTTCTTGGGGACAGGGGGCCCTTCCAGGGCAGATCTGAGCCAGGAGCAGCAGAGCTGCCCCTCTCTTGAACCCCTCAGACAGCAAGCTGCTGCTGAGGCTGCTGGGAAAGCTAGTGGTCCCCATACTGTGTATTGGGATGATGGACTCTTGTACTCAGAGTGTAGAGACCCCAAGCCTGGTGCTACCAGGAGGTTGGTTATACCTTTGAAGTTCAGGGGCTTCCTATTGACCCTAGCCCATGACATTCCCTTAGCAGGTCACCTGGGCCAGAACAAGACTTGGGACAGAATTGTCCCTCACTTTCACTGGCCCCACATGTCTGAAGACACCAAGGAGTTTTGTCGCTCCTGTGTAACCTGCCAGGCCAGTGGCAAGGCAGGTGGCACTACAAAGGCCCCCCTGATACCACTACCTGTGGTGGGGGTTCCCTTTGAAAGGGTGGGGATTGACATTGTTGGTCCCATGGATCCCCAAACAGCATCTGGGCACAGGTTTATCCTGGTGGTAGTGGATCATGCCACCAGGTACCCAGAGGCTATTCCCCTTAGGACCACTACAGCACCTGTGGTGGCAAGGGCCCTCCTGGGAATTTTCTCAAGAGTGGGCTTCCCTAAGGAGGTTGTATCAGACAGGGGTGCAAACTTTATGTCTGGATACTTAAAAGCAATGTGGAAGGAGTGTGGAGTGACTTACAAGTTCACCACACCCTATCACCCACAATGCAATGGTTTAGTTGAGAGATTCAACAAAACCTTGAAGGGCATGATTAAAGGGCTCCCAGAAAAGCTTAGGCGAAGATGGGACATACTCTTGCCCTGCCTTTTATTTGCGTACAGGGAGGTGCCTCAAAAGGGGTTGGCTACAGCCCTTTTGAACTTTTGTTTGGTCACCCTGTCAGGGGTCCATTGTGCTTGGTGAAGGAAGGATGGGAGTTACCTCTCAAGCCCCCAAAGCAAGACATAGTGGACTATGTACTTGGTCTCCGCTCCCGGATGGCTGAGTATATGAAAAAGGCAACTAAAAACCTTGAGGCTAGCCAGGAACTTCAAAAAGCCTGGCATGACCAAAAGGCTGTACTGACTGTTTACCAGCCAGGACAGAAGGTGTGGGTGTTGGAGCCAGTGGCCCCAGCAGCTCTCCAAGACAAATGGAGTGGACCCCATACCATTGTTGAACAGAAGGGTGAGGTTACCTATTTGGTGGACCTAGGAACACCCAGGAGTCCCCACAGGGTTCTCCATGTCAACAGGTTAAAACCATATGTGGACAGGGCAGACATGGGCTTGCTCATGGCTACTGATGAGGGACAGGAGGAAGAGAGTGACCCACTCCCTGACCTGCTCTCACAGAACCCTGGTGATGGGTCAGTGGATGGTGTAGCCTTGGCAGGCAGCCTCACTACCCAGCAGCAGACTGATTGCAGACAGGTGCTCAATCAGTTCAGACACATATTCTCACTGACACCCAGTCAGACTACCTGGTGCACTCATGAAGTGGACACTGGGGACAGTCTGCCTATTAAAAATAAGATTTATAGGCAACCTGACCATGTCAGGGACTGTATCAGGACAGAAGTCCAGAAGATGTTGGATTTGGGAGTTATTGAACCCTCAGATAGCCCTTGGGCTAGTCCAGTGGTCCTTGTGCCAAAACCTCACACCAATGGTGGGAAAAGAGAGATGAGGTTTTGTGTGGACTACAGGGGTCTCAATGCAGTCACTAGGACTGATGCCCATCCAATACCAAGGGCAGATGAGCTAATAGACACTTTGGCCTCAGCCAAGTATCTAAGCACATTTGACCTGACAGCTGGCTACTGGCAGATCAGACTAGCTGATGATGCAAAGCCAAAGACAGCATTCTCAACCCCTAGTGGGCATTATCAATTTGTGGTGATGCCCTTTGGTCTGAAGAATGCACCTGCCACTTTTCAGAGGTTGGTGAATACAGTCCTTACAGGTCTGGAAGCCTATAGTGCAGCATATCTAGATGATATTGCTGTCTTTAGCTCCACCTGGGAGGATCACCTGGTCCACCTCAGAAATGTTTTACAGGCCCTGCAGAAAGCAGGCCTGACTATCAAGGCCACCAAGTGCCAGATAGGGCAGAGTCAGGTTGTGTACCTGGGCCACCTTGTGGGTGGAGGCCAGGTTCAACCACTGCAGAGCAAGATCCAGACCATCATGGACTGGACTGCTCCAACTACCCAGACTCAGGTGAGAGCCTTCTTAGGCCTGACTGGGTACTATAGGAGATTTGTCAAGGGGTATGGATCAATAGTGACACCCCTGAATGACTTAACTTCCAAGAAAATGCCCAAAAAGGTTCAGTGGACAGTTAGCTGTCAAAAGGCATTTGATGACCTAAAGCAGGCCATGTGCACTGCTCCCATTCTACAGAGTCCTGATTACTCCAAGAAGTTCATTGTTCAAACTGATGCATCTGAATTGGGGGTAGGGGCTGTACTGTCACAATTGAATGATGAAGGTCAGGATCAGCCAGTAGCTTTTATTAGCAGAAGGCTGACCCCTAGAGAGAAACGTTGGTCAGCCATTGAGAGGGAGGCCTTTGCTGTGGTCTGGGCTCTGAAGAAGTTGAGGCCATACTTGTTTGGTACTCACTTCCTTGTTCAAACAGACCATAAGCCCCTCTTATGGCTAAAACAAATGAAGGGTGAAAACCCCAAACTGCTTAGGTGGTCCATTTCCCTACAGGGGATGGACTTCACAGTGGAACATAGACCTGGGAGTAACCATGCCAATGCAGATGGACTCTCTAGGTACTTCCACTTAGAACATGAAGACTTAACTGGGCAAGGTTAGTTTAATGTCCCTACGTTTGGGGGGGTTGTGTAGGAGAGTAGGATCTGCTTCACATGGGTACCCCCACTTTTTGCTGATGCTTCACTGTTTTTCGACCTTAGTCTGGCTGGGGCCCTGCTAATCAGAACCCCAGCCTAGCTGCTTCCTCTTTAAAATGGTTTCCATGTGCCTTAGGCACATCTCTGATTGGAATCTGGAGTGCCCTTATAAGTCCCTAGTATATGGTATACTATGTACCCAGGGCATAGGTACCTCAGAGGCCTACCAGGGGCTGCAGCATGTATTGTGCCACCCCTGGAAGGCCATCCAAACTGACACCACAGGTCTGCTACTGCAGCCTGGGTAAGGTGGTGCATGCACCCCTTACTGTGATATAGGCTACCTATATCACTACATACATACACACATATAAACCTATAAGTCACTCCTATGGCAGGCCTTATCAATCCTGAAGGCAGAGTGCGTGGTTCCTATGTGAGAGGGTGCCCCTGCATGAGCTGGGCCCCTCTGCAGCGTTCGGAGACCCTTCTCTGATGCTGTTTGTAGTGCAGCCCGACCATATACTCTTAAGCGCATTATAACCTCGCGTTAAATGCTAACTTTGGGATGGCTGCACGGAAACATGTCGTGTTTGGTGTCAAACATCTTGGAATACTACCCCCCCGCCAGTTCTGGCGGCGGGGGTAGCATTCCACCCTTCTAGAGGGAGAGACATGTACACACCGGTATACCCGGTACTGACTTTCCAGAGCCCTGGCATCACAAAATGGATGCCGCTGCCACAGACACGAGTCTGGCCTCCTGCTGCTGACCGAAACTCCGGCAGGGGAGGCCTGGACAATAGGTTTCCTGTCCCAGGGAGGTGTAACCACCTCCCCAGACAGGATAGTGTGTATTGGGGCTGGGCGGGAGCACTCTCTGGTGCTTTGAAGTCCTGCACTGGGGGCACATTTGGTGTCCCTGTGCATACCCCAGTTCAAACCGGCTCAGGGGCTTCCAGCCCCTGCTCTGGCGCGAAACTGGACAAAGGGAAAGGGGTGTAACCACCCCTCTGCCCTGACCCTCCCATAGGTGGGGCCACAGAGTATGTCCAACCCCCTACCTTAGTATAAGTAGGGGACCCCAGTCCTTAGGACTTTAGATTAACCTGGACGAAACTCTGACACAGAATCCTGGACCTTCGACGCTCTACTTCAAGATTAGAGGACTGAAGAATCTCCCTTGGGGTCAAGGAGTGACTCCCTGCTTGGCAGGCACCAAAGAAGCAATTGTCCGGTCTGCATCGCTGAAGCTCCCGTCGGACGCCGAAGTCTTTGCATCACCAGAGGTGGATTTCCAGACTTCCCCGAGGCTGCCCTGAGTCCCCAGCAAAGCTGAGGCCCGTAGCTGTCGTGGGTAATGTGGAACCGTGACCCCTGGACACCGATCGCATTTGCAAGTGCATCCTCTTCTGAGTCTCCCACAAAGTCGTGCTTTGGGATCCCAGTAGCCCCAGCCTCCAGCACCAACTGCACCGAAGATCACTGGCCTCCACTCCACGAGTGTCCTGTGAGCCAGCTCCACGTGCATCGACTCGAGGCTCCTTCGCGGTCGCTAGTCCGTTGGCTAGTAGGCCCTCCCGAAGGCCAATCTTTTTCTGCTTGGGCTCCCTGGTTGCTCCAGGTGTGCCCTGACTTACCCTCGCTGGGTGAGTCCCCCAGACCTTGCTGGTCTGCAACATCGTCCTTCTTCCATTTCCACGAGACTTGCCGTTGCCAAGGCTTGTTGGGTCCAATCCGGTCGCCGACACCCCTGCAATCGACAGACGTCGTGGGACAGCTCGAATCCAGCTCCTGGTCATCGTCGACGCCTCCTGGACCTCGTGGCTGAAGAGTCAAGATGACCGTCAACCTACCTGAAGCACTCGACATCGGTGGGCATCTGCTCATCGCCTTCCTGGTCACTGGCTAGTGACCCAGACTCTGTCCCCTCTGCTTTCAGGTTCTTCAGATCTTCGATCCACCTTTGGATCCACCCGAACACTTTCGACTTGGCCGCCAGCAGCACTTTGCAGCAGATCGCCATTGAAAGCGACGACGAAACCCGACCCCGAAAGACACCTATGCACCCGGCTCCCCTGGGTGAGGTAACTCGAGTACTCCGGTGCTCCCGTGGGTATTGACACTAGAACAGCCTAGTTCTCAAAGGGTTTGCTCCAAGTCCTCCTCTAAGTGTCCCTTTTCTTTTAAATTCTAATCGCGACTTTCCCCATAGAAGTTAACGGCGGTTCGCGGCTGTGTTCATACACTGCACGCGTCCCCCGTGGGTCCCCTGTGTCACTGCCTTGGGTGGTTCCTTGTGGTCCAAGCACTTCTACAGGCTCTAGGCCTTGTGTCTAGCTCAGTCGTGGTTCTTATACCACTTTATTGGTATATGGTTTGGTACGCCCCTGGGGCTCAAACGTGTATTTGTGCTATTACTGTAGATAACTAACTTATAATTTATGTACTTCGAACTCTAGCCTCATAAAGAGACTAGAGGGGTGTGTTTAGTAATAAATACATATATTTTGAATATATACCTGGTGTGGTCCTCTTTCATTTGGTCACTCAAGAGATTATAGACTGGTAAAACAAGCTGCTTTACATTCCTTCAAGACTTAGCCTGAAGGCTGCTCTCCATAGCTACCACTAGGATAGCTTTCAATAAAGGTTGTCTTTAACCTATCTCCAATAAGGGGTTGTTTGGACTGGTGCAAGGTGCCCACTATAATTAGTGGACAGCATATGCCAGGCCAACTTCTCACACCCGCCCCTTTTAGAGCACCCCCAGTTTTTTTTCCCACTTAAAGCCCTGGGTGTTATGTTTCTCTTGCTTTCGTTTCCTCTCTCCCTGCTATTTTCTTTGCTTTCAATTTCCCATGGGACTGGAGGGGGAGATGATGTGCGTGGCGCGGGGGTACGAGGGGAGGGTAAAGAAATGCACCGACGACAAAATATTAACATGTAATTAAGAAAGTTATACATTTGCTCTTAATTATAACCATCAGCCACAGTTTATGTTGTAAGGTAAGCATCAATAAAAAATATATTTAAAAAAAGTTGCAGATTGGTAAGGGCTACAGGTAAGTTTGATTACTCAAATGTATCGGCTCTTTTTTCAGAGGGCCTATCAAAGTGAAGCCTTCTGTGAGCATTGAGCTTGGATAGACAGAAGAATTACTGCATGATATGCATAACTTATTTAACAAATATTACCTCCTCGTCTGTTGCCTCTACCTAGTCCTTACTGCCTAAGGTATGTGTACCTCTCAGACAGGTACCTCACTGATCACCTGCCAAAAAACAGAAGAGAAATCGATTCCTCACGTTGGGAGGTTCCTCCACTTTACCTCCAGGCACTTTTTTTAGGCACAAGGAGATTATGTGCTTGGCACAGAATTACTGGATGTTGAACCATATCCTCTCTCCACTTCCAGACACTTCAACCTGGGATTCAAGTAAGCCCCAAATCATGTTATGTGCCTGTATCCAACTCATCACCTTGTTGCTCTCACCAAGATTTATTTTTATTTTTTTCAGGTATAGTTCTACAGGTATTTCTAATCAACACGGTTTACTGATACTGCATGGGCAAGGATTTGGTGGCTGGCGTTATTTATCAACAACAAAGTAGGTGTTTATTTTTCTATTTACATTGCTAACCTGAACATTTAGTTTCAGAGGACGAAAATGTTCTGATTGATTTAATTTAATTCAACAAATTGAAATCAACCGTATCTGGTAATGTTTTTCATATTGGTTGGTGTTTGATTCCATTGTATTCATACCCTGAATTCAATGGATGCAGATCTCCAATTCTCTTCCTCGCATCATTGCTTATCTTTGTTAGCACAATGAGGAGAAGCATTCTACTGTATTCTTTTAGAGCTCTTAAAGTGCACCATTGCATCACCACAAACATCTCATCTGGGTGCCATTTTGGATCCGGTCCAGTTATCTCATCATGATTCACATTGCCAGTACTGTTGCCTGGCAGGGCACCATCTTTGAATGGGCTATGATGTGATTGGTTCTAGGTCTCCATAACTACAGTCTGGCAGCTTTCAGGTTCCTTGCTGTTCACTTCTAATTGCATTATTAGGTTGTCAAGCGAACACGAGATAGTCTCCAAGCTCTTCATCCAGCAATGTGATTCTTCAGCCATTTCATGGGAAAATATGAAGGGATTCATGGAACAGACTTTGTTTACGCTAATTACCAAAAAACTTCGAGTAAAACTTCAAAGAAGAAACATTTTTCACAATCTTGTCCCTTGTTCACCTTCTGTATCCTCTTCAAATGCATCTTCAAATTTGTCCTCCTGGCCTTCCCTTGCCTATAATACTGTGTCTGAAGATGAAAACGATCCTTTCGATGCAGACCCCAAGGATATGTACATTAAGAATGAAGGATTGATTCCTCTTTTGAATTATCTAAAGGGGAGTTTGGGTCTTCCAGGATTGGATCCTCAAGTCACTTCCTTTGGAAGACTTTTTCACCAATTTGACAGACCTTTACCTGTTAACCTGCTTATATTGAGCAAGCGCGCGGACTCACCGATGTGCGGCATTAGGACCCGGGGTCCCAGAGGGCCGGCTCCATCCTCCTTCCTGGGGCCGTCCCCGAATCTTTGGCTTAAGGAGGGGAGGGCGGACTTTCTGGAAGGGCCTCGAACTTCCAGGTTGTGACAATGGCGCTGGCGTGTGGTGTCACTTCCGCTCACCGCCTGCTGTGAGGTTGGGGCCTATTTAGGGCACTGCGGCTCGGGCCCCAGCATTTTCACCTTTACAGCGGCGGGAGCGGAAAGGAGTTTATCCCACCCACCCGTCCCAAAGAAGGTGGTTTGGCGATTTGGTGAACACCAAGAGCGCTGGCCAACAGCAACGGGGTCCTCCAACGCACTACCTAGGGCACAGGGGCGGCTCCTCCACTAGAGCGGAGGAGCGTCGCCCCACTGCTTTCTCGCAGTATGAGAAGCAAAAACATAAAATGGTAATAACTACCATTTTATGTTTCTGCTTCTCGCACTGCGAGAAAGCAGAAGGGTTTGGTTGCAGGCGGGCGGGGCCGACCTAACCAGTTATGCGCACTCTGCCCTTCTCCATGCTGGCTGCAATGCAGCCTACATGGTGCACATGGCTGGGCCATTAGCCCAGTCGCGGCCAGCATGACTCGCAGGTGGGAGGTCGCGCGGGGGGGGTGGGTGGCGGGTTTAATTTAATAATAATAAAACAATTAAACTTACCTTCCCGCCGGCCGGGTCCCCCGTCGTCTCTGCTCCTCTCCTGCTCTCCTGTCTTTGGCAGGAACAAGAAGCAGGCAGCCAGGCTCCCAGTCCCACACCTAAGCCAATCACAACGCTGCAAGCAGCGTTGTGATTGGTTGGGACGCCGCCCAGCCAGGGACTAATGGCCGGGCCATGTTCTCCATGTAGGCTGCATTGCATCCTGCATGGAGAAGGGCAGAGTGCGCATGACTGGTTTGGTCGGCCCCAGAGGGCTGACCAAACCAGTCATGCACACTCGGGAGTGAGCACACCACTCCTCCCCTGCCCAACCCTGCTGGTGGAGCAGGCCCGCCCACCTGCCCGCAACCAAACCTTTCTACTTTCTCGCAGTGCGAGAAGCAGAAACATAAAATGGTAGTTATTACCATTTTATGTTTCTGCTTCTCGCACTGCGAGAAAGCAGTGGGGCGACGCTCCTCCGTCCTAGTGGAGGAGCCGCCCCTGCATTAGCCCCTGGCTGGGCGGCATCCTGACCAATCACAACGCTGCTTGCAGCTTTGTGATTGGCTTAGGGGTGGGACTGGGAGCCTGGCTGCTTGCCTCCTGTTCCTGCCGGAGGCAGGAGAGCAGGAGAGGAGCAGAGGCGACGCAGGTCCCGGCGGGTTTTTTATTATTAAATTAAACCCGCCACCCCCTCCATGCGCCATCTGCCCCCCCACCCACGAGTCATGCCGGCCGCTACTGCTAGGGCAGCACTGAGGGGGAGACAGTGGGCTGAACCCCAGAGAGAATGGTTACACCGGCTTGGGGCATGGGCACACCGTTAGACAATTTAGGGCATGGGGCTATTGCCTCTGGTTTACACCCTACGAGCCCTGCGGATGGCCTGGTGTTGGAGGGTGGCCCCCTTAGGGTTGAGGGCAAGGATCGGATGGCTGGGGACCAACCCTTAAAGATACAGGTGGGTTACACTTGTGTGGTTCTCCCTGGGGCGCAGGCTGGTGGATCCCTTAGTGCTGGATTGGAACATCCCAACGGGATCTCGAGAGGTCTTAACTGTTTAAGCGTCATCCTGTAACTACGAGCACATCTTGGTTAGGACGTTAGTGAACAAAGAATTTGTAAAATCATACATGATGATTATAATTTATTTATTTATTTATTTATTTAGAATCTTATATAGCGCACAGCTACCCCCAACGGGGGTGTCCCGGCGCTGCGAGCAGCAGAAAGTCATAAGTGACACTAAGCAACTAAAGGAAGGTAAACAGCCAGGTTTTTAAATTGCGTCGAAAAATGCATTCCGTTTCTGTCAAGCGGAGAGACAGTGGCAGGTTGTTCCAAGCTTGGGCCGTGATAACCGCAAATGCTCTTCCCCCCATTCTTGAGCGACGAAAACGGGGAGTACGTATAAGGAAAAGATGCTTGGATCTAAGGGAGCGGGGCGCCTGAGCAAGCTTTAGTCTGGCTCTAGGGAAAGCCGGGCCCTGACCCTGCAATGCTCTATATGCCAGTACCAGGGATTTAAATCGAATGCGGCTAGTCACGGGCAGCCAATGTAATTTTTTTAGGTGCGGTGAAATTGAGTGACGATATGGAATGTTACAAATCATTCTTGCCGCTGCATTCTGCACTATCTGTAGCTGTTTGATCAGATAGGCTGGGGCACCGGCATACAGGCTGTTTGCGTAATCCAAATGAGATGTTATAAGGGCGTGGATGATGGTACGTCGAGCATCCACAGGAAGAAAAGGAAGAATTTTTCGGATCATGCGGAGTTTACCAAAACAAGCCGAGGTGACCTTATTAATTTGAGCCTTACAGGATAGCTCATTGTCGAATATGAATCCCAGGTTCCTGGCCGAAGCCACCGGAGCAGGAGGGGGATTCAATTCAGGGGGCCACCAAAGTAGGGAAGGGGGGGAGGGATTTTTGATTAAAAAACAACACCTCAGTTTTGTCTGAGTTAAGCTTGAGGGTGTTGAGTGACATCCAGGCTGAGATGTCACTGAGACAGCGGCGGAAGTTCAGAAAGCTGGCGTCTGAGTGATCTCGAAATGAGAACACAAGTTGTGTGTCATCAGCGTAAGAGATCACTCTGACCCCACAAGATTCCGCCACTGCAGCCAGTGGTGAGACATAGACATTGAAAAACAGAGGGCTCAGGGCGGAGCCCTGAGGGACCCCACAACTGAGCGGTTTCTTCTCCGAGACAAAAGGTTGGAGGAAGACCTGTTGGGTACGATCACTTAAGAAAGATCTGATCCAAGCCAGAGGGGTGCCCTGAATTCCGATGTCATGCAGTCTCTCGATCAATATTTCATGAGAGACCGTATCGAATGCCGCCGGACAGGTCGAGCAGCACTAACATTGCTGCCTCGCCTGCGTCCATGGATTCGCGAATGGTCTCTGAAACTTCCAGAAGTGCAGATTCGGTGCTGTAGCCGGCTCTGAAACCGGACTGTGAGTCGTGGAGAAGTTGGCAGGACTCAATATAGCTGGAGAGTTGTTGCTGCACAACTTTCTCTAGGATTTTGGCTGGTTTAGGCAGGAGGGAAATGGGTCGATAATTACTAAATATCAAAGGATCGGCTTCAGGTTTTTTTAAGATGGGGATAAGCAAGGCCTGTTTCCAGGATCCGGGGTAATAGTCAGTTTGTAAGGAAGTATTCCAGATCAGGTTCAGCAGGGCCATGATAAGAGGAGCAAGAGAGTTGAACAATTGTGCCGGACAGGGGTCAAGAGGAGAGCCTGATTTACATGTCAACATTAATTGAAAAAAAGTATCCGCGGAGACAGCCTTAAAGGAACTGAAAGTCTCCTTCTTGGTTGCCCTTAAGACTGGAGCTGGGGAGTCAATGGACTGATTAAACTTCAAGAAAATGTCTAGTATTTTATCATGAAAAAAATTGGATAAGCCATCGCAGAGTACTTGGCTGGGGGGGATCGAACTGGATAGTACAGCTGGTTTGGAGAATTATTTCAATATGTTAAAAAGTGTTTTGGAGGAATTATTAGCGGAGCGGACTTTTTCAATATAAAATTCTTTCATTATGGACCGTTTTAATTTGTGGAAATTCTTGATGGCAGCTCTGTAGATAGCTTTTGCCTCAGGATCATAAGTAAGCCTCCAGACCCTCTCAAGTTTTTGCAGTGGCTCTTCTCAGTGCGCAGGGCAGAGGAGAACCAGGGGGCAGAGGGTTTGGATCTGGAAGAGTTTATCGGTCGTAAAGGGGCAATGGCGTTTAAGGCTGAGGAAAGCCAGCCGTTAAACTTTGAGACGTCAGAGTCTAAATCCCTTCTGACTGCCCCGGGCCGTGGGAAAGAGCAGGGGCCATTGATGCACAGGTAATTTTGCACCACTTCCTGCCAAAAGCCCTGGCCTTGACTGGAATGTCAGTGCGAGGGGGAGAGCCAGACTGAAAGGGATAAGAAAATGATCTGACCAAGTGAGGGGAAGGGGCGAAAAGGTTACCAAATTAGGATAGTTGGTAAACAATAGATCCAGCGTATGGCCAGCCAGATGCGTGGGGCCACTAACCTGCTGGGTCAGGTTGAGGCCATTCATGGTATCCAGGAGCAGACCTGCTTTGACACAGGAAGTGTTATCCACGTGAAGGTTAAAATCCCCTAAAATGGTAAAGTGGGGGTGTTTAAGCGATAGGTCAGCAGCCAAAGTAAAGAAATCCATAAGGGGTTGAGGGGGGGTACCGGGAGGCCTATATAAAAGAATCCCGGCTAGAATTGAATGCGAGTCTTCAGAAATGCTAAAGGCGTCTATATCAATATTACAAAGTAAATAATAATTTAATGTCATGTTATTGTTATTTGTGAAAATGTTGTCAATAAACATGGCCTGTTTCCTCCCAAATGCACGAGTGTAATTTGGTTGTCATTGACTCGTGGGGTTCTGAGGGGGTGGGGGGGTAAGGTCCGACATGGGGGCCTCCGGGTTCTAATGATTCCATTCACAGTTGAATTTTGCATGAGTGGCATCATCTGGATAATGTTGGTATCCTGACTTCATGTCTTGGCTCTATCCTGAAAAGGGCTAAGAAACAGTTTTCAAAAGCTATAAATATTGATCCTATGTTTTCACATTTAGTGGGAAGCTCTTCCCTAACCCCCAGGATGCCACTTGTGCCGAACCATTTAATCGTAGAGTTGATGCAGCCCCAGTGCTTTAAATGGGCCGGTACTTTCCAGTACGGAGTATCAGCACTTTTTTATTTTGAGAGGGAGAGTACTAGCACTTCTCACGAGTGACGTCATACTTTTAATTGGAGAGTACCAGCACTTCTCAGAAACAAGCAGGTACTCTGGTATTGAACCTGAACTTCTGTTTTTCCATTTCAAGCACTGTGCAGCCCTACACCACAATTACACGGTAATAGCAAGTTCCCTTCTACCTGAAAGCATGCAGCCTACACTTCTCAATAAAAATTCTGTGTTAATGCAAAGGAACGTGCTGGTACGAAGAACAGGATACAAATGTTACAAGAGTGAATTCCACTTTCCCTAGGAATTACCACGGCGAGTAGAAAACAATCATAAAAAAGACAGTTTTGCTGGAAAGTCTCAGCAGTGAAAGAACCTATTTGATCTCGAAATGTCCAGTTATGTTATCAAGATCTCACTTGGGTTCTCCAGATGTCTTTAATTATGTCAAATTATTTCCAAACCCAAGCATGAGAGATGCCTTATCACGCACAAGTTAAGGTAATAATATTGTTAAGAAAATGAGAAGATTAATGCCATCGGGTGGAGGCCAACAAAGAAAAACATATTTGTTTTATAAATTGTTCCTGGTCCTGTGTCCATGTGAAATTTGAAGATGTGGTGTTTGCCTTAGGCAATTTTATCTGTGTATAGAAAGGTCTTTTTTTATAATTATACTTGGTGTGCTATTTTATGCCTGTGTTTTAAAAGCTTCACTAAATGAAATAAGCAAGTAAATGAATAAATGAAAAGTGGAAAACACAACCCACATTCCCCAATCTTTGTGAACAACTTTCATAGACTTTTAGAGTTTATCAAGGACAAGGGGGACTGTTCCAATCGTTTGAGCACAAAAGAAGTCAAATCTAGGGGTCTTTTTTCTAGTCTGGCGGATGAAATACTCCGTCGTAATGTGGGGGATATCCCATGTGCAGTATTACAAGTACCACAGACTATAACACACTTTCAATACAGCAGACGGGATATCTGTCATGTTTTTGATGGAGTATATCATCTGTCAAACGCTAAATAAGACCCTACGTTTTCATCTGGTGTTGGTTTTGATGGCCGTACGTCTTCTGCTTTAGCTACTGGTGCCTCTGTACTCCCCCGGTGTCAAGAATGGGCAAGAGAATGGAAGTTAGAAGGTGAGCAGACAGCTAGTGTTATGAAGCTATCTTTCCTAGTGCTAAATTTTGGGCCACTTTCCCAATGACATGTTACATAGGGCTATCAAGATTCACAAACTTTCCTTACTTTTCTTAACCAAGAATAAATGATCTCATCAGACTCTTCCTTCTTCCAAGCTCCGTTTTCATATCATGATTCCTTTTATCAAGGATGGTCTGCAAAGCTTGCTTCAATTCCAAATCATCAGTCCTTTCTTACTGGGAACCGATGCAATCCTGCTCCACACCCAAAGCGCCACCGCATTCCTGACTACTTGCTTTACTACTTGCTCTTATCATTTTTTCAGTGTGTTTATGATATACTACATTTTACTCCCATGTTTTTATAATCCACTATATCCAACACTGTGTGCAGCCAACCTCTTGTACAGCTAACCGCCACTGTGCATGGTCAAAGGGTGTGCCCTGTGATGGTTGACTATGCAGTATTGGAAGTAGTAGAATATAAAAACACAGGCCTGCGCCCACCCGGCTACACAGGAGTTGGCTGCAGTGATTGTGCTTTATCCAGTCTGCAGCCAACCCCCACTTCATAAGGCCTTTGACCGAACATACCCGGGCCGGGGTTGGCCAGGGTCCAGCATTTGGCAATTCTCAGTACCCAACCTACAGTGCAAGTCAACCCTTGCTGTGCAAAGCCTTTGGCCATACAGAGCGTGGGTTGCAGCAAGGCCTGTGCCTAACTTTTTGCGCCTTGGGCTCTACCTACTGGGTGGCAAACCCACCAAGTGAGCAATTCCCCTGCACATAACTATGTAAAAGTGTTTTTATTTTGGTGGTGGGCAAGTATCCACCTCAAATGATAAGGCCACCATCTGCTAGAGATCACAGAAATTAAATAAACCTGTGTTCAATCCCTGGTAACGTGAAGGCCTAAAACAAAGCCAAGGTATAAAGTATTTAACCAATGCACACACAGTAGAAAAATTCGCACAAAGCACAATAAAAATCCACATCCCATTTTTAAAGAAAAAGAAAAAAAAATTAATATAAGACCAAACTGGCAGAAATCCAATAGGAAGACCCAGAGATTTAAGTGAAAATAGTGCCAAAAAATGCAAAGCGCTAATGACAGTCTATGGAAGTGATAGATCGGGACCTGGGTAAGATTTGAGGCCAACCAAAATGGAGCCCTGGTCGGATACAGCAAGTGTATTGATCCCAGTGAAATTCTGGAAGTCAAAATGGTCGACAAAGTTTTGAAGTCCCACTTCAGAAAGAGACTTGATCAATTTTGAGAAAAAAAATCCTCCCTGAGCGAGCCGCCACAGAAATTGTCGCCACCGGCGTGGAACCAAGGGCTGGACACTTGAAGTAGGTTGGTCCAACTGAAGCTCTGGAGATGTGGGAATTTCACTGTAAATGTTTTACGTCCCAAAGCAGAATGGGACTTAGTCGTTCTTTCTGAGGTGCTGGGAGACTTGACCGGCATGAAGCTGACATTCAATTCACAGTTGAATTTTGCATGAGTGGCATCATCTGGATAATGTTGGTATCCTGACTTCATGTCTTGGCTCTATCCTGAAAAGGGCTAAGAAACAGTTTTCACATTTAGTGGGAAGCTCTTCCCTAACCCCCCGTAGACCCTAGTAAAGCTCCTGCGCTCTGGAGATTTTTTTTTTTAATTTTGCAAATGTTCTTCGTGTGGCCAAACAGCCACAGGAGTACACTTCTAAGACACCCAGGACATAAGGAGAGGGCACTTAGAGACTCTCAGGGTGTCAGCCAGAGGCAAACAGCAAAGTCCAGTCCAGGTTCAATTGCCAACGGTCGGCTGCAGCCTGTTGTGTTCCTGTAGCTACACAGGGGGTCAGCCCACCGACCCCTGGAGTCCTCTTCTTTATCCTGGGTACAAGAGGGAGCATGTCTAGTCCTTCAGGGCTCCACTCAGGTCACAGGCAGCAAGCCCAGTCCTCTTCTGCATGTCAAGTAAGTGTTTTGAGGAGGTGCCTTGGGGTACCCCAATTATGCCTTGCAGCAACTAGAGAGCAGGGTGACTCCTGGGCCCTTCCTAACCAATGGGGTAAAAGTTCCCAGGGGCAACCCTACCCACTTTTTAGCAGTTCCTGTTTGCCCTACTGCAAACAATCCTACAGTTCCCCTCACTCTCAAAATCCAAGATGGAGAAACCCTTCTCCCCTCGTGCAGAGCCTGTCTGCCCACCCAGAGGTGCGGTCAGGGTAATGAGCAGTCCCCTCCTCTGCGTTCATTCAAAACTGGTTCCGGGGTAGTTTTCCTCCCATTGGGTTTGGTGCCAGCCTGACTTTGCAGACAAAGACTGGAGCCTTCCCAGTTGTCACCTAACATTTACTTATGACAGGGCAGACCCCCTTGAATTAAATTAGGTTTGTGGGCCCACCAAAGCTGGTCTTCTTTCCAGGAGAAGAAAATATCTCTTTACTTCCAGGCCATTGCCTCTGTTCTGGAGCAAGTTTCACACCTAATTCAGGCCAAGTACAGGCTGGACAGGTGTTAAAGAGCTAATGCAAATTAGCCTCCAGTAGCTTCAGGCAGGGTAAAGGTAACTTTCTAAATGTTACATTTCAAACATATATAATACAAATCTGACTTTACCATTAGATTGGATTTTTATTAAATATAAAAATACATCTTTGACTGGAGTCTGAAGAGGGTACAGATCAAAAGTACTAGATTAAAGTGTATCATCTATACTTTCAATTTTCTGTGTACTAGCACAGTGTTGTGTTGGGCCTAGTCACTGGAGGAACATGCCCACTCTTAAATATTATGCACCCTACTTTGCAGACAGCAAGACATGCTAGCTTTCCTGTTTCAATGTATACTAAAGCAAATAGCCAGCAAGGGGATTATCTACAACAAAATACTGTAATTAAATATTTTTGCATTTAGAGATCTACAACGCTTTGACGTCAGATTCATTCTGCGGTCCCATATTGCAGTCAAGGGTCCATGCTGAGGTGGCTATATGAAAAGTAATTTGCAAAGTCCTGACCCTCCGAAGTAGCCTCAAGAATTTTCCTCGTGTAATACCACACGTATGATAGTAATTAAGCTTATTCCTGTTGTCCTCCCAGTGGAAGAACTTTTTCAGGGGTCCTCTACATTAACAATCTACTACTCTTAGCCCCAAGGATGGTCTTGCGTATTCATACAATAGGAGACTGAAGCGCTGATGCACATTCCACTACTTTTATTTAAATCAGTCAACATTAGGACATACCCTAAACTACAGTGATACACTCTTCAGGAACGTTCCTTGTACTAAGAGTGGATTACTTACTTCTGTCTCAGTGAATCGATGTATGGAACGATGTACAACTAGCATGTTGGATAGATATGTGTTTCTTGTTGTTCATAGAACCCCTTCTTACCCCTTGCTTTATTACAGACCAATTGATCGTAATTGCATTGCTGGTATGCCTGTTTCTTCATTTATTGTTCTCTTATCTACATTAATCTGCAATATCAGAAAATCAGGATTGATTCCTGTGATTTTTGTTCAGGGCGTTATAGCTCTCCAAATACATAAATATTTAATTAAAATATTTTGTTGTAAATGATCCCCTTTCTGGCCATTTGCTTTAGTCTATACTAGTACCCAAACTCACATGGGGTTATAGGGTCACCCTCCTCTTTTCTTATTGTTCCTCTTTCAATGGCCCATGTTTGTGCTCTCTTATCCCAGTGTTCATTTAAGCCTCTCTCTTACCAGAGTAAATCTCAGTGCCTCTGTGTACCACTGACATTGTGAATGTCTGTCTCCCCTATTTACTGTTTGTGTCTCTCTGCCCCATGCCTATATCTCCATTCTTCAGGACCAATGTCTCCTTTTCCCAGTGACTTTTTATCTCTGCCCTATGTTTCACTGTTCCTGTCCATATATCTCTGTTACTGTCTCCATTTCCTTTTGTCTATGACTCCCATATCAATGTCTGTGTCCCTGTCCCAATGTCATATCTCCCTGTTCACACTACACATTCCACACTCCCTGAGTCTAAGTCTTCCTGCACTAATGTCCATGCCCCCCATCCTAGAGTGTGTGCTAGTCTCAAACTAACCCATTGTGAATATCATTGCTTCCCTATGCGGTCTATGTAAAGGTTTCCCTATGCAAGAGCCTTCAGTCTTTAGCTTCCTGTCCAGTGTTTATGGTTTTCTGTTCCAAGTCTCCCGCTCTTGGTGGGCGTGACTCTATTCGGCGTCTATATCTTCTTGTCCCTGTGCCTACTTCACTCAACCCTATATCTGTAATTTTCTGTTTTCTATCTGTGCGTGTCTCCCTGTCCCAATATCTCTATGTGTATGTGTCTCCCTGCCTTAGCATCCTTTTCTTCCTAGCCCAGTTTCTTCATCTACATGTCACTATGTTTGTGTTTTTCCTTGTCAATGACCATGCCAGTATCTCCCTTTAAAAGTGTTCATTTTTCAATATGTCCCAATGTGAGTCTCTCTATCCTAGTGTGTGTGTTTGCATTTCTTAGTGCCTGAGCTCCAAGTTGCAGTGTCCATTTCCCTCTACCTCAGTTTTCTCCTTATCGCTATGTTTTTCCCTGTCCGTGACTACCTGTCATAGTGTTTGTTTCTGTCATTCCCTATGTTTCCCTGTTACTTTGTCTAAGTCTCCTTCCCTCTGTTTCTCTACCTCTGTTTTTATAAGTGCATGTCCCAATGTCTCATGGTTATCATATTCCCTGAGTCTCCATGTTCCAGCGTCTATGTCTTGCTGTCCTATTGGGAGTATCTCCCTGGTCTAGGGTCTGTGTCTATAAGTCTTAGTGTCTGTGTCTCGCTGTCCCATAGTCTCTTTAGGTCATGCCTACCAGACAGCACATCTGTCTGTTTGCAAAAGACGTATTGTGAGGTGACAATGGGCTTAGAGCCCGCCTATTGTTTACAATTGTTTGACTTTATTGTCACTTTCATTTACTTGTTTTTTGTTAGTTTGTCTGGGCTTTACTACTTCTTCTTCTGTTTGTCCCTCCCCTGGATCATGGCCACATTACTTCTGTTCTTTTACTGCTCACTTTCCAAGCATTACTGTTTTTCTTTTTGGTTAAGCACTCCATGAGAATGCATGTGTTTTCCAGCTGTCTCCATTGTGTACTACTCTTCCCCACTCCACCTCATTCTGTATTGCTCTCTCTCACCCGTGCTTCTCACTTGCTGCCTTGCTTACTCACCCATGTGCGTCTTCCCCCTTGCTCCACATTGCTCTATCTCTCGCCTGTTGGCTTTTCTCCCCCAGCCGTCCAAGCTGATCTCTCTTCTTTGTGTTTGCTTCCTCCCACTGAAACCTCCGTGTTGTTTCCGCCCACATGTGTGCTTGTGCTAGTTCTGCGCCCCTTTATTGCTTCCAGCCCACATGTTGGTCCTCCCTGTGTTGCTTCTTCCCACCTGCATTCAAAAAGAAAAAACCCTTTCACATGTTTTTTCTTTTTATTTACTGATCCAACTCTGATCAGCAAATAAAAAGAAAAAAAGCACCCATGTCAGTTTGTAGGTGTGCATGTGTGGTACACATGCCTACAAAATGATGTGGGACTCGCTGCATAACAAATAGGTCCCGACAATGAGACCTATTGGCTTTGCAATGCTTGTTTTCTAAATGTGTCGGTCAGTGAGTGTGACTTTGTTCCACTATGCATCTCAATGTCTCGTTGTAACACTGTCAGTGTGTGTGTGTGTGTGTGTGTGTTTGTACATGTCCGTATGCCATTTTCCAAATTCGGATCTGTATCTCTTGTGCCTGTGACACCTTCCCCACTGTTTGTTACTCCTTGTCCCGTTGTCTATGACGTTCTGCCCAGTGTTTTTTTCCTCGTTTACGATGTCTGTGTTTGCCAGTCTCAGCCCCTGTGTATGGCTGTCCCAGTGATCATGGACTAGATATACAAAGCATTTTTACAGAGCCGTTTGTGACCTGAAAAATGCATTTTCAAATGTACAAAATCCAAAATGCACTTCGGTAAATTGTTACCAAATTGCAATTTGCATTTGCGACTTGGTATTTAGAAGGAATGTGTTTTGGGCGTTCCTTCCAAATATCGATTCAGTATGGTATGTATTACCATTTTGCGACCGAATTCTGGTCGCAAAACAGTAATACTTCACCACCATTTTATAAGGGGTGGTAACCAATTCGCAAATGGTAAAGGGTCCCCTTGGGAACCCTTTCCCTTTGAGAATGTTGAAAAAATATTTTTGAGAACAGGCAGTGGTCAACTTCAACGTTTCATTTTTATCTCTTTAAACGCATCCCGTAACTCTTAAGGAAAACAGGCTGCATTAAAAAAAAAGATTGCATTATTAAAAAGCAATCACAGACACGGTACTCGGCTGACTTCAGCATGCCACCATCCCTGTGATGGATGTAATTTCTAATCAGTCACAAATTACAACCTATCTTATTAATATTCATGGGGTAGGTCAATTTGCGACCCACTAGAAATCGCTATTTCAAAGATGTAAGCCTTCTTACATCAATATTTGTGATTTCCTAATTGGGAATTGGTAAGATCTTTGTACATTTGCCCCATGTTTCTTTCTCACTGATTGTATATTCCATGCATGTATTCATCTTTCTTGTGAACATATTCCTGCCTCACCGTTCCATTGTGCGTCACTCTTTTCCAGTCCCCTTTTGCATGTCAGTGCAACTCTGTTCCAGTATCAATGTCCATGACTCCCTGCACAAGGTTTTGTTTCCCTATCTTAGTTTTCTTGGGGGCCAGATGTATGAAGATTTGGAATAGCAATTTCCTAATTGCAATTTTCTGAGAATTGTAATTAGGAAATCATTATTCCTAATGTATGAAACTCTTTTGAGTTTCATTACCGATTCATAATGGGTCACAAACAGACCTGCCTCATGCATATTAATGAGGTAGGCCGCAATTTGCGACCCACTAGGATTCGCTGCCATCATAGGGATGGTGGCCTGCTGGAGTCAGCAGACCACCATGTCTGTGATTCCTTTTAAATAAAGCAATATTTTTTTTAAAATGCAAAGGAAAATGGTATGCGTTTGAAAATAAAAAATAAAACGTTTAAGTTTCATTTTTTAAGAGTAGGCAGTAGTCCGTGGGACCAATGCCTGCTCTTAAAAATATTTTTCAATATTCTCAAGGGAAGGGGTCCCAAATGGACCCCTTCTAATTTTGCGAATGGGTTACCCCCACTTTTTTTAATGGTGGTAAACTATTACTATTTTGCGACTGGAATTCGGTTGCAAAACAGTAATAAATACCATACAATTCGGTATTTTGAAGGGAGGCTGAAAACACGCCCCTTTCAAATACCAATTCGCAAATGCACATTGCGATTCGGTATCAAGTTACCAAATTGCATTTTTGTACATCAGAAAAAGCATTTTTCCAGTCGCATAGGGCCCGATTCTGTGAATCGGACCGCTTACGACCGAAAAAATGCTTTGTACATTTGGCCCTTAGTTTCCATGTCAACATGCAAGGGTTTGTGATCCCTGCCCCAAAGTCTGTTTTGCCCTGCCCCATTGTTTGTGTTTGCTTGCCCAAGTATCTATGATTTCCTGTCCAGAGTATTTTGTCCCTGTTATATTGCCTATGGTTCTGTGTCCCAGCACCTGTACTTCCTGGTCCCGAAGGCCATGTCTCTGTCCCAATGGCAGCAAATTCCTCTTTCTACGCCTCTTCTATGCCTCTTTCTATGCCATTTCCTCCCTGTCCGCCTTTCTGTCCCATTGTGAGTGCCAGTCTCTCCCTATCGCCATGTGTAGGCCATGGTTGCCCTATCCCAGTATCGATGTCCAGTGTCTGTAACTTTCCATTAAAGTATCCATGACACCATTCCCTAGTGCCAAAAGTCTCCCTTTCTCACCGCGAGTGACAACATATCCCAATGTTGTGCCCCCATCCTATTTGCCATGTTTCCAGTCATTGTACAGCCCTGTTACCATGCCTCATTACCCACTGTCTGTACCTCCCTGTGCCAGTCTTTGTGTCTAGTCGCCTCAGTGTCCATAGTGGCTGGTCCCAGTGCCTGCACCTCTGTCCCAGTGACATATTTTCCTGTGGACTGGGCAGTGTCTGTGTTTCTCCATCCTCATATCAGTGGCTCTTTGTACATGTGTACTTCTGCCTCTCGCTGTCCCGATGCAGATGCCATTGCCTTCCTGTCCCAGTGTCCTGCCCCACTCTTCCTGTGTCAATGTCTCTGTCCCAGTCACGGTGTATTGCTGTATCCTCTCCTTCCTGTCCTGTCCACCTATTCCTGCCTTCTTGCCCCATTGCACCTGCCAGGCTCTCTGCGTTCCCATGTGCCGGTCAGTGTTACCCTGACCAAATGTTGATTAATATTATCAGGTCCACCCTATTGCAATATTCATGATAGCCTTCCCCAGTGCCAAATATCTCCCTTTCCCAGCTCCCAAGACCTGATGTTCCAGTGATTGTGTCTCCATGTCCCAGTCGCCACGTTTCTCCTTCGAGCGGGCAGTAACTGACTGGCCCATCACCCTGCCCCACTGACCCAATGTCTCTTCCCCGTGCCTGTGTGTGTGTCACTTTGTCTCACTCTCCATATCTGCCAGCTCCAGTGTCTGTTTATCTGTTCCAATGGTGGTGTCTCCCAGTTCCAATGGCAACTCTTCCTGTAACAAAAGTTGTGTTTTCGGATCACTGACAGAATATCGAAGCACAAACATCGTGTGAACAGAATATCCTGTCAAAAATATCAAGGACCAAACATCGAGAAGGTGAGTGCAAATAGGCAAGTATAGATTTGCTATTCTTAACTCCACATCTACATACCTTGAAGATATATATATTGTCAAGGTACATATATGTGGAGTTACATATAGAAAAACTTTACTCACCTATAGATACTTAGCTTAACGGTATTCTCGTACTCGATAGTTTTGACACGATATTTTGTCCCATGATATTTGTGTTTTCGATATTCTGTTTGAATACTGTATCTGTAGTTACCTCTCCTCAAATCAGTAACTCCCGGTCCTTTTGTCTCTCTGTCCCAATATGCACGCCGTTTGTTGCCTCGCTGTCCTAGTGTCATGCCCCTTTGTCCCATGTTCCTTGTGTCCATGTCTCATGATCAATGTGCCCCTATGGCTCGCTGTCCCGAGGCAGTGCATTCTCCTGTCCTAGTGGGCATTTCATTCTCTCACTGTAACATTGTGAATGTCAGTGTCTCCATTTCCCAGTGTCCATCTCTCCCTGAACCAGTGTCAATATGTCTATCAGTCATATTATCCATGTCACCCCAATGCCTGTCATGGTTCAATGGCTGATCACAGAGACAACAGCAAAAACCCCCTTGCACCTTGGAAACACTTGCAAAATCAAGAAGGAAAAGGGCAACGAACAAAACAAAGACTGGGGTCTTACTGACTTCTTCCCAATGTCCCTAAGACCCTCTCCCAGTGTCTGTGGCTCCCTGGTTTCAATATCCACATCTCTCTATTACAGCTTTCCTATTTACCTGTCCAGTAAATGAGATGTGGTCCAGTGGTTAAGTTGCTGATCTTGGAACCTAGATACCTGGTGCTAAAGTGGTGCTAATTTGCACTGTGATGCCATTTAGCACCATAATAAATGTTGTTCTTGATGGTGGTCAGTGTGGTTTTGCAGCAGCAAAATAACAGTTTTAGTAAAACAGAAAACAGTTTTCTAGAAATGGCATTTTCAGAATTGTAACTTAAAATCCTCCTTCACCGCTCAAATGCAAACAATGTATTTTGCTGTTGCACATCAAGCATCTCTTGCCACAGGCAGAGAAAAATAGCACACCCTTCCAATATGTAATAAGATGCTGCACATCTGTGTCACCCATGAATCTACTGAAATTCGGGCCTGGAACTGTCCTTTTTGCTTAAAATTGCCCCATTTTTAGGTCGAGCCTAGCGTTGCAGCGCATGCGCTGTTCGCTTTGCGAGGCATGCTGTATTAGGGTATGTTTTAGAAGTGGTGTGGAAGCCCCGCCCATATTTTTCATTGGCTGCGTCATCGTCCATGGTAAATGCTGGCTTCCGATTGATAATGAGGCTTCTTAGTCCCTCCTTGTTACCGCCCTGTCTCCTTTTGGGACCGCCCATCAGGACTGGATCTTTTACTTGCGGCGTTACACTGTCTCCTTCATTAGTCGGTGGGCACTATATTTATTTCACAATAGCGACAGCTTGTCTGGTATTTGTATTCGGGGTTTTAACGCGCGGCTGTAGAGACTGAGGACCAGGTCAGCAGAGCCGTTGTAGAGCCAGAGAACCAGGTCAGCAGAGCCACTCTAGAGCCAGAGAACCAGGTCAGCAGAGCTGCTGTAGAGCCAGAGAACCAGGTCAGCAGAGCCGCACTAGAGCCAGAGAACCAGGTCAGCAGAGCCGCTCTAGAGCCTGAGAACCAGGTCAGCAGAGCTGCTGTAGAGCCAGAGAACCAGGTCAGCAGAGCTGCTCTAGAGCCAGAAAACCAGGTCAGCAGAGCGGCTGTAGAGCCTGAGAACCAAATCAGCAGAGCTGTTGTAGAGCCAGAGAACCAGGTCAGCAAGCTGCCATAGAGCCAGAGAACCAGGTCAGCAGAGCTGCTGTAGAGCCTTAGAACCAGGTCAGCAGAGCTGCTGTAGAGCCAGAGAACCAGGTCAGCAGAGCTGCTGTAGAGCCAGAGAAGCAGGTAATCAAGATGCTGTAGAGCCAGAGAACCAGGTCAACAGAGCTGCTGTAGAGTCAGAGAACCAGGTCAGCAGAGCTGCTCTAGAGCCAGAGAACCAGGTCAGCAGAGCTGCTGTAGAGCCAGAGAACCAGGTCAGCAGAGCTGTTGTAGAGCCAGAGAACCAGGTCAGCAGATCTACTGTAGAGCCAGAGAACCAGGTCAGCAGAGCAGTTGTAGAGCCAGAGAACCAGGTCAGCAGAGCTGCTCTAGAGCCAGAGAACCAGGTCAGCAGAGCTGCTGTAGAACCAGAGAACGAGGTCAGCAGAACCATTGTAGACTCAGACAACCAGGTCAGCAGAGCTGCTCTAGAGCCAGAGAACCAGGTCAGCAGAGATGCTCTAGAGCCAGAGAACCAGGTCAGCAGAGCTGCTGTAGAGCCAGAGAACCAGGTCAACAGAGCCGTTGCAGAGCCAGAGAACCAGGTCACCAGAGCTGCTGTGGAGCCAGAGAACCAGGTCATCAGAGCTGCTGTGCAGCCAGAGAACCAGGTGAGCAGAGCTGCTGTAGAGCCAGAGAACCATGTCAGCAGAGTCGCTCTAGAGCCAGAGAACCAGGTCAGCAGAGCCGCTCTAGAGCCAGAGAACCAGGTCAGCAGAGCTGCTCTAGAGCCAGAGAACCAGGTCAGCAGAGCCGTCGTAGAGCCAGAGAACCAGGTCAGCAGAGCTGCTCTAGAGCCAGAGAACCAGGTCAGCAGAGCTGCTGTAGAGCCAGAGAACCAGGTCAGCAGAGCTGCTGTAGAGCCAGAGAACCAGGTCAGCAGAGCCGTTGTAGAGCCAGAGAACCAGGTCAGCAGAGCTGCTCTAGAGCCAGAGAACCAGGTCAGCCAGAGAACCAGGTCAGCAGAGCTGCTGTAGAGCCAGAGAACCAGGTCAGCAGAGCCGCTGTAGAGCCAGAGAACCAGGTCATCAGAGCTGCTGTAGAGCCAGAGAACCAGGACAGCAGAGGCGCTGTAGAACCTGAGACCCAGATCAGCAGATCCGCTGTAGAGCCATAGAACCAGGTCAGCAAAGCCGCTCTAGAGCCAGAGTACCGGGTCAGCAAAGCCCCTCTAGAGCCAGAGAACCAGGTCAGCAGAGCCGCTCTAGAGCCAGAGAACCAGGTCAGCAGAGCCACTCTGGAGCCAGAGAGCCATGCCAGCAGAGCCACTCTAGAGCCAGAGAACCAGGTCAGCAAGCTGCTGTAGAGCCTGAAAACCAGGTCAGCAGAGCCGTTGTAGAGCCAGAGAACCAGGTCAGCAGAGCTGCTGTAGAGCCAGAGAACCAGGTCAGCAGAGCTGCTGTAGAGCCAGAAAACCAGGTCAGCAGAGCCGCTCTAGAGCCTGAGAACCAGGTCAGCAGAGCCGCTGTCGAGCCAGAGAACCAGGTCAGCAGAGCTGCTGTAGAGCCAGAGAACCAGGTCAGTAGAGCGGGAGAACCAGGTCAGCAGAGCTGCTCTAGAGCCAGAGAACCAGGTCAGCAGAGCCGCTGTACAGCCAGAGAACCAGGTCAGCAGAGCCGCTCTAGAGCCAGAGAACAAGGTCAGCAGAGCTGCTTTAGAGCCAGAGAACCAGGTCAGCAGAGCTGCTCTAGAGCCAGAGAACCAGGTCAGCAGAGCTGCTGTAGAGCTAGAGAACCAGGTCAGCAGAGCCGCTCTAGAGCCAGAGAACCAGGTCAGCAGAGCCGCTGGAGCCAGAGAACCAGGTCAGCAGAGCTGCTCTAGAGCCAGAGAACCAGGTCAGCAGAGCTGCTGTAGAGCCAGAGAACCAGGTCAGCAGAGCCGCTGTAGAGCCAGAGAACCAGGTCAGCAGAGCTGCTGTAGAGCCAGAGAACCAGGTCGGCAGAGCTGCTGTAGAACCAGAGAACCAGGTCAGCAGAGCCGCTCTAGAGCCAGAGAACCAGGTCAGCAGAGCTGCTCTAGAGCTAGAGAACCAGGTCAGCAGAGCTGCTCTAGAGCTAGAGAACCAGGTCAGCAGAGCTGCTCTAGAGCTAGAGAACCAGGTCAGCCGAGCCGTTGTAGAGCCAGAGAACCAGGTCAGCAGAGCTGCTCTAGAGCCAGAGAACCAGGTCAGCAGAGCTGCTGTAGAGCCAGAGAACCAGGTCAGCAAAGCCGCTCTAGAGCCAGAGAACCAGGTCGGCAGAGCTGCTGTACAGCCAGAGAACCAGGTCAGCAGAGCTGCTGTAGAGCCAGAAAACCAGGTCAGCAGAGCCGCTCTAGAGCCAGAGAGCCAGGCCAGCAGAGTGAGAGAACAAGGTCAGCAAGCTGCTGTAGAGCCTGAAAACCAGGTCAGCAGAGCCGTTGTAGAGCCAGAGAACCAGGTCAGCAGAGCTGTTGTAGAGCCAGAGAACCAGGTCAGCAGAGCTGCTCTAGAGCCAGAGAACCAGGTCAGCAGAGCTGCTCTAGAGCCACAGAACCAGGTCAGCAGAGCTGCTGTAGAGCCAGAGAACCAGGTCAGCAGAGCCGCTGTAGAGCCAGAGAACCAGGTCAGCAGAGCTGCTGTAGAGCCAGAGAACCAGGTCAGCAGAGCTGCTGTAGAGCCAGAAAACCAGGTCAGCAGAGCCGCTCTAGAGCCTGAGAACCAGGTCAGCAGAGCCGCTGTCGAGCCAGAGAACCAGGTCAGCAGAGCTGCTGTAGAGCCAGAGAACCAGGTCAGCAGAGCTGCTCTAGGAGCCAGAGAACCAGGTCAGCAGAGCTGCTGTAGAGCTAGAGAACCAGGTCAGCAGAGCTGTTGTAGAGCCAGAGAACCAGGTCAGCAGAGCCGCTCTAGAGCCAGAGAACCAGGTCAGCAGAGCCGCTGTCGAGCCAGAGAACCAGGTCAGCAGAGCTGCTGTAGAGCCAGAGAACCAGGTCAGCAGAGCTGCTCTAGAGCCAGAGAACCAGGTCAGCAAAGCTGCTTTAGAGCCAGAGAACCAGGTCAGCAGAGCTGCTCTAGAGCCAGAGAACCAGGTCAGCAGAGCTGCTGTAGAGCTAGAGAACCAGGTCAGCAGAGCTGTTGTAGAGCCACAGAACCAGGTCAGCAGAGCCGCTCTAGAGCCAGAGAACCAGGTCAGCAGAGCTGCTCTAGAGCCAGAGAACCAGGTCAGCAGAGCTGCTGTAGAGCCAGAGAACCAGGTCAGCAGAGCTGCTGTAGAGCCAGAGAACCAGGTCAGCAGAGCTGCTGTAGAGCCAGAGAACCAGGTCGGCAGAGCTGCTGTAGAGCCAGAGAACCAGGTCAGCAGAGCCGCTCTAGAGCCAGAGAACCAGGTCAGCAGAGCTGCTGTAGAGCCAGAGAACCAGGTCAGCAGAGCTGCTGTAGAGCCAGAGAACCAGGTCAGCAGAGCCGTTGTAGAGCCAGAGAACCAGGTCAGCAGAGCTGCTCTAGAGCCAGAGAACCAGGTCAGCCAGAGAACCAGGTCAGCAGAGCTGCTGTAGAGCCAGAGAACCAGGTCAGCAGAGCCGCTGTAGAGCCAGAGAACCAGGTCAGCAGAGCTGCTGTAGAGCCAGAGAACCAGGACATCAGAGGCGCTGTAGAACCTGAGACCCAGGTCAGCAGATCCGCTGTAGAGCCATAGAACCAGGTCAGCAAAGCCGCTCTAGAGCCAGAGTACCGGGTCAGCAAAGCCCCTCTAGAGCCAGAGAACCAGGTCAGCAGAGCCGCTCTAGAGCCAGAGAACCAGGTCAGCAGAGCCACTCTGGAGCCAGAGAGCCATGCCAGCAGAGCCACTCTAGAGCCAGAGAACCAGGTCAGCAAGCTGCTGTAGAGCCTGAAAACCAGGTCAGCAGAGCCGTTGTAGAGCCAGAGAACCAGGTCAGCAGAGCTGCTGTAGAGCCAGAGAACCAGGTCAGCAGAGCTGCTGTAGAGCCAGAAAACCAGGTCAGCAGAGCCGCTCTAGAGCCTGAGAACCAGGTCAGCAGAGCCGCTGTCGAGCCAGAGAACCAGGTCAGCAGAGCTGCTGTAGAGCCAGAGAACCAGGTCAGTAGAGCGGGAGAACCAGGTCAGCAGAACTGCTCTAGAGCCAGAGAACCAGGTCAGCAGAGCCGCTGTAGAGCCAGAGAACCAGGTCAGCAGAGCCGCTCTAGAGCCAGAGAACCAGGTCAGCAGAGCTGCTTTAGAGCCAGAGAACCAGGTCAGCAGAGCTGCTCTAGAGCCAGAGAACCAGGTCAGCAGAGCTGCTGTAGAGCTAGAGAACCAGGTCAGCAGAGCCGCTCTAGAGCCAGAGAACCAGGTCAGCAGAGCCGCTGGAGCCAGAGAACCAGGTCAGCAGAGCTGCTCTAGAGCCAGAGAACCAGGTCAGCAGAGCTGCTGTAGAGCCAGAGAACCAGGTCAGCAGAGCCGCTGTAGAGCCAGAGAACCAGGTCAGCAGAGCTGGTGTAGAGCCAGAGAACCAGGTCGGCAGAGCTGCTGTAGAACCAGAGAACCAGGTCAGCAGAGCCGCTCTAGAGCCAGAGAACCAGGTCAGCAGAGCTGCTCTAGAGCTAGAGAACCAGGTCAGCAGAGCTGCTCTAGAGCTAGAGAACCAGGTCAGCAGAGCTGCTCTAGAGCTAGAGAACCAGGTCAGCCGAGCCGTTGTAGAGCCAGAGAACCAGGTCAGCAGAGCTGCTCTAGAGCCAGAGAACCAGGTCAGCAGAGCTGCTGTAGAGCCAGAGAACCAGGTCAGCAAAGCCGCTCTAGAGCCAGAGAACCAGGTCGGCAGAGCTGCTGTACAGCCAGAGAACCAGGTCAGCAGAGCTGCTGTAGAGCCAGAAAACCAGGTCAGCAGAGCCGCTCTAGAGCCAGAGAGCCAGGCCAGCAGAGTGAGAGAACCAGGTCAGCAAGCTGCTGTAGAGCCTGAAAACCAGGTCAGCAGAGCCGTTGTAGAGCCAGAGAACCAGGTCAGCAGAGCTGTTGTAGAGCCAGAGAACCAGGTCAGCAGAGCTGCTCTAGAGCCAGAGAACCAGGTCAGCAGAGCTGCTCTAGAGCCACAGAACCAGGTCAGCAGAGCTGCTGTAGAGCCAGAGAACCAGGTCAGCAGAGCCGCTGTAGAGCCAGAGAACCAGGTCAGCAGAGCTGCTGTAGAGCCAGAGAACCAGGTCAGCAGAGCTGCTGTAGAGCCAGAAAACCAGGTCAGCAGAGCCGCTCTAGAGCCTGAGAACCAGGTCAGCAGAGCCGCTGTCGAGCCAGAGAACCAGGTCAGCAGAGCTGCTGTAGAGCCAGAGAACCAGGTCAGCAGAGCTGCTCTAGAGCCAGAGAACCAGGTCAGCAGAGCTGCTGTAGAGCTAGAGAACCAGGTCAGCAGAGCTGTTGTAGAGCCAGAGAACCAGGTCAGCAGAGCCGCTGTCGAGCCAGAGAACCAGGTCAGCAGAGCCGCTGTCGAGCCAGAGAACCAGGTCAGCAGAGCTGCTGTAGAGCCAGAGAACCAGGTCAGCAGAGCTGCTCTAGAGCCAGAGAACCAGGTCAGCAGAGCTGCTTTAGAGCCAGAGAACCAGGTCAGCAGAGCTGCTCTAGAGCCAGAGAACCAGGTCAGCAGAGCTGCTGTAGAGCTAGAGAACCAGGTCAGCAGAGCTGTTGTAGAGCCACAGAACCAGGTCAGCAGAGCCGCTCTAGGGCCAGAGAACCAGGTCAGCAGAGCTGCTCTAGAGCCACAGAACCAGGTCAGCAGAGCTGCTGTAGAGCCAGAGAACCAGGTCAGCAGAGCTGCTGTAGAGCCAGAGAACCAGGTCAGCAGAGCTGCTGTAGAGCCAGAGAACCAGGTCGGCAGAGCTGCTGTAGAGCCAGAGAACCAGGTCAGCAGAGCCGCTCTAGAGCCAGAGAACCAGGTCAGCAGAGCTGCTCTAGAGCTAGAGAACCAGGTCAGCCGAGCCGTTGTAGAGCCAGAGAACCAGCTCAGCAGAGCTGCTCTAGAGCCAGAGAACCAGGTCAGCAGAGCTGCTGTAGAGCCAGAGAACCAGGTCAGCAAAGCCGCTATAGAGCCAGAGAACCAGGTCGGCAGAGCTGCTGTAGAGCCAGAGAACCAGGTCAGCAGAGCTGCTGTAGAGCCAGAAAACAAGGACAGCAGAGCCGCTTTAGAGCCAGAGAGCCAGGCCAGCAGAGCCAGTCTAGAGCCAGAGAACCAGGTCAGCAAGCTGCTGTAGAGCCTGAAAACCAGGTCAGCAGAGCCATTGTAGAGCCAGAGAACCAGGTCAGCAGAGCTGCTGTAGAGCCAGAGAACCAGGTCAGCAGAGCTGCTGTAGAGCCAGAAAACCAGGTCAGCAGAGCCGCTCTAGAGCCTGAGAACCAGGTCAGCAGAGCCGCTCTAGAGCCAGAGAACCAGGTCAGCAGAGCTGCTGTAGAGCCAGAGAACCAGGTCAGCAGAGCTGCTGTAGAGCCAGAGAACCAGGTCAGCAGAGCCGCTGTAGAGCTAGAGAACCAGGCCAGCAGAGCTGCTCTAGAGCCAGAGAACCAGGTCCGCAGAGCTGCTTTAGAGCCAGAGAACCAGGTCAGCAGAGCTGCTCTAGAGCCAGAGAACCAGGTCAGCAGAGCTGCTTTAGAGCCAGAGAACCAGGTCAGCAGAGCTGCTGTAGAGCCAGAGAACCAGGTCAGCAGAGCTGCTGTAGAGCCAGAAAACCAGGTCGGCAGAGCTGCTGTAGAGCCAGAGAACCAGGTTAGCCGAGATGCTGTAGAGCCAGAGAACCAGGTCAGCTGAGCTGCTGTAGAGCCAGAGCAGCAGAGCCGGTGTAGAGCAAGAGAACCAGGTCAGCAGAGCTGCTCTAGAGCCAGAGAACCAGGTCAGCAGAGCTGCTGTAGAGCCAGAGAACCAGGTCAGCAGAGCTGCTGTAGAGCCAGAGAACCAGGTCAGCAGAGCTGCTGTAGAGCCAGAGAACCAGGTCAGCAGAGCTGCTGTAGAGCCAGAGAACCAGGTCAGCAGAGCTGCTGTAGAGCCAGAGAACCAGGTCAGCAGAGCCGTTGTAGAGCCTGAGACCCAGATCAGCAGAGCTGCTGTAGAGCCAGAGAACCAGGTCAGCAGAGCTGCTGTAGAGCCAGAGAGCCAGGTCAGCAGAGCTGCTGTAGAGCCAGAGAACCAGGTCAGCAGAGCTGCTGTAGAGCCAGAGAACCAGGTCAGCAGAGCCGCTGTAGAGCCAGAGAACCAGGTCAGCAGAGCTGCTGTAGAGCCAGAGAACCAGGTCAGCAGAGCCGTTGTAGAGCCTGAGACCCAGGTCAGCAGAGCCGTTGTAAAGCCAGAGACCCAGGTCAGCAGAGCTGCTGAAAAGCCAGAGAACCAGGTCAGCAGAGCCGCTCTAGAGCCAGAGAACCAGGTCAGCAGAGCTGTTGTAGAGCCATAGAACCAGGTCAGCAGAGCCGCTCTAGAGCCAGAGGACTGGGTCAGCAGAGCCGTTGTAGAGTCACAGAACCAGGTCAGCAGAGCCGCTCTAGAGCCAGAGAACCAGGTCAGCAGAGACGCTCTAGAGCCAGAGAACCAGGCCAGGAGAGCCACTCTAGAGCCAGAGAACCAGGTCAGCAAGATGCTGTAGAGCCTGAGAACCAGGTCAGCAGAGCCGTTGTAGAGCCAGAGAACCAGGTCAGCAGAGCTGCTGTAGAGCCAGAGAACCAGGTCAGCAGAGCTGCTGTAGAGCCAGAGAACCAGGTCAGCAGAGCCGTTGTAGAGCCTGAGACCCAGGTCAGCAGAGCTGTTGTAGAGCCAGAGACCCAGGTCAGCAGAGCTGCTGTAAAGCCAGAGAACCAGGTTAGCAGAGCCGCTCTAGAGCCAGAGAACCAGGTCAGCAGAGCTGTTGTAGAGCCATAGAACCAGGTCAGCAGAGCCGCTCTAGAGCCAGAGGACCGGGTCAGCAGAGCCTTTGTAGAGTCACAGAACCAGGTCAGCAGAGCCGCTCTAGAGCCAGAGAACCAGGTCAGCAGAGCCGCTCTAGAGCCAGAGAACCAGGCCAGCAGAGCCACTCTAGAGCCAGAGAACCAGGTCAGCAAGATGCTGTAGAGCCTGAGAACCAGGGCAGCAGAGCCGTTGTAGAGCCAGAGAACCAGGTCAGCAGAGCTGCTGTAGAGCCAGAGAACCAGGTCAGCAGAGCTGCTGTAGAGCCAGAAAACCAGGTCAGCAGAGCCGCTCTAGAGCCTGAGAACCAGGTCAGCAGAACTGCTGTAGAGCCAGAGAACCAGGTCAGCAGAGCTGCTATAGAGCCAGAGAACCAGGTCAGCAGAGCTGCTCTAGAGCCAGAGAACCAGGTCAGCAGAGCTGTTGTAGAGCCTGAGACCCAGGTCAGAACAGGTGCTGCAGGGCCTGGAGAGGTACAAACGTAATCAGACACAGAAGAGGTGCAATGATGCAGCGTAATATGGCACATTCTGTCGCAATATTTTGCTACTTTGTCATTTTACAACACAGTAGTACTGTCTGCGCAAACGTTTCTCCTCATTAGCAGCACTCTAACACCCGAATACAGCCGTCAGCAACGAAATGTTGACAGTTAATCTTTGCAAAGCGTCTGTCCCCCCGGGGGACCATGGCTGATGCTTTTTAAAGCCTCTTTTGATCCAACTGAGCTAGAATCAATGTTTGCAACTGATACAGAAGATCTGAATCATGCGGCAAGTGTGGAAAATATGTAAATACTCCGAGAACGCGGCGGCCACAATATTGTGTTATTCCAGTGGTCCTGCCTATGAGCAAAGACTTATAGTGTAATGGCCTTGATTTACTGACTGTGTTGTAAATCCATGGAACTGTCCCCCAGAAGAATATTTGGGCAAAAAATAACCTCGAAGTACTGATTCTGTGGTACTGATAAAGTAAGGGTAAAAGTGGAGACCATGCAAGGTCACTGAAGTCAGGAAGGAATGGGCAGTTCTGGACAGCATTGTCATTCTCCAGGTAGGAATTCCCATGCAGGGCAGCGCCAAGTAGCTGGGATGAAACAAGCATTTGCAATGCAATAGGTCTCTCATTTGCGCGAGTTGAAGCTATTGGCATTGTAAATGACAATGTCTTTTATTTATGTTTTAAAAACCAAAACATAAATAAAAGGCATTGTCATTTACAATGCCAATAGCTCAAACGTGCTTAAATGCGAGACCTATTGCATTGCAAATGTTTGTTTTAATGATTGTTTATGTGCAGGTAGGGACACCTTCCTGCACATAAACAACCAATGGCGTTTTGCTGTTTCCATGTGTGCTGCGCAACGCAGCACACATGGAAACAGCAAAAACAAGGAGAAATTAAACATTTCTCCTCGTTGCACCAGGGTAAGACCAGGTTTTCCCTGGTCTTAATTTTGTTGCTGCCCCATATTTACGCCACCCTTGTAAATATGGGGCAGCATCAAAATCAATGGGTGTTGCGATGGAACGCCCACGGCAACACCCATTGCACTACCCTTTCACGCTAAGTATAGCGTGAAAGGGTGCCTTATTTACAAGTCAGCGTTAAGCCACTTTAAGTGGCTTATCGATGCTTTGTAAATAAGGCGAAGCCCCTATCGCCACCACAAAGTCGTTAAGTGTGACATGGTTGTGGCAATAGGGGCTTGTAAATATGCCCCAGAGTACCTTATATTTTGCGGAGGCTGCCTGGAGAAACGGAGGAGGAGGAGACCAGCTCAAAAGGGCATGACAGCAATCAGACAGGAGCAGGAAAGGGAAACATCCAAAAGATGGAAAACGGCTTTAAACCCTAGGTGGCGGGTGGGAGTCCGCTCATCGCCAAGATGAAGTACGAGGCAGAGGCGTGGAGAAGGTAAAGTGGGTTTTATTTTGTGGTAAGAATTACACCCACGACCGGGTAGTGTCCAGCAGCTGTGAATCCTCAGAGCAACTGAACAACGTCGCCAGAATGCACACAGCTTCTGTCCAGCCCCGAGCGTGGAACACAAGTCAAAGATAAACAATAATACATATAACAACAGCGTGGTCTACCGTATGTGCGAGACCACAAATGATGTAAAATGAATGTGGTGTCGCAATAAGGAGAGATCACCGAATATGAATACATGCTACAGAGTGCTTTATATATGCTCCAATCCTTTACTGTGTGGTGTTTAGGTGGTGGTTAGTCAATACCACAAGAGTTGATCCCTTATTAAGACTCAATCTTTGCTCAATCTACTTATGGTCCAGAGATCATGGCCAGCTTAGAGTCCAGGAGCTGTACCAAGATAATCTGAATCAATTATAATATGTGTTTATTAAGAAAGGGAACCAATGGGGCATGGCCAGGGAAGGGACCAGCCAAAACATAAATAAAAGGCATTGTCATTTACAATGCCAATAGCTCAAACTTGGGTAAATGCGAGACCTATTGCATTGCAAATGCTTGTTCAAAATGCCAACAGGACACTCCAAGTATTCAGTGTCCTGTATTTGTATTACATACTCAGCAAGGGTGAAAAGTTGAAAGGGCCCTTCCAAACACAGAGGCACCAGAGCAAAAGTGGGCAGGAGCAGCACAAAGCCACAACATGAGAGATTGAAACGATTGCTTCTGAAAGAAGAGGAAGGGGAAAAGAGCATGAAGGGAGCAGGAAGTCACAACAAAGCCACACAGATAAACTTTACACGTATCTGCACATCTGTCTGGATAGCGCAGGCTTTAAAGCTAGACCCTAGGGGCAGTTTCCAGACATTAAAGAGAAGGGGGCACCCAAAGCTGAGTAAGAAAAAGAACAAAAGAAAGAAGTGCCCAAGCAGAGGGCGGGAGACAGGAGGGAGGCGGGAGGGAGCAAGACGCAGAGGGCGAAGAAGAGGGCCCTGTTTCAAGGACAGCGAATGTCTGAGAGAACAGGAACCAGTCAGAGCCACCGTTTTTTCTTAATTCTGGGAAACAAACCACAGGGAGGAAGCTGTGCGTGTTACCACAAGAATGAGGGAGATAACTGCAGCTTTACAAGAGGGGGGAGCTTTGGAGAAACATAGGGAAAACTACCTGGGATTCCAACCTCTAATGCGCGCAGGAAGACAAGTTTGTAACAGTGAAGAACGCACCACTACTTAAAAAACCACACAAAACTGTAACATGGCTCAGACATGTCTCGTTCTCAGAAACAACAGCCTCTGATTATCTACGTATGCCAGACAGCGTGCCTACCGCCGCCTACAGCCCAATTAATAAGGCCTAATAACTACAAAATGAGAGACGTGACAGAGCGCAATACCGGTAACACGTCACAAGCCCAACAAACTCTGGTATGCGACTAACCTCAAGGCTGTTTGGAAAGTCGCCCCCAGACTGCCAAAAAGGCTAAAGTCTGCATCAGTGGAGGAGTGCTTACTTGTTTGCCCTTCCTTTGTCATTCTGAACATTTCAATGCACAGAAGTCAATTTAAAATGACAGCCAGCGCTTTAAAAACGCATAAATAAATGCATGCAAGTGACGTAACGGGCACAATATGTTGTCGCCAGGTGTACAGGAAAAATATGAACCTGCTACCATAACTTTTTCCAGTAAAAAATATTATGCTGCACTTGCCACATAATCCCCTACAGCCGCATAATTTGTAGATTTTAACAAAAACATTTGTTTTCCTTGATCAGCCGATTTTAGAAGCGGCACAGCCGGAATGTTTAAGACGTCATAATTTTATGGTAGGTGGAAGTAATGGAAGCCTTTACATGAGCATCAGTTACATTACACAAGGCCACATTCATTTTTTTTGCCACGGGGAGATTAAGTGATTTACCCAGAATCACAGGATGTTGAGCCCAGACCGAAATTTAAAATCGGTTCCCCAGCTTCAAAGTCGGCATCTCCAGCCGTTACACCACATCCACTCCTCCCCTGTCATGGGCCTTAAAGTGCCTCGTAGTGTGACGTACATAAATATGAAATGTACCTTACTTTCTGCAGGACTGCTTCTTAGAGGAGAGAGGTGCTTCTAGAGGCCTTTTATGTGAACAAAGTTTAAACAGACATCAGAGGGCACATTTGAGAACATAATTTAGGCACGCTTTTTGATTACAAGAAGTGTGTGCATGTAGCTTATCTTCTACAAAGTGCGAATTATATGTTTTACACAATCTTTTAACTGAGTGGTAGAAAGAACAGAGTTTACACAATGACGTTCCTGTGCTTCCATGCAAAACAAACTATAACTGATGCAAATAACATTTTGTATAAAACCTGCTGAAAGCGCATTTATTTATTTCACATAAAATATAGATTTATTTTTATTACCATTGGGAGTTAATTTGTTTCTATTCCAATTAAAATGTGATAGTAGCTAGATAATAATACCACAGAATGCACTCCACAATTTGCCTTTAATCTCTTAATATACCATATAATTTGACTTTCCATACTGTCTAATGTGCCTTTGCTTGCTGCTTAATTTGTTCAACCTGTCGTAGAAATTTGGTCCTTGACTGGTGCACGCTTCAAGTGACCCCGGTTACCACTTGCACCCCATTTCTGCTTCCCTGGCAATGTGATAATTGAACTGTATGGTAGCTGCATTTATACAGCGCTTCATGCTGCTGATGAGGCATGAAGGCGCATTTGTGGATGAGTAACAATCTACACTGATTGAGTGCTCTCTACAGTGAAGTGGTTTGATGGAAGATTGCCTGCATTTCATGTGGCCTATAAGTAGTGGTTTGATGTCATGCATGAGGGTGAGGGCTGTGCTTCTCTCTTGTTTCTGTTACTGCGCTTTGGTGTGTGATGAAGTGGAAGGAGTGAGAGGGAGACGCTTAGGCTAAAGATGCTGCTGTATGGATGAATAGCAAGTGTATGAATACAGCATATGTGGGATGTGTTTTGCTGTCATGCTTGCAGAAAAAAGGCTGAAACAGTAATAAGTAACATGTTTAGTCAAGTGAGTGCTACTTGCTTTAGAAAGCTAAAGCAAGTCGAGCAATGCTTCATCCATTGTGTCTGAGGCTGTTAACTTAGCCTGTAGGCATAGTTGAGTGCAGGTGAGTGAGATAGCTGCTAATGTGGCTTTGCCTGTCTCTTCCAACTCTTTTAGTAATGGTAAATGGTGTTGTCTGCTCGCTGTAGAGTCGTTTTGGGAAGAGCCAAACTGCTGTTGGACCTGGCTGTGTCTGCAGGGTCATCCCAGATGTTTGCCTTCCATTGCTGAACATGTTTTTGTTAGTTTTTAAGACTGTGCACTTTTCACTGCTAAGCAGTTGTAAACTGCTTGTACTCTCCCCTGAAAAAATAAAATGGTTAAATTGGCCTACACCTGATTGTTACATTTAATTTACTTATAAGTCCTTATTCAATGGCATTACTTGTATTCAGGGCCTGTAAATTAAAAAATGCTACTAGTGGGCTGCAGCAGTTAATGTGACACCCACTAAAATAGCACTGTAAAACAAGTCTTAGACCTGCCACTGCAGCCTGTAGTACAGTTTTAAACTTCAATTTCTACCTGGCAAAATAAACTTTTTGCCAGGCCTACACCTTCCTTTTTAATACTTATAAATCAATCCACAGGTAGGCCCTAAAGGTTCAAAGCACCAACTGCATGGTATTTAAAAAGCAGGACATGTGTGCTTTAGGTTACATTTCCTGCCAATGAAAAACTCCTAAAGTTGATTTTCACTGCTTCAAGGCTGTCCCTCCCATAGACTAACACCAGGTTACCTTATTACACTTAATAAGTGATGACTTCTGTTTGGAAGCAGATAGAGAAATAATGTTTATGCTCAAATTAATTGTAAATTAAAGTCTTCTTTAGTGGTAAGTAGGATTTTAAGTTACAATTTTAAAAATACCACCTTTAAAAAGTTGCTATTTTTCTGCCCAAACCAACTGTGCCTTTCTGCCAGTGTCTTGGATCAGATAACTGTGAATAGCTCTCCTGTTGTGGGTTGTGTATTCTCTCCAGACATTTGAACAAAAGAGGTCTAGGTGTGGGGGGGATAGGGTCTTCCTGACAGGATGGCTGAGGAGGAGTTGTGCCCTGCCTTGATTGCACTTCAAAGGACTCTGCCCTCAGCACACACAAAGGAACCCGACACCTGGCCTGCCTTTGCCCATGTCACCCTAGACAGTTTGCAGCCAGGACCAGGGGAAGGGGGAGAACTGATTAGAACCAGTTTTGGGGGTACGCCATGGAATTCCCCTACACAAAGGCTGGCACCCGGTATTAAAAATGGGACCTTCAGAACTTCTCACCAGAACACTCCAGGACCTGTGCAAGATATCAGAAGAAGTACTGCCCTGCGATCTAAAGAAGAAAAATTGGACCTGCTTGCCTTGAACCCAGGCTTCATAGACATGACTCCAAGGGTCAGTTGGCTTACCTCCTGTTTGAGCTACAGGGTCACAAGCTTCCAGAGGCCTCACTGCAATTGCTCATCCTTACCAGCACCTACTGGACCTTCCTGGACCTGTGCCTGAGCCCTGCTGCTGGCCTCTGCTGGAGCGAGTCCTGATCCCCAAGTGGTGTCCCCTAAGTCCTGGACCCATGGCTGGCATCAGAGTGCACTCCTCCTGAAAAAAGGTTAAGATACAGAAGTTTTGGGCTTCTTGTGAGTGCAAAGTGACATTTTTGCATTGAGAATTGACCACCAACGTGAAGCTCCAGAAGGACCGGGTTTTCACACCTACAGCGACAACCCATGACGGCCGCCAATGCGAAGGGTCAGTGACAACTGGATCTTTGCGCCAAAACAGCGACTGTCCACAATGCCCAACCAGCTCAGCATGCCGACAACCTCCTCGCGTCCTCTGCAAACGCGAACAGTAGCTCTTTGAACAGACTCGAGAAGGTAACTCTTCAGCGGGACAAACCTGGTCCCTGTATCTGACCCGCACTCTACTGCATTCAGTCTGAACTTGTGACTTGCCTCCGTTTCAGCACACCCAGGTAGCCACGAGTGGCGCTTTGTGCTTATTGGTGCTTTTTTCACCTAAACCTTTAAAAAGTCACATCTTCGATTCTACTGATTCCATTTTAGTCGGTTTGGTGTCATTTTATACATCAAAATTTACTCTGTTTTTTCTAAATTGGTTTGAGAGTTTATTGGTGTTAGGTTTTCACTTTTTTACTGTTTGAGTGCTGCATAAATACTTTACACTTTGCCTCTAAGTTAAGCCTGACTGCGTTTGTGCCAAGCTACCAGATTGTTAAGCACAGGTTTATTTAGGGACTTTTGTGGTTAAATCCTGGCAAGGCCTGTGTTTATTACTTGAATGGGGCTTCCACCCCTCTCAACTAATAACCCAATTTCTTATAACTGGCTTATTGAATTGGAGATGAGGTCGGAGACACAATAACAAGGACTTACATCTGAAGTCAGGTGTGACTGTAAATCCGCAAGAATGCCTGCCAGATAAAAAGCTCCAGAGATGGAGCAGAAGTGGTGGACAGCCAGAAGCAGAGGAAGGAGGTAGAATGACCACCACTAACAGCTGCATTGGAGGAAAACCAGCTGGGACCAAAGACCTGGCAATCCCTGACAGGGATTCCCAGGACACCAGACGGAGAACATGGGAGGTGAGGAATAGCCCACTAGATCCAGTGAACTGAGGAGAAAGGAACTAGGTCCCCAGCAGCCACATCTTTGAGGCCAGGTTGCAGCCCAAGGCAAATGCGAGGCGCTGGTAGGAAAGGTTTAGAGGTTCAAAAAGCACCCAGAAAGAACTTCCCTTATGGGAAAATTTGGAGGTCACAGTATATGCCCAGTGGCGTAACAAAACTTGAGGGCCCCCTGCAAAGTGCACGGAGGGGCCCCCTTCGGGACTCACTCAGGAGTGCTCAGGCCAGAGTACTGTGCTGAGGGGGCCCCCTGGAGCTCGAGCCACCCCACACCGCGGGGGCCTTTGTTATGCCACTGTATATGCCTGAACAGACCACAAGGGGGAGCACCTATGGTGGACACCTGGTGATGATGTAGGGCTGCACCTCTTACCAGCCATTGCTTTAATACACCATAATCTTTTTATTTTATTTGAGAAGAACCAATCAAACAAAGGATAGAAAGGCTCTACCATGAAGACGATCAACGGATTGACAGAAGATCAAGACTCCATCTTTGTCACTGTCTGAGAGAACTGCCCAATACTTGCAAAAGGATTCAAATTTAACAAATCATTGAAAGTTTGGTCTGTATGCCCTCCTCCTATAGAACTGCAAAAAAGTTTTTCAATGTTTTTCAAACGTTTTATTAGATTGAACTGTGCTGATGCAATTCAATATCAGCAAACTGTATCAAAATAATAGGATTTCGATATTGTATTTTAATTAAGCACTCGCTTCATCACACCCACCCACAGTTAAGATGTTCTCTTTTAAGTTAAATTCTTGAATGAGCCCGTAAAGGGATAATAAGATTGGAGGTAAAGTTAGGGACTCATGGCAGAATCCCAGAATCTTTTGTTTTTTTCTGTACACTGCGTTTTGATATTGGCAGGATTCAGGAAGCTGTGCTGCATCCCAGAATCCACTGTTTTTGCGTGTAAGTCTGTACTAGAAGTATGTGCTTGTGGCAGCCTGGCCCTTATACAGGATCAATTGTGTACCACTCTATCTCCCAAAATGGAGTACAGTGACCAGACAGAATTAATTTGCAAAATACATCAGCAACAACAGAAATGACCTGCAATTGGAGGTGCCTGGGGCTTAACATTTTATGTTTGGCAGTACACATAGAATATATATATGATTGTCTAACTTTTGACAAGAGTGGATTAATGTATTGATATATAAAAGAGCATATTTGTCATTAACCTCACCTAGATAACGATATAGACATAAAGAATTTGATTTCTACAAACGATGATGTATTTGCAGATCAATGTGTGAACAACCATATGTTTTTACCTCGACTGCTTTTAAGAAAAAAATGCTGTAAAAGTACCTTAAGTGATTTGAATTTTATTGTGCTGGAATGTGTTTGCGCTGGGTTTTGCTAACTTTTATTACTACTGTTGCTTTTTAAATGAAAATGTGAACACAATTTTTTTTAAATTATCAGAAGTGGAAATTATTCTGTGCTATTTGCAAAATGATAGCAGTGACCTGGTGACGCGTGGGCTGGCATGCTTCCAGGTGAACTGGTCGTTGCCTTTGGGCACAGCTCAACTACTTCTAAATCCGCACACGGGTAGATAAGATGGGTGCAGCCTCTTAGAAAAGAGACCCACTTATCACAGTGTTTTCTCAGGGATAACCTAGTGGGTGGTATTGAATCCTCTAAACTGAAGTAGTGGTGATGAAACTCCTCAGCTTGTGCCAGGAAGAGCCAGTTTGTGAGAATACTTTACTTGTGTGGAGGTTTGTAAAGGCTAAGTTTATGAGATAAACTCAGATTTCAGAATGCAGGAAAGCAACTCCTACATGAAGTTGCGTTGCCATCCATGCAGTAGCTGGAAGTTAGTGGTTTGAGAAGAGAATGTGATCTAGAAGCTAAGAGCGCCTGTTCGAGCTTTGACATTTCACTGAAGCACTACGAGTTTCTTTGTAAATTACTTGATCTGTATGTGAACAGGAGTTTCCACAGGGAACGGAATTACCAGTTGTGTGATAATCATCACACCCTTGCAGTTTTTCCTGATACATTTTCGCAGGTCAAACCTGCCAAACTTAATCCACATGGTGGGGGAAGGCCTGGAAAAAAGGCAGTGGGTGGAATTTGGTGTGTTAAAATCAATTCTGCATGCTGCGCCTAATTTGGCTGTAGAAAAGTTAGAATAGAATTTTATACCATACTTGATAAAATACATCGATTTAAGGTACTGGTGTTTGCCACATGTGGCAAATACTTCACTGTTTTACTTCCAACTGGTAATGAGGACATTAAGTGGAAGTGGAAAGACTCCATGAGGAGGCTGTCTTTGGTCTTCTGTATAAGGAAAGTAGACTGTGTCCTCAATAGCAATTAATCAATCAATCAATCAGGGTATTGTGAAGTGCGCTACTCACCCCTGAGGGTCTCAAGGCGCTGGGGGGGGGGAGGGGGTGTTGCAGCTCTGGGACAGTCGAAGAGCCAAGTCTTGAGGCTCTTCCTGAAGGTGTTCAGAGTGGTGGCGCGTCTGATGTTGATAGGGAGCTCGTTCCAGGTCTTTGCCGCGATGTAGGAGAAGGCTCTTCCACCTGTTCTGGCCCTGTAGATGCGTGGGGTTTCAGTGAGGGCGAGGTCGGCGGATCGGAGATTTCTCTTGGGTAGGTGGAAGGAGATTCTTTCGTTGAGATATTGGGGTCCGGTTTTGTGGAGGCATTTGTAGGCATGGGTGAGTATCTTGAAGGTTACTCTCTTCTTGATGGGGAGCCAGGGGAGGTTTCGCAGGTGTTGTGTGATGTGTTCATGTCGAGGGATGCCGAGGGCGAGTCTGGCTGCTGTGTTCTGTATGGTATGGAGCTTGCAGGACAGGGATTTGTTGATTCCGGTGTAGAGGGCGTTTCCATAGTCCAGTCTGCTGGTTATGAGTGCATGGGTTACGGTCTTTCTAGATTCGGGGGGATCCATTTGAAGGTCTTGCGAAGGATGCGGAGGGTGTTGAAACAGGTGGAGGCGACGGCGTTGATCTGTCGGTTCATAGTGAGGGAGGAGTCGAGTATGATGCAGAGGTTCCGGGCGTGGTCTGTGGGGGTGGGTGGGCTGCCGAGGGCGGTGGGCTGCCAGGTGTTGATCCATGCAGAGGAAGATGGTCCGAGGCCGAGGACTTCTGTCTTCTCCGAGTTGAGCTTCAGGCAGCCGCCGCTCATCCAGGATGCGATGTCCTTCATTCCTTCCTGGAAGCTGAGTCTGGTGGTGTGGGAGTCCTTGGTGAGGGAGAGGATGAGCTGGGTGTAGTCGGCGTAGGATACTATGCTGAGTCCATGGTGTCTGACAATGGCGGCGAGGCGGGCCATGTAGATGTTGAAGAGCGTGGGGCTGAGCGACGATCCCTGAGGCACTCCGCAGTTGATCTCTGTGGGTTCGGAGAGGAAGTGCGTGAGTCTGATTCTTTGGGTCCTGCCGGTGAGGAAGGAGCGAAGCCAGTTGAGGGCAGCTCCCTGTATGCCAGCGTCGTGGAGTCTGTCGGTGAGTGTGCGGTGGGAGACGGTGTTGAAGGCTGCAGAGAGATCTAGCAGGATCAGGGCCGCAGTGTGGCCTTGGTCGAGGAGGGTGCGGATGTCGTCTGTGGCGGTGAGTAGGGCGGTCTTGTTGCTGTGGTTGCTGCGGAATCCGGATTGGGAGGGGTCGAGGGTGGAGTTTTCTTCAATGAAGTTCATTAGTTGGGCGTTGACGATCTTCTCAGTGACTTTGGCGGTGAAAAGGAGGAGAGAGATGGGTCAGTAGTTCTTGAGGTACGTCGGATCTGCTGAGGGCTTCTTGAGGAGGGGCTTGACTTCTGTGCATTTCCATTCATCGGGGAAAGTGCCTGCTTCGAAGGTGGCTTTGATGGTGCCGGACAAGAGCCCCGGAGAACAGGTGCAATTAATCAAATCCTTTAAATACTGATACCCTGGGGTTCGACATTTAATAGGTGCAATAAATAGCATATTACACGCTTTCTGTATCGAAATGGAGAATAACATGCATATTTTGGTGCTCTTCCCACCAAAATCTGCATGTCCCAGTATATAAGTAGCAGGAGAAAGATCTCAGGAGTCGCAAACCTCAGATCCGCTTTTAATTGCAACACTTGTTCAAACATGAGTTTCACAATTTAATAAAGCACTCGAAATCAAGGCCTTTGTTGTGTCTCAGAGGTGGGCTCAAGGTGTTCCGTAGTTGCTGGCCCAGCTGCATGATAGCCCTACTTTCATGCTTTTTTGGGTTGAATTTGAAATTGGTGATATGCTTTGCATTTCCAGACCTAAGGTTGCAGACGAAAGGTTAGTGGGGCATTTCCCCAAAAATCGTTTTAGACATTTTTAATTTAAACCCTAGAGCCAGTGACTTTCTTTTCTTTGGAGCTCCAGCATAGACTAAATTGCAATAATTCACCAGGAAAGAAAAAAAGCCTTGATTGCGTCAATAGGTGGTTCACTTAGACCAAGAAGAGGATGCTTCTCAGTATCAAGAGTTGATCATTGATTTTCCTTTTTTACAGCTGTGATCTGATGAGCAAAAGAAAGCTCTTGGTCATGCTGATCCCCAATATTTTTGTTTGTTTTTGGTGGAGTGGGTGTGAGGCTGCCAATTCCTGTCATCAGGGGAAAGAAACAGAAGAACTTTATTTCAAGTGAATGCCAAGAAGAAGCAATTCTTTCTTTTCGGTGAAGTCAGGTTTACAATTTTTTCCAATAATGAGGTATCCCTTTAAGTCAGAGCTTCTTTTTCAAGCTTCATTTGATCAAGGTTCTTTATATGGGGCATTGAGAAGGTTTTTCGGAATGGATTATAATTGGTGTATAATATTTATGTAATTTGATGAAGAAAAAATAATGGATAAATACTTTAAAAAAAGATGTTTTGTCAGCCAGCCGTGAAACCTATTCCTCATGGTAGCTCAATGTAGTTTACGGGTCTGAGCCAATATAGAAAGACTCTCTGAAAAACCTTTTTCGAAGACTTGTTTGCTATCTCTTCGGCCCTTAGAGTTAGTGATATTTTAGCATTATGTTCTCTCAAACTATATACAGGGTTCAATGAAACCAGAGCAGGGATGAGAAACCATCTCACCTTCTTGCCAAAAGGAGCCTCAGATTTTCATATCAATTATACTATGTCACTGCCTATTCCTTTTTCAAAATTCTTCCTTCTCCAGCAGACAGTTCTCTATTCATACCAGAAGTTTGGACAGCCCTGTATTTGTACCCTGATCAAACCAAAGACCTCATTCAGACTAATTTTGCCAAGTTCAACGTTCTTTTTCTGAGAAAATAGTTAAATTTGCAGCATCATGCTATCAGAAATATAAGAAATATTTGGGTCTCATTCATTTGCAGACATAGTTTTACCAGGCTTGGCCGTATTAACTGAGACTCCAAGGCTGATATCCAAGTGGGTCAGGCCTCATTACATAACTTATTAACTAATAAATGTTGCCACAGAAATTTCTCCTGCATAGCTTTGGGGAACGTCCTACCGTGCCGTAAAGCTTTCCATGTGCAGTCACGAGGTTTTCAATTTTTACATGGGGGATCACTCAGTGATCCCCCATGTACACGGAGAGGTCTGGGATCGAGGGAGCACTAAAAATGCCTCTATTTCATAGCGTGACTGCTGCATCCTCAGTTCTCAGGCAGTGTGAGACTGATGGTAGTGGATACTTTGATTGTAATGAAGGGATATGCCTATCTACGTGTCTCTTTGAGGAAGAGATGCCTGCTTGCCTCCCCTCTTTAAAATATTCGGCTAGTCCCATTTAAACAAAAGTTGTTTCATTTTTTCTGTGTGAAACATATATGCACACCGTATGTATAGCGTAGAATGACAGTGAAGCCTGTGAGTATCTGTGGCTAATTGCAGCAGCACGAAATCATTTTGGGCTTTCTTTTGTGTCAATCGCATTACAAGATGGCGAATAGTCTGAGCGAGGCTGACCAGGTCTTTGTTAGCCTGGAAATCTGCACTGTAATATTTTTCTCCTCCGCAGACTTTGCTTATACACGGGTTGCCCTATCCTGTGGATGGAATTTCAAACTCCTCCCTTTGTAGTTTGCCTGCTGTTGCACTGCCATAGTTCTCTCAACTCAACCACCTCTTCCTGTCTCCATTAGTGTCACAAAAGAATTGGCCTGGCTGTTTGTGCCAAATAAAAAAAAGTACCTGGGCTGGATATAACCAGCATAGGGAAAGCTTCCAAGTGTCCAGGATCTGAGATGATCATGCAGTGACTATTAATAGACTGATTGGAAGAGCCCCCAAAATTCACAGTGGCACTACAGCTGATGGTCGGCTCTGGGGATAAATACATAACTGTTGCCCTGTTTGGTGTGCCAGGATTTCTCATCAACGGAGAAGAACTGCACACCAGTATAGTTGAGAAGATTTCTCTGCTCAGGGGCCAGAGTCTGCTGACTTCTGTCAACATTTCCAGACTGGGACCAAGCCTGGGTCAGATAACTTTTAATGAGTGCTGCTGAGCTGCCTTGAGGGAAGAAGATTCCTTCCTACTTTGATAATATGTACTGGACTCTGAGTATGACCTGAAGAGGAAGCCTATCTACAAGAGGAGGCCAACTGCTCAGCTGGTTGACAGCATTTTGGGAGCATTGTAAGGTCTGTGTTGTCCCATGAGAAGAAGTCTCCCAAGGCCAGTGTCAGTGTCAAAGTACCAGCTGACATCAACGCTGCCTGGGGCCCAGGAAAAGTATCTGCACCTCCAGAAATTTGTGGTGAGACCTCCTTGGCCCTTACAGTGTACCCCTAGTTGCACTCCCCAGTGTCTTGATGTTTACTTTGCCCCTCTCTCCTAGAGAGTAAGGCAGCTAGGTATAGCTCTGCTGGCCTCACTGCCGCAAATTGGATCAGAATCCATGCAGTGTTTATGGAGTTATCAGCATTAAAAATAAAACACTGCAGTTGTTACCTCCATTCACTCACATACTGTATGAACTTCCCAAATGCCCCACTCTCTGTCACCTTATCTTAAATTACATCAATGATCTCTAAAATTACATAATTGATGACATCAATGATGAGATAACCTAAACATTGAAATTTGCTGCTTATGATCAGCTACACAAGTTATAACTTGCATCCCAGCCACAAGCTACTCATGACATCACTAATGTAATCTCAAATGGCATTTTAATGACATTTCAAATTACATCATTGATGACCTCACCGATGGGATAACATGAGATCACTGTATGACATCACTAATGTCATCTCAAATGACATTGACAATATCTCAAATCACATCATTGATGACATCACTGATGAGCTATCATGTGTGATCACTGCATGAGCATTTATAATATGTAGTGTAGAGTGTGTGTATCATTTCATGCTGCTATAAACTTACACTTTTGTTCCTAGATCTATATCACTCATAATCTTTAATGGATATTCACAGAGTTATCTTCTTCCGCACATACGTTAACGGATGCATACCAGTTCCTATTGAGATACGTCTTTTATTATCGGATGTATATGTTTATTCATGAATTTATTTACAAATATGCCCCCAATTATTTGGTTTCAACAATCTTACAAATTTCCACTTTCCTTTGCAGTAACGAGGGTTCAGCAGAGATATTGAGTTTGTTTGAAAACTTTGTCGAATTAGTATTGACACACTACAAAATGGCCGCTGCCGTAACTGGTACATCAGTGGGTCAGTGTATGTTGTTTCAGTCGCCATATTGGTGGAGTATTGGTGTTTACGAACAAAAATATGATATTTTATTGATTTGGACATATCATTACCTGTGACTTACAAGAAGGGAAGATACATTTTTAGCTGAGTTATTGGTGAATTTTGGTGTACTATGGCACAATATTGGGTAGGAGTATAAATACCAGACGCAAAATGGCGCCGGGCACACACGCCAACTTACACGGACAACGCGAGCACTCTCAGAATACAGAGGACTTTTGGAATAAGGTATTACTCAAATATCGGGTCGATCCACCTCCCATAATCTCAGGACAGTTTTTTCGGTGCTACATTATTTGCACCCGGATGTCCAAGCGGCAGCGGTATTCTTAGACGCGACAAAGGCGTTTGACTCTCTGGAGTGGCCTTATCTCTTTGGGATACTGGAGCGCATCGGATTTAGCCCTCTCTTTATAGGTCTGATCAAATTGTTATATACGGAACCCACGGCTCGAATCAGGGCCAATGGTCTTGTGTCGGCGCCATTCTCGATCACGAGGGGCACACGACAGGGGTGCCCTCTGTCCCCTCTGCTGTTTGCCGTAGCGATGGAGCCTCTAGCAGCGCGAATCCGTCAATACCACACGGACAAGGGAATAGGATTCGGCTCTAGAAGTCTACTCATATCTCTGTATGCCGACGATGTCACCTTATACATTTTGGACCCGGCACAGAATCTCGACATTGTACTGAGGGAATTCATCCGGTTTGGTGGGCTGGCTGGGGTGTCAATAAACTGGGGTAAATCATTAATATTCCCCTTGACGGATAAAACTGAAAAGGTGACCTCTGAATTCCCGCTGCAATGGGAACAAGAGAAGGTGAAATATTTGGGGATTTGGATTAGTCGCAACTTACAGGAATTGTGGAACCTGAACTATGGTAGAGCCATTGGCTGGCTTGAAGAGAAAGTGGCCATATGGACTCGACTCCCTTTGTCACTGGCAGGCAAGATTGCGCTGGCAAAGATGGTGATATTGCCTAAATTTTTGTATTTATTTGTGAACCTGCCGCTCATGCTGACACAGTCATTTTTTGCAACACTGCGATCACTGCTCACCTCTTTGGTATGGCCCGGGGGACAGGCCCGTGTGTCCTGGGAACTACTGACCCTGCCGTTGAAACAGGGAGGGCTGGGAGCCCCGGATATGAAACTTTATGCACTTTGTGCGCAGGCGCAATTTTTGCACCATTGGGTATACCTAACACCCTACTAACCGCATGTGGCAGTGGAAAGGGACGCAATGGCGCCGGTACCACTGTCGGTCGCACTATACCAACCGTATCATCGCTCTACCACAGACGTGAATCTGCCTGAGATGGGCTTGGGATGGCCTGAGACGACGGGCGAGAGCCCCAATGTTGTACGCCCCATCTATCCCTTTAGCCCAAAATCCAATGTTACCGAACATCAAGGATGAACTCAGCAAGGCGATGGCACAAAAACTGAAGCTCCATACCTTTGCGGACCTCTACCCGGGGGATATTTTTCGGGACCCCCCAAGGGCAGAGGAAGGACATACAGTGCCGTTTGGGGAAGCATTTTTGTACCATAAGCTACGTGCTGCATGCCGGGCCCTCCACTGTGACTTTCCGGCTCCCCCGCCTACCCTGGCTGCCTTGGAAACTTTACTCCGATCACCTTCCCCACGTCGGCTTATAACTAGACTCTACATGACTATGCAAACGGATGCCCCTGTGACAAGCCCAAATGCAATACTGAGATGGAATGCTGAACTAATGCCCCCAGTATCCGAGGACCAATGGGAGTACTGTTGTCGCCAGTTAACTGAGTTGTCGCCTAACTATAAACTTCGGCTTATTCACTTCAAATTCTTACATCGGTTCTACAGGACACCCACTGGCTTAAAACGAATGGGGTTGAGGGACGATGACAATTGTTGGCGATGCGGGGCGGCCTCGGCCTCCTTTCTACACATGGCATGGGATTGTCCTAGATTGGCAGACTACTGGTCCCAGATTTTTAGGTCCATCAATCAAATATTAGGCTTGTCCCAGTGCCCGTCTCCACTTTTGGGCTTATTGGGATATGTCAAGGAAACGCATGCACGAAAGCGGAAGCTACATGCCCTCCTGTTATTGTTTGCTAAGAGGCAGGTCGCAGTTCATTGGGGGAGGAGGAGAAAGCCTACGCTTATGGAATGGGCCAAAGCGGTGACCTACGGTCAGGTCCAGCTCACTACTTTCTGGGCATTGATGCCGCCTGCTTCTAGACCTCGGGAGATATGGGAACCATTTAATGCCTGGGTCCGAGAGCACTTGGGAGCCAATGACACAGACCAGATAGATACAAACCCCCCCGGGAGGGCGTAAAATTGTGTTTGATCAAGAAATATCTACGAGATGGGGGGTGGGGACGCCGGATGAGCACTGCTGGCTGCTATCAATATTGTCACCTCTGTGAACCCACTGATGCATATTGATTGATTATGATGTTGCACAATTACGGAAAGACCATGGTTTTATGATATTGGCTGATTACCATAAGGTTACAATTTGGGATATTCTTTCAACTGATGCACCAGAGTTGTTAGTTGTTGTATAAACATTTGTCGTGTTTTATTAAAAAAAATGCTAATAAACAAATTTAAAAAAAAAAAAGGTATTACTCAAATATGATACCGTCACACCAGCTAGAATATTACCCCAATGTGCGCTTGATATCAAGCACATAGCGGTTTACGATATATGACAGGAGATGATATATGGGTTTTGGTACCCCATATCGTAATATACTGAAATTAGGCTTGGTGTGTGTTTGGCTCATTTCGACTTGTAAATCACGATGTATATAACAAGACACTGCTTAGGGTTTTGACATTGCGATTAACATACTGTGGTACGGAGATTAGACAAAACTGATTGGAGGGTGGAAATGTTTGGACACTACGGAAATGACTTGAATGGAGTATAATCTTCTAGATATATTTGTCTAGATGACTTCTGTAATAGAAATTTCTCATCTACAAACTGATCCAGTATACTCAGGTTAGTGTACATCTGAGTAATGTGACCTGCTAATTTTTGCTTACAGGAATTATTTTCACGGCATACGGATTCTGGATCGCTATGATACTTTCTGATTTGACTTTGAGGCACACTTGGTGAGTGACTTTAGAGGTAACCTTAATAGGTGTTACCATTAATAATAACAGCAGATATTGAATCAATGTTATTGCTTTTAGATGATTGTGGACAATCTACTGAGCATTCTGAATATATTTTCTGACGTTCTAGATGCTTGTATAGGTGAGCTGGTATGCATATCTTAGGACACTTTATCTTTATTTAGTACAGTGAATCTAATCAAGGGTGGTTTCGCACGGGTGCATTTCGTTCAGAGCTATTTTTCACTGTCAATTTTATTTAAGTCTTGTAAAATCACTTAGAACACAATGAAAGATAGCACACCAAGTTTATAGCAGCATGAAATAGTAAAACTGGACATCCGTCATGACTATAGAGAGATCACAATTTATTGGTGTCAACCACAAATAATTTCGTGAACCCTTACTCACCATAGATCTATTCTTTTAACTCTATAACAACATGGTGTCTGACATGTTGTGAAGCCCTGTAATTTATAAATATTAGAAACAAAATGCTTCTTACTCATGTGATGTGAGACAATAGTTTGGTCTATTTCTTTTGTAGCCCTGATGAAGTCCTGAGGAAGAAAGTATGGTTTATGTACCTATGACGAAACACGTGTTGGCTACGAATTAAGACAAAAGTACAATTTGGAAACTCCAGAATTGAATCTCAACTTACTGTGATGTTTGAAGAATAAAGAGACGATGGATTACAACTGAAGAAAATGAACACTTGCTTATATCTCTGATAGACTGTAGTGTTGCTCAGGGGCTATATACAGTTGTTCTGGTTGTGGACCATGCCCACTCCACATTAGAGGGTACAGGTGGCTACTCTCTCCCCTTGAAGCACCATAGGTTTACTCACAGATTACATGGGGACGTTATTAGGCTTGCGCAATTGACACCCTTGCCACTGGTATTTTTCTACATTAGAGTGTGTGTATGTCAGGCAGGTACAAGTATTAATTTAAGGCCACATTGAACACCTCTAAGAAACTCAACATAACCCAATACTCTGCAGATTTAATAGCCTGGAGAAGCGTTGCGATCTTAGAGGATGTTAGGACAATATAATGCATGTATAACATATACTAGGCACAAATGACTCTGGATGCCCAAGATGGCAGGTGGCGTTCAATTTAAATCAATGCTGTTATGTTATGTGTATTTGTAAAGCGCACTATAACCTGTAAGGGTATCCTTGCGCTGGGCAGGTGTGTCTGCTTAGCCCTGTCTAGGTAGGTTGGTTAATTGAGAAGCCACGTCTTCAGATTCTTGTGAAATTCAAGAGAGGAGGAGGCTCTGATGTGTAGTGGGAGGCCGTTCCACACTTATGGATGATGTGAGAGAATGCTCGTCCTCTGTGAACACTTAATACAGGAGGGAAGGGTAAAACCACAGAGTGTGATTGAAGGATGTACAATTTGCATAATAGGCACTATTCACAAGAAGTGGGGAGATACAATGATTCTGAAGTATTTGAAGTTCAATTGCATTATGTAGCAGGTAGACACAGAGTACAAGTGCTCTTTCTAGTCATAATGGTGTAAAAGGTATTGTGTCTGGAGTGGTCAGGTAAATCTGTTTCATATGATTCACATGTTAATTTATGGGCAGTTTTTAATTGGAGTTGTGACTGAAACAAAGTTTCATAGAAAACCACATAATAAGTATGGTTTCCACTAGTAGGTAGAAATCTCTACACCTGGCATGACTTGAAGGTGGCTTAGAGAAGATAGAGAATCAAGCATGGCTTAAGTGTATGATTAAGCAAAGTTCAGAGTGTTTAAAACAGTGTAAAATATTCTCAAAGGCTATTGCCTAAGCTAATCATGCAGTTGGAAGTATGAGTATAGACATGCTATGTTGGGTGTGTTGGCGTAGAATGCTGGCTGTTTGGATTTATGATCATAGGTATGTTGGCCTATGATCGTGAGTGTGTCCCACCCGCTGTTGTCCCTGTGTTCCATGCCTTCCCTGCATCCACTCTTTCTGACCCACATCACCCTGCAGCCCCATGTGTGGCCTTTGTGCCCAAGGTACACCCCTGTTTACTATCTCTGTGCTCCGCTGCGTCCCTAGAGCACCTCTATGTGTCCCTTGCCTGCACTGCAGCCTCTTTGTTTCCAACTTCCCTCCTTGCTGCCCATTTGTGAACCACTCTTCAGCCTCTGTCCTCCTGTAGTCGATGTGTTCATGCCCTCGCCCTCCTAAAGTGCCTGTGGGCCACCCTGCCCCGAGAACCCTATTGTGCCACTGTCTCCACAGCAGCCCCTCTATGTGATTCTTGCCCCTGCAGCCCCTCTATGTTCCCCTGTCTCCCTTCTATGTGCCCTCAGCCCACTGCAGCTCATGATGGTTTTTTTATGTAACATTTTATTGGTTTTCTTGGGAAGAGGTGTGGTGCAGCGGCCAGGGCGGTTGACTCCGGAACACGGGGGCTCACGGTTCGATCGCCGGCGGCAGGTTAGCCCAGCACCTTGTGACTCTGGACAATAGCTCGCTTAATCTTCCCGACGGCCCCCAGCGCCGGGACACCTCTCCGGAGGTAGCTGTGCGCTTTACAAATGCTGGTATTTCATTTCATTTCATTTTCTTGTTTGCAACAGACAATACAGTGGAAGTAGCTTGACTAAGTAAACTACAATTAGCCATTATCAAATGAATCTCCCACAGTGCCCGTTCAGAACATGACAAAATAACTATGTTGAAAGTTGGTTTCAACCTCTCCTCTCCTCTCTGCCCCCCAATTCGTAGATCAGTGGTGTACATCTGGATTTCCTCATCAAGGGCTCGACCTGGATCTTCTCTTCTTTGAAGGGCAATACCCCGGTATTGACACCATGCAGCCCAAATTCTGTAATGTTTTTGCGGGCGACCCCAGGCTTTGTAGATAGGGATTTCCCGTGACATACAACTATCCAGACCAGACTTCCATTTCTCTAAGGGGGGGGCTCCACACTCTTACAAGCCCCAGCAATGTCCCATTTTGCCATCTCTAGTCCCAGCCATAGCAGTGCAGCCCTATATCTGTCAGTGTCTATCTCTGTTGTGATATGAAGGAGTGCAAATCTTGGGGCTCATGGTAGGGTCCAGCCCAACACGCACCCCAAGCAGAGACGTTTTAAGGCAGGGGCAAAGTGGGCTTTGGCCCAGGGCCCCCACCTTCCAAGGGGTCCCCTTGTAAAGTCCCAGCTACTAATCAATGTAAGCACAATGCATTTTGTGCTTTACCCATAATGTATTTTTCTTGAACCAATCCGTCCAGTTCAGCAGTCCTTGCCTGCTTCGGCCCCACTCCCTCCAGGTAAAAAATATAATCTCGGACTAAAATGTTGTCATTTTGTGGTTGAGTTGGGCATGGCTAAACTTCTGAATGCATCTGTTATCTGCGCATGCCCAGTCACATGTGCCTTTTTTTTCATTCTGAAAAGTAACTGCAGGAAAAAAATGATTTCTTTGCTGCATGTTTCCTTGTGAGGCACTGTGCACCAGAACTCGTCAAGTCACATCGTCACCGAAGAGGAGCTGCTGCTGCAGGCAGAGCACACTGAGCAGTAATTATTCTCTGCTTAGTTAGGCCCAAGCCCCCCAAACAAAGGTGAGCAGTAGCGGTCCGTGGTAGGAGTGCCGGCCGGGCGGTGACGTGGGGCGGGGGAGGGGCAGGGTGGGCGGGTAGTAAACCACGGATTACGGCCGAATACAGGTAAGTAAACATTTAAATAAATAAAACGAATTTCGTTAGTGAGCGCTGCATCGCCAAATGCGATGCAGTGCGCGCAACGAAATTCGTTTTATTTATTTAAATGTTTACTTACCTGTATTCGGCCGTAATCCGTGGTTTACAACCCCCCACCCTGCCCCTCCCCCGCCCCACGTCACCGCCCGGCCGGCACTCCTACCACGTACCGCTACTGAAGGTGAGTGCAGGGGCAGTGTAGTGCTGTCCATTTTTCTTTTGCTGTTCTCCCTCAGCCCTAGTGCTTTTGAGAGGTGGCTAAACTCTGTGATGGTGGAGATACAAGAATAATTACCTTGGCACCTCATCTAGAAAATAAAAGGGGCACCCTTCGCCTCTTTAATTATCGTACTGGAGACAATCTCCGAACCTCTGTAGACAGTGGTGTTGGCCTTGACACCATCGATCTAAATAGGCCAAGGCACAGTGACAGAATTCTAAATCCAGCAAAACTGCCAAGGTAGGCATAATGGCCCAGTTAAAGGTGTAAACTTTAAATAAACCCACTATTTGTTAATTGAGACATATCTTTTGTTGCTCACAGTATTTTCAGTTGTGGATGTATGATGCATATAAAACGAAATTGTGGGTCAAACCCAGTTGATAAACATGATCTTGGTGGTCTGTGAAGTAGGAAAATAATCTGTTAATCTATCTTTCTGTGGGCCTCTCTCTGACTATTAACAATCTGAATAACTATCTGTCTCTGCGTTTCTCTCATATTATAATACAATAGCGACACTTTCTTTGCTTGCTTGTAGAGCTGGCCGTGTTTTTTCTTTAGCAGTATACATTTTTCTCACTTTTTACCAAGCCATGCTCTGTCTGTATTCCCTTGTATGTTTCTGCCTATAAGGATTTGTCAATCTGCTTATCGATCAGCCTGATATATATTTTTTTCTATTTGACTCTACATGTGTGTGTCGCAGACTCTCTGTATTTCAACATAGGTGTGCATATGAAGTTCTGTCATCGATCTTTTTATTATTTTTGTTGGCCACGCATTCACCATTACAGTGTGCAGTCATACAGGAAAGAAAGTTTCCTGATATCCACAACCATAGTGTCCTTTCTCGGGTAGCAACCTGGCAGTTTCTTTTATCAGCACAACCCATATTGTTTTTTTTTTAAAATAAGCAAAATCACCTAAACCCAATATTTTTAGAACTTATCTGTACATACTTCAAACAGTAAATATACGTAGAAAACACTTTTAAATGTGCTCTAGAGCTTCTTTGATCCCTGGCTAATAATTAAAGTAAACAAAGGCAGAAAAGTAATGTTACAAATAAATACTTGCGCTTTTGGTTAAAGCCCTATTTAGTATCATGTCCGGGCATTTGCAGACTCTTAGAACAACAACACATGAGGGTTATTTGTCTTTTGCTAAGGTGGCAACCCTAGTCCTGTCTCACTTAGGGCTGTAAATCAATTAGCCAAGAATACCAGGGAGGGACATCACAATGCTCTTGATAAAGCTATATATCAGATATTTGTGCCAGCCTCGTGACATGGTTTTCAATGATTTTTATGTCTGTGAGGGTAGATATATTTAAAACATTTTTTCACTGCTAACATTAGACTTTATCTTAAGAATCGAGGGCTAGATGTACAAAGCCTTTTTGTGGTCGCAAACGTACCGATTTGCAGAATCAGGCCGTTTGCAAACGCAAAAAGGCATTTTCACATTAACAAAACCCCAATTGCAATTCAATAACCTGTTACTGAATCGCAATTTGGGTTTGCAAATCGGTATTTGTAAAGGGCGTGTTTAGGGCATTTGCATTTTTATGTATGAATGTTTTGGTACCAAAATGTGGTTGCAAAACATTTGCACTTTACCGCCAACTCAAAGTTGGTGGTAATCTATTTGCAAATGGGAAGGGGTCCCCAAGGGACCCCTTCCCCTTTGAGAATGGCGGAAAACATATTTTTTAAGAGCAGGCAGTGGTCCCACTGCCTAATCTTAAAAAATGAAACTTAAACATTTTCTTTTTTTCTTTTTAAACGCATCCCGTTTTCCTTTAAGGAAAATGGGCTGTGTTTACAAAAAAATGCTTTATTTAAAAGCAATCACAGACATGGTGGCCTGCTGACGTCAGCAGGCCACCATTCCTCTGATGGCAGTGAATCATATAGGGTCGCAATTTGGGACCTACCTCATTAATATTTATAGGGTAGGTCTATTTGCGACCCACTACTAATCACTATTTTAGAAATAGGGCTGGCTAGGCAAAGCTTCAAACACTAAATGCCTGTTGCCAGCTAGTATGTTATCACGATTGGTTGAAGCGTCCATTGCTGAAATCGCAATACATCCTCTGAAGGGGCAATGCAACAAGCATAAGTACAATACACGCAGAAAATGGAAGGTCATTGCTTCTTATCCTTCCGGTCTGACTCAGCCCTTCACCCTTTCAGAGTTGATAAAAAATGAATCCTGACAAGTTGTGTGCCTGTAATGCCAGACATTTCATAAGTGTCTGTGAAGTTGCATGGTATTTCTCAGATATTAAAAGATAAGCGAAGCAACATTCTCACTGTGTCCCAGCCCTCATCATCGGACTGTGAACTGATAGTTTCCCACACCAGCAGGCTCAAGTCCTCTGAATAAGCTTTAGGTTTTTTATGGTTCTTGTAACATTTACCTAATCCAATGAAAATGTCTAAATATTCCCATTTGTAAAAAAAACTTAATTTTGATATTCTGTTCTGTTAGAAATGGTATTTAAAAACAAATGACATTTTACACTGTCAGCCAGTGTATTACAAATGTCTTATGCTCGATGTGAGGCCAACTTTACTATATGCTTGAACACTTACTTAGAGCCCCATTACAAATAACTGATGCAGGGATGTTAATTCTGCACCTCAAGAGACATAGATACCAGGATCCAGCTAACTGTGAAGGTGTGGAATTAATGATGATTCCAGGTAGAAGCCTGATTAATGAGGAATTACTGGGGAAATTTGTCATTCTGGGTTTGATTCCCCCAGCAATTCCTGATCCTCCCTCCACCCCAATAGCCCCAAATATTTTGGCTGCTTGGTACATGACAGAGTTTCCATAGACTTTGTAATACCTAATGAGAATTCCAGATGTGGCCAGTAACAGTTACCATCCCCATTTGGAATTTTGAGACAACTTCAGTGCTTTAAATGGAAATATGAAAGTGTAGGTACTCATTATCCCAGAGTATCTGTTTGCTCCTGAGATGTAAACGTACTCTCCCATTAAGAGTATTGGCAGTCTGCTGAGGAGCATAGGAACTCTCCCTTTTAAATTAAAGAAGTGCAGGGACTCAGTACCTGACAGTATCTGCACTCATAATGAGGCTCTTAGCAGATAATTAGCCGAAACAGTGACATACTCAGATGTGGAACTGTAATCTAAATCTGTATAGAGATACCACATCTGTGTCACCGGTACAAAAGATGCCCACTCCTTCGCTTTTCTATTAAATTAATCCATGGAAAAGAAGCAGCAGAAAGTTAGACATGTTTGATGTGTAGGTGTGTGTGTGTCGAGAGAGAGAGAGCTTGCTCTGTGGAGTCGGGCGGGGCCGCCATCTTAGGGGTAGACAGGTCAGCGGACCAGCCTATTTCCCTGACCAGGAGATAAAAACCGAAGCAGGTGTGAGCGCGCAGCAGTAGGTCTCCTGAGGCTTGAGCGGGGAGGTAGTTGCGATCTTTTTGTACTCTTAAAACTGTATTTTGCACATGTTCTGAAACGCACTGAAATAATTGTTTTAAATCGTTTCAATCTTTTAACAACACCGCATTTAATTTGGTTTTAACCACGGGTACTTGTACTACCTGTGTGGTGATTTCTGGGCTGCGGAGGCGGGGTTGGGGCTCATTCCAGCTTGCTCTGTGGAGTCGGGCGGGGCCGCCATCTTAGGGGTAGACAGGTCAGCGGACCAGCCTATTTCCCTGACCAGGAGATAAAAACCGATGCAGGTGTGAGCGCGCAGCAGTAGGTCTCCTGAGGCTTGAGCCGGGAGGTAGTTGCGATCTTTTTGTACTCTTAAAACTGTATTTTGCACGTGTTCTGAAACGCACTGAAATAATTGTTTTAAATCGTTTCAATCTTTTAACAACACCGCATTTAATTTGGTTTTAACCACGGGTACTTGTACTACCTGCGTGGTGATTTCTGGGCTGCGGAGGCGGGGTTGGGGCTCATTCCAGCTTGCTCTGTGGAGTCGGGCGGGTCCGCCATCTTAGGGGTAGACAGGTCAGCGGACCAGCATATTTCCCTGACCAGGAGATAAAAACCGATGCAGGTGTGAGTGCGCAGCAGTAGGTCTCCTGAGGCTTGAGCCGGGAGGTAGTTGCGATCTTTTTGTACTCTTAAAACTGTATTTTGCACATGTTCTGAAACGCACTGAAATAATTGTTTTAAATCGTTTAAATCTTTTAACAACACCGCATTTAATTTGGTTTTAACCACGGGTACTTGTACTACCTGCGTGGTGATTTCTGGGCTGCGGAGGCGGGGTTGGGGCTCATTCCAGCTTGCTCTGTGGAGTCGGGCGGGGCCGCCATCTTAGGGGTAGACAGGTCAGCGGACAAGCCTATTTCCCTGACCAGGAGATAAAAACCGATGCATGTGTGAGCGCGCAGCAGTAGGTCTCCTGAGGATCGAGCCGGGAGGTAGTTGCGATCTTTTTGTACTCTTAAAACTGTATTTTGCACATGTTCTGAAACGCACTGAAATAATTGTTTTAAATCGTTTAAATCTTTTAACAACACCGCATTTAATTTGGTTTTAACCACGGGTACTTGTACTACCTGCGTGGTGATTTCTGGGCTGCGGAGGCGGGGTTGGGGCTCATTCCAGCTTGCTCTGTGGAGTCAGGCGGGGCCGCCATCTTAGGGGTAGACAGGTCAGCGGAGCAGCCTATTTCCCTGACCATGAGATAAAACTGATGCAGGTGCGAGCGCGCAGCGGACGCTCGCAGCGGGTGTGCCGCTGGCGCGCCAAAGGCGCACCTAAGGCAAGCCCGTCTGCGCCCGTCAGCGCTCGGAAAGGGCTCAGGGCCAGGACCCCTGGTAGTGGTGGGACAGAAAAGCCCCATCCGATTACTTACACCACAAAGACTCTGTTAGAACTAAAGGGGGCAGACAGGGCCCGTAATTGCATTTGCCTTTCTTGTGACTCCCTACCCACACCACGACCACTGGTCTGTCCCTATTGCACAACCTCACTTCCCAAATTCCTGGACCTGCCTGTGGCCTCTTTGAAAGACCAGGGAGCCGGATCAGGTGGGGATAACACCCAGTAATCAAATGCTTGTTGCTTAATGCGAGATCGCTAGTTAAGCACAGCATAGAATGCGCAAGGCTCATTGAAGAATGGGATATCAAGTTGGCCTTCATCACGGAGACTTGGACGGATGACTCCTCCGGTCCTGACATATTAAATGCCACCCCACCAGAGTTTTGTATGCTACACACGAAACAGACTACATAGGAAGGGGGGGGAGTGGCCGTGATTTATCACAGGGATATCAGGGCGACTTTTCAGTCGGTCCCATCGGATACATGTGAGGCCATATCCTTCAACCTTAAGCTCTCCAACCATCATTCTTTCAAAGGCATTCTCCTATATAGACCACCGGGAGCTAGGAATACCTTTTAGCCTCATTAAGCAACATCCTAGAAGAAGGCATTTGTACAGATGCCTACACAATCCTGGGAGATTTTAACTTCTATCTCGAGAGCTCAACAGACCCTGATACAAGGACACTGTTAGACACTATGAACAGTGCAGATTTGAAGCAGCAGGTTCTTGGCCCTACTCACTTGGCAGGACATACCTTGGATGGTATTTTCTCCAACCACCTAGGCCTACAGTTTACAGGCCTCTTGCCTCTTGCATGGTCAGATCATGCGGCTGCCCGATTTGAGCTATCATTTACCATCCGACCTACAAATAGTCCTCACCCAAGAGGTCGAATAATCACCAGGGCTTGGAAGAATATTGAAGCAACGGCTTTACAAGAGCTTCTTACCTCCACGGACAATCAGATGCCGGATAGAGTGGAAGAAGCCGCCATGATATACACAAAATGGCTTGAGAAGGCGTGTGACAAATTAGCTCCAAAAAAATCTGTCCTCCCAAAAAGACTACACCCATCAGCCCCATGGTACACTGAAGCTCTGAAAAATCACAAACTTACCTGCAAACGGCTGGAGCGAAATTGGAGAAAGGACTATAAAGAATCAGATAAAATACTTTATAAAACGGGTCTACGCAAATACAAACAACTTATCCACCAAGCCAAACAAGAGTTCTATGTGGCACGCATAGATCTAGCGAAAAACTCGACCAAAGAACTATTCAAAACGGTCTCTAGACTGGCCACTCCACGCCCAGCGATAGTTGAAGCAAGCCAAGACCTTTGCGAAGAGATTGCTAAGTTTTTTGCTAGCAAAGTGGAAACCATCTTCTCAGCCTTTTGTGGCCTTAATAGTACCACGCTGGACCAGGACAATGAGAAACTTAAGCCCCTAAAAGTCTCCACTGAGACCCTAGATAGTTTTAGGCCAGTATCCCCGGATAATTTGGAGAAGCTACTCATGGCCGCCAAATCAGGATCTCCACATGATCCTTGCCCGGTAGAAGTAGCTCAACTAGCCCCCGGTCCCATTGCTCGGTCATTGTCGGCCATTTTTGAGGGAATGTGTGAAACAGGGCACTTCCCCACCTGTTGGAAAGTGGCCTCCATACTGCCCCTGATGAAAAAACTGAGCCTGGACCCCAAAGACCCTAATAACTTCCGCCCGATTTCGCGCATTCCATTACCGGCTAAACTGATAGAAAAAGTCCTTAACACCCAACTTAGTTCTTTCTTAGCGGAAACACAAGCATTGGACCCCTCCCAGTACGGGTTTAGAGGGGGCCACAGCACTGAGTCCGCTCTTATCAAGGCGACAGAAGAGATCAGAGTAGCCGTCGACCAAGGGGGGAGGGCAGCACTGATCCTGTTGGACCTGTCGGCGGCCTTCGACACGGTCCATCATGGTATTTTGATGGACCGTCTAAAGGAGTGCGGGATCCAATCTAAAGCCTGGGCGCTGCTAAGTTCCGACAGAAGACACACGGTGGCACTGGGTGGCTGTCAATCCAAACCCTTTTTGCTTCCTTGTGGGGTCCCACAGGGGTCCTCCCTTAGCCCCACCCTTTTCAATGTTTATGTCTCCTCCTTGGCCCCCATTGTCAGATCATTTGGGTTCGGTCTCACGTCCTATGCGGATGATACCCAAATTGTCGTGTCATTACTCCCGGGCCAGGATGTAGGCATAGACAAACGTTTCCAAGCATGCATGAAATCTGTTGGGAAATGGATGGCAGAGAACTGCCTAAAGCTTAATTCGGGCAAGACTGAGGTCCTTCTGTTTGGAAAGGACACTAGTTTCTGGACCCCAGGCTGGTGGCCAGACTCGATGGGCTCTCTCCCACGCCTTCAAAAAGGCAAAAACCTGGGGGTAGTTGTGGACGAGAGACTAACCTTCGGGGATCAGGTCAATGCAGTGACATCTTCAACCACTTACGTGCTTAGAAAAGTGAGGAAGGTAATGCCATTCCTACCCCTGAGTAGTCGACAAACAGTGGTCACAGCCTTGGTGTTATCCAGGCTGGACTACTGTAACAGCTTGTATTTGAATATCCAACAGAAAAGTCTGAACAAATTACAGCTGCTGCAAAATGCAGCAGCAAGACTTCTGACGGGTACACCCAAATTCTCCTCCATCTCCAATGGATTAAGGAATCTTCACTGGCTCCCAATACGGAGTCGAGTGCGTTTCAAATCCCTTTGCATGGTCTTCAAAGCCCTTCACGGCAAAGGCCCAGACTACCTGAACCAGCTGTACCATTGGTACACTCCGAACAGAGCACTCCGCTCGACAGGTGCCAAGCTGGTTTCGGTTCCACTCAGAAGGACTGCTTTGTGGGGGGGCAGAAGCTTTGCTGTCAGCGCGGCGAAGGCCTGGAACGCCCTGCCATTTTGCCTCAGAGATGCCACGGATCTCCTAAATTTTAGGAAGGGCCTAAAGACCTGGCTCTTTTCTGAATAATTTCTTCCTCCTTGTCTTCTGCCCTCAGGATTCATTTGCTAGCGCCAGGACACCCTTGGGTATCCGCTGCGCTTTATAAAAGTTATTAACATAACATAACAGAGAGGAAAACATAATTACACTGCTGTTGTGGTTCAGCTAATGCAAAAATGTGAAACCTCTCAATTTGGCCAGTTATGGTATGCAGGACATACAATGCACACCATAAAGTGCACCACCCACCTTGCTCAGTGTACCCTTTTGAGATTTTAAATGAAAAACATCAGTCTACCAAGATCAAACCACAGTGGGTGACTTGAGTTAGGGCATGCATTGTGTGCATCGTATCCTTCGACTGGAACATTTCAGTTGTTTTAAGAGTTTCCATTCGCTGAACCATAAGTAACCTTTAATGGGGCTTTCAGTAAATTTCTGTGTTTTATGTGATGCACTTCAAACATCTGCCATATACCCATTCAGTGCTGCACGCAGGAATCGGCTGTGCTCACGTGGGTTGGGATCAAGACCTGGCCTTTGGGCAGGCTCCCGCCCAACCTGCCATGGACTACAACCTCCTGCTGTTCATGGCTTCAGCCAAGAGAAGCAGGGCATGGACACAGGGCCTGATCTTTGACTAAACATGCAGCATGAGTGGCAACTTAGAATAATGCTAAAAGATTTAGTTTGTGCATTTAACTTCAGCAAACAATATGTCAGTTGTGCATTTTACACGACAGGAGTGAGCTCTTGTGGTTTATCAGATGAGAAATTAGTTATGAGACAAAGTGACCCATTTGATTCTGAGGTAGATCTCTACCTATTGTATAAAGAGTGTAACACACACCCAAGCTCTCCTTGGGTGCATTGTGGCCCGATCCCCTCAGCTTGGCACTCATGGTGTTATTCTGATGTACTTTAAAAATCTTTATCAAATATTAACACTTAATGTTATGTTATGCGGTCTTATATAGCGCACAGCTGCCCCGGCAAAGGGGCGTCCCAGCGCTGATAGTTAAGAACACAAAGTACTTGTCAGGCACACCACTGTTATTAAAACTAAGGTTTATTTTGTGTGTGTTTTTGAACTTTCAGTAATCTGGCATCACAACAGATATGGCAATCATTTAAAAAACCCAGCTGATGTATAACCTAACTTCGTGCTGAATTTTGTTAATTGGAAAACAATTGATTAAATTAAAGCTAATAACTTAACTGCCCTAGGTGGAACCATTTTTAGTGACTGGGTGTGGAGCTATCTATCCATGGTTCCTGTGACCTTTTGCCTTCTGTAGTGTCTTAAATGCAGCCATCTCTAAATTCACAGGGGTGCTGCATCTGTTGTGCCAATGAATCCCGCCATGTTTTGTGTTGGCAGAGGACAGTTAAATGGAGCACTGCATGGATCAAGATAATTACCCTACCTTTACTTAACATAAGTATTTGAGAAGAACCTCACACCTTCATAGAGGCAGTACGTAGCTTAACAAAATAATAGTATAATTTTACAGAACATTGTATGGAGGTTACAGACTGTCATTGGATAGTGAATGTATTGGAGCTATTGGCATTATCAGGTAAACAGAATCTACAGCTGTATTTGAATTTGTCAGCGGTAAACTCTGTTGGATATTTTAATTCATTGTGGAAAGATTTTATTTATTGAATACCACTGATATCAAGGAAAATACTTTATATGTTGCAGTATGGGTGCTAATATCAAGCAATATGCAATTTACTGTTGACAAATGAAATTAAAACTACTATAGACAGTTTTATTGCCATCTAGTGATATCGGCCAACCCTGCTACAGATTCCAGTGCCTCCTAACCTGAGATGAATTTATTTTTATCCACCCTCAGGGCACTAAGATAGAGAGACAACTCTCAGGTCAGGCAGTGGCAGGCAGGTTTGTTGCATACCCCTGGTCAGACCATTTCACCAGCAGCTTAGTAGTGCATATACAGAGGAGTGAGTGACACATGCTAACCGCCAGTCATTCTTTCACCAAGGTTGTTGTCAGCCGATGGAAAGATCTGTCTGCTATAGTAAACTAAGCATCCAGGGGGCACTGAAGCAGCAATATGTAAATGGCTGGACTAAGGTGGTAGGCGTAGGGGCCTGAAAAACTATTCATGAAAATGGTGACTATCTGTACAGGAGACACATTTAGTTTATCAAAGAACAATATATGCTTGAAATTAGTTTGGTGTACAACATGAACGTCAATTCATCAAAATGCCTGGGGTAGTGGAAGTGACATCACAAGTCCTTTGACATTTACTTTCACTCACACACATGCTTACACATAAACACACATTCACACCTACGCGCACAGTCTCACGTAAACACACTCTCACCTGGGAGCACGCATACAACGTGCATTTAAAAGCATTTTCTTGACTTATCTCAGTTGCCAGGAAATGGTCATATTTCAGCTAACTGTGCTCCATTTTTTATTACACTAAGAGTGAATAATGTAGATTATTCATTATTAGTGCAATACAACTTTGACAGTAAACAAAGAGTGGAGCCCTAACTGAGGTCCATAAGATCGAGCTGCCACTGTGTTCCTGGCACTGATTTTGCCACCCCTGAGGCCAGGTATCGCAAAGCCAGTACCAGAGATAACAAATGGAAAGCCAGGGGTCACAGCTGCAACCCCTGGCGACTCCTAAATGATGTCCCTGGTGTACAAATAATATATTATTGATCCCAAATGATTTACTAATTTATTCCTCTTAAGCACATAAGTGAAATATTGATAGACACTGTATTTACCAAGTACATAAGGAATACAGTAGTCAAGACAAAGGACATGCTTTGCATAATTTAATAGCTAGTTGAGTTGCCTGTATTTAAGTTTTCTTTTATTTTATGTTACAATACATAGCTAATTTGGAAATTCCACTCCTATTAGAAATTGACTCACTTTGAATATTTGGATGATGTGCACAAAATAAATGTATCTATACTGAGATGTATGCAAATATAATTTTAAATGAATCATAAACAGTAGCGGTCCGTGGTAGGAGTGCCGGCCGGGCGGTGACGTGGGGCGGGGGAGGGGCAGGGTGGGGGGTAGTAAACCACGGATTACGGCCGAATACAGGTAAGTAAACATTTAAATAAATAAAACGAATTTCGTTGCGCGCAATGCATCGCATTTGGCGATGCAGCGCTCACAACGAAATTTGTTTTATTTATTTAAATGTTTACTTACCTGTATTCGGCCGTAATCCGTGGTTTACTACCCCCCACCCTGCCCCTCCCCCACCCCACGTCACCGCCCGGCCGGCACTCCTACCACGGACCGCTACTGATCATAAACCTGCCCTGTCTTCATGTGAAAAATTAAAGTTGCCCAAAAACGAAATAAGTCCCACAAAGGAAAGTGATACGTTTCAATTGCTCTCTAAGTAAAAGAAATGTGACTAATGTTCATGCAGTTGCACTTGTAACTGAATGCTAGTTACTTTGTGCCCCAACCTCCCACCACCTTGCTGATAGAGATGGTAAATTTGAAATGTACATATTTTATACCTTGGTCTAGTAGGTCCAGAATGTTTGTTCAGGCTTCTGGATTTCCTGAACATATTTGTATGCCCCGCATTATAGTCTGCAATAGTGTGTTGAACAAATGGTTACCAATATAAATAACAAACAACAATGTACTGTTTTCTTACTTCCTCAGCTCGTGAGCACATATGTTATTGAATCTTTATATAATCTGATAAGTTGCTCACTGCACAAAATGAGGCGTTCATATGTAAGTGGAGCTACGAAAAGGAAAAAAATCTGAAGTAAAACAGAAGCTTGCAAAGCTTCAAAAAGTAACTTCATTTTTTCCGGTGCAATCGAAATGTTGTACTGATAATGCGGTGCTGTCACAGTATGAAGGAGATGATCTTGCTGCTAATGAGCCACTAAAAAAATATACTGAGGATGTATCTGCTTCCACTTCCTCTAACATTGTAGATTTATAAACTATGCTGGGAAATTCTTCTCAGAGTATGATAACAGATGACAGCCAATGTTCACAAATTCCGCAACTAACAGCAGTGAGCTCCGCAACAGATCCTGCCTTATGGAATCCTATTACAAACGAAACATGATCGTATTGGGTTCAAAGAGGGCCTTCAACCTGTCAAAATCGAAATAGTGATTTTTCCAGTTCTGCCCGTGTTTATCAAATTGGAGAAAAGAAACACAAGCGGAGTTTATCAGATGCTGCTTTCAAGCAGCAACTGCAAAATGGGGAATTCGTAAGTCGTACATGGCTATTATATTCTCCTTCACAAGGAACAGTGTACTGTTTTGCTTGTCGTTTGTTTTCTAGCACAGATTCTGCCTTCAGTAGATCTGGTTTTAATGACTGGAAGCATGCAGCCCGTCATATTTCTCAACATGAAGCTTGTCCTGAGCATCAAAAATGCATGTTAGTATACACCACCCATCAAAAAGAAGCTGGTAAAATTGATTCTGAATTAGAGATCAGATAAAACATGAACAAATATACTGGCAGGGTGTGCTGAAAAGAATTGTAACAGTTGTTAAATTTTTAGCAGCAAGAGGTATGGCATTCAGAGGAGAAAACCAGATGATAGGATCACTGCACAATGAAAATTATTTGGGGATTTTAGAACTTCTAAGCCAATTTGACCCGTTTCTTGAAGAGCACATCAGGAAATATGGAAATGCTGGAGAGGGCAATCCCTCATACCTATCAGCAACAATTTGTGAAGAATTTATCACATTAATGAGCAAGAAAGTTTTCTCTGCAATAATATCAGAAATAAAAGAAGCAAAATATTATTCTCTCAGTGTAGACTCCACTCCAGATGTGTGTCACATCGATCAGTTGACATTCACAGTGAGGTATGTAAAGGGTCACGTACTCAAAGGAGCGTTTTTGGAATTTATCTCCATTCATGGTCATGGGGCAGAGTATCTTGCCGATGTTGTAGTGAAATTCCTAGAGCTGGCCGGTATTCCATTATCAGATTGCCGTGGTCAGTCATATGATAATGCATCCAATATGTCTGGTCAGTACTCGGGCTTACAGGCAAGACTGAAAGAGATCAACGAATTTGCGGTTTATGTGCCATGTGCTGGCCATTCCTTGAACCTGGTGGGTATAAAAGCTGCTGAGTGCAGCATGCAGGTTGTTTCTTTTTTTGACTTTGTTCAAAATTTGTACACCTTTTTTGCTGCTTCTACTCATCGTTGGGATGTGCTACTTCATTCTGTAGGCCCAGATCACAAGGTTGTGAAACGCTTGTTTGATACTCGGTGGTCAGCTCATGCAGATGCCATCAATGTATTGTTTGGTGGCTATGAAAGAATTAAAGCTGCTCTTGATTCACTGACAAATGATCACATTCAGTCAAAAGATACAATGCATGATGCACTTAGTCTCATTAAAAAAATGGAAAAGCTGGAGTCCATTTTTTTTACCATTCTCTGGAATGACATACTGATGCGTTTCAACGAAACAAGCAAGACTGTACAAAAAGAAGATGTTAACCTATCTGTTGCAGTCAACATTATCCAATCTTTGAAGTCTTATGTCCAAGAGTTGAGAGACCAATTTGATGACTATGAATGCAGGGCAAAGGCAAAAGCTCCTGATACTCATTACAAAGATTTTGGAAAGCGTACAAAACAACGAAGCAGTAGACAAACTCGCTTTAAAGGACCCTTTAGTGACACCGTACTTGAAGGGCGGAACAAATTTAAGGTAGAAGCATACTTACCGATCATGGACGCTCTGATTGATGGTTTAACACGGCGAAGTGAAGCTTATAGAGACCTAAATAATCGGTTTGGCTTCTTTATAGAATTAAAAAACATGAACACCAAAGAAATCCAAGGGCGGTGTGAAAAGCTTGCCTCTTTGTACTATAAAGACCTGAACAAATCTGATCTCATCAAGGAATGCCAGCAGTTCAAACATTATCCTCTACACAAAAATGAAACAATTTCAATGTCTTGTCTTTACAGGAAAATAAAAACTGATAAACTAGAGAACACTTTCCCTAACATTGAAATTGCACTGCGAATATTCTTGTCGATGATGATCACAAACTGTAGTGGTGAAAGGTCCTTTTCAAAGTTGAAGCTCATAAAAAATTAGCTACGTAATCGAATGCTACAAGCCAGACTCAATTCTCTGGCTCTGCTGAGTATTGAGTCAGAAATGCTCCAAGAAATAGAATTTGCTGATCTGGTTAATGAGTTTGCTGCTAGCAAATCCAGAAAGAGATGCATACTTTAAGTAGTGTCTTACAGGTATCTAATATTGCACAGAGATGTTCCAAGGTTCAACTTAGAAGCTTTATTTTGCAGAAACACATAGTAACATTTTTGGTATTCATAGAAACACATTTACTTTCCTTTTTCTAAAAATCTGCATTAAGATGTTTAACTTCTACTACCTAACCTGCAGTTAAAATACCCCTAGATGCTCTGGAATCACTGCACATTGTGCACTTATAGCCTTTGACATTATATGACAAGAAAAACTGACAAATGGGAAGAAGACCCAAGAACAAAATCACTTTGAATAATGTTCACGAGAGAATACCAAAACCGTATTCTATGTGACAAACAGCATTGTCAAAATTCGAGCCTACAGTATAGAGTTCTTGTACTCAATCTTGCCTATTCCATCCCTCTCCAACTATAAAACAACCAAAGAGGGCCTGACCGTTCAGGAAAACAGCATGGATGTAGCAGAGCATGTCCAAATCTCTAGTAGGAATCACCAGTGAGGCAATAAATAGCCTAAAAAATGGCACAGCACTTGGGTCAACAAGTCAACCACTGCTAGAAACTATTTAAAACACTGAGGCCGCAGACCGTAAACAAGATATTTCAGTCTTTTGCAGAAGAGGCCAAATTGTCAGTATAATTGCGCAATAATGTTATTGAACCTATATGTAAGTGTTTGGGAATAACCCATCAAAGGGCAGACCTATGGGTCTTATTCATACTAATGGAAAATCATTGCAGGCATCTCCAAGACTGAATAGACCTGAAAAATGGTAAATCATAAATAGGGTCCATCTCACTGAGCATCATAAAATTATTGTCAGCAGTTCACATAGGCCTATAACTTTCTACGGTCTATAACTTTCTACTTATCATTGAAACTTAATTCAAGCCTTTGATACAGGCAGCAAACATTGCCTTCAACAAAACTTCCAAACCCAGCAGCATTTATGTTCAATTCCTCAAAATTAAAATAGAACTCTATAACACAATTACTGCACAGGTCAGGTGTAGACAACAAGATTTGCGGAGAAACAAGATGAGGACAAATGAATGTCCAACAAGGATAATTGCTCAATCATGTGCTGTTTAACCTATGCACCATGATGTATATGATATCATCCAAACAGCCACCTATTGCACAGAACACATTGAAAAAGGTTGAACGCCAATGCTTTTCTGTACTTATTACTGTATTCTGTCAGCCCATGCTATAAGGTTCGTTTCAGAATCAACATTGTTAATGCCTTGAAAACAATTTGAAATTCACCAGTAAAATGTTAAAGATGATGTTCTGAGCATCACAAAGGAAAGAAAGAACCAATGTTAACAATAGAAAGAAGGTAAGAAGAACAGCACTGGAAATAGTAAATGCATAGAAATTTCTATACCTCAGGCTGAAATGAATGAAAAATAATATCTTGAAAAAAGACATTGATTGAAATCTAGACAGATGGATGCAGAATTTTGCAAGAAAATGGGACATCATCACTCTGGCCTACTTCAATAATGTTATATGCGATACTTAGAGTGACTAAGATACCCAACAGGAGAGAGTGGCCTAGCACCACCAGGGGGCCCCACTAATCTCCATGTGTCTTCAGGTGTGGATTCAACTAACATAACCACTATAAAATTTCATGTAAGTAATTACACCTCATTTTTCTTCTTTCTTTTACTGTTTCATACATTTTGAATGTATGATTAAATATTGTGTGGCATAACAAGGGTGTGAATGAGCGTAAAATGGACAGTGAATTCAGAGTTATTGCGAACAGGGGCCCCCAAAATATGTTTGGCCCAGGGCCCCCAAAATCCTTAAGATGTCCCTGACCCCAAGCATGCCATTATCCCCTCCCAGAATGATTTCAACCTCACCCACACCCATACTGAGTGGTAAAGCCCCTCCCCCCTTCTTGTGTTGCATCGTAGACAGTGTGATGAGGCAATGGCCCCATTCTCCAGAGCCTGTCTCCAGTAAAGCCTATAGAAGTATTTCAATTGTATAAGTCTGAATTGGGAGGCTATGACTGATTTGCAGAGGGAAGCACATATCTCTTTCCTTTTGTCCTCAGAGAGTTGTCCCAAATCTCCCTCCTAAGCCTCTCGTAAGCGGTCGAAGGAATCTGGCAGAGTTATCGCTAGGGATCAATATACTTGGGAGACTTTATGCTTGGTCAGTTTGTCTAGCAGAATCTTGGACTCTAGGGGAGGATTGTATTCCTGTATGTCAGTAAGCTCCGCCATACTGGGTGTAGGAGCGTGTCAGGGCTGTAAGTACCTGTAATAATGTGATGTAGTAGTGTGGCACGGTACTGTGATGTCATGTAGAATGAGGGAAGGGAAATGTTACATGGTGGAAGGAGAAGGTTGGTTCAGGGGATTACATTACCATTGGGAGAGGAAAGCAGGAAAGCTGTTACACTGACAACCTGCACAATAAAGAAGATTTCAACTTGTTACGTTTGTGGTGATTACTGTGCCTGTTACAATGGCGACAAGGAGGAAGACACATGCGTGCGACATGTTAAGAATCTACCAGCACTGTCAGTATTCTCCAGTGAAACAAAAAAAAAAGATGCTGATTCCGTGTGCCGCAACCAATGTAAGAGGTTGCTATATATCTGGCAAGAAGGATTGAAAAGGCGGCGGTGCAAGACGCATACGATAAATATACATTGAGTGTCACTAAAAGGAAAAACCACAACAAGGAAGAGCAGTTGTGGCCAGCACGCATGCGCAATTTGAGTAGAGGGCATTCTGGCTGCCATTTTTAAATCAAGCACTCGTGTTGTGTCAAATGTTGTTATAAATAATCAGTTTTAATTAGAGGGAACTCAGCAAATGGTAAATTGCGCATAATTGGACATAAATACATAATGGAATGTAGAAAATAATTCATTTGCTTGAGTCTTTTAAAAAAATAAAAGAAGAAAGGCCGAAATCTCGTGAGGTTTTGTCGAAATCTCAGCGGCTTTTTTGAAACCAGGCACATTGATGGGAGAGTGTAATGGAAAATGATGCAGTGCCATTTTAAAGTCAAGCAAAAATATATTTTTAGGTAAAAGAGCAAAATTGATGCTGATTTAAACAGATTTAAACAGTAAACTGCAAAAAAACATTAAAGTACAAGGAAATAATAATAAAAACAATGTTGAGCAAAGAAATTAATAGTGAATCAATAATAAATGTGGACTCAGATATATATAATGAAGAGGAAAGTATAGGAAGTTGTGAGGAAGCACCCAAGACCCCCATACAAAACCACGACTTATCTCCCGACTCGCCGCAATGTTCTCCACTCCTTCCGGGTCCCGATGACGTCAATGGGGGCTGGAAAACAGAGCAAACATAAAAAATGGACTACTGTTCATTTTTACAGGGAGAAAGCGAGGATGTGAGGCAGACGAACCAATCAGCAACCTCAGGAGGAGGAGAAAAGGAGCCGGAGAGTGAGAGGAAGGACGAGGTTTATGACATGGGAGACGCCGAGGAGAGGAAATCCACAGAGCGAACAGAGACACTGTGGAGGGACAAAGGACCCAACCTGCCTGGACTACGGGGAAGCCACGCCAAGGCTGAGGGAAGTCCAGACGAGTGGTGCGAGGAGTGGTGGGCGCCCGGAGAGGACACGCAGAAGCTTCCGCAACTCAGGAGAGTTACCGGCAGAGGCGCATTCCCGGGGCCCCCTCCAGAGAGCCAGAATACCTAGAAGAGAAAGAAGAAGAAGAGCAAAGTGACGAAGAATCCATAATTGTACAGCTTATTTCATCAAATGGAATAAACATACCTCAGTATTACACCTATACGGCCTCCTCGCTTCTGTTTCCGTTCATCCCTCCCACAGAAGTGTTTCAAGTACAATTTTTAGAAGCCCATTACCTTTTGACATTTCAGATCAGCAAAATAGTACGCAAAGATGGGAAAATAGAGGAGAAGGTTTGAGCATTTTTTAAAAGCAACGTGTAAAAGATAAACTGATTACCAGGTACAAGATTTGTTGCTCAATATTGTGGGAGATGATGTGGAAGACTTGATAATTACATTTCCTGAGCAAGAACAACATACATACAAAGGTCTCATCAAATGTTTAAATGAAAAGTTTGATCCTCAAATAAATCTAGATTTTGAAAGATATCATTTTTTTTTTGTGTTTTAATTTTTTATTGAATTTTTGAGTAAAATTTCATACAATAACTTGTCATGTTATACAATAAATAAAGAAAGGGATTAACGCACATGGGCACATAATAGACTTCATAATAAATAATCACATTATATAGATAAATAAATACATAAAAGTACATAAATAATTAATTTGATTTGAAAGTGAACCCATGGGAAAAGGAGGGTAAGGGGAGGAGATGGAAGGGGAGAGGGGAATAACATAAGAAAACACAAAGGAAGAATAAAGATGATAAATATACGAGTGTGAAGGACATTGAGAACTAAATGTACTCTCGAAAAGGAATTGAATCCAGGAAGAGAAGTATAAATTGACCCAATATGATTTTATGAATACTGGGTGATTGCACCTAATGAATATAAATGTAAGAAATGATAGTCAAAGAAATAATGTGAATATGTGAGTAAATACTTACCATACTACAGAATGTGTGTATTGTTTTAGAGGAGAAGAAAAAGAAAGAGTGATGGTAAATAAAATAGATAAAATTAAGTTAAATTAAATTATATCTGTAATATCTTATTGTTACGGAACCAGGGGAGAGAAAGTAAGAGAAAAAAGAGAGAAAGAATATGAAGACAATAGGGACAGAAAATAAAGGAATAATGACATGTATAGGAAAGATGCAAAGACGATATATGAAAGGTCAGTAGGCATATTGTGTAATATGAAGAGGGAGGAGAAGAATCTAAATGTACAAATATATATATTAATAAATACAAAGTTGTATATACATACTTATAAAATGAGTCTCCGTGAGTGGAAATGAAAACAGACTGTGGTTAATTACTATGGAAATTGACTATTATCATTAATATTAGTATCTGGACTTAGAAAGGGTGCCCACACTTGGAGAAACAGATCAGACTGGTCCTGTATATTGTAAATGATACGTTCATAAGAAGCTGTTTGGATCATAGCCACCAACCATGTTTCTTGTGACAGTGGTTGTGGTGATTTCCATTGCCGTAATATACAGATTTTAGCTGTAGCTAAAGCTGTGTGTAAAAGTCGGGTTTGAGGTTTAGAAAGTGTTTGTGATTGACGTGTATCATGTAAAAGAATGGTAGCAGGTGATAGTGGAAGATGTAAAGGCATCGTAGAATGTAAGATTATACCTATATAATTCCAGAAGGATTGGATCACCGGACACCCACAAATGATATGAAGAATATCACAGCATATACTATCACATCTCCAACAATTAGAATGGGGTAGTAAACCAGCTTTGTGTAGTTTTGTTGGTGACCAATGCCAATCATGCAAGATTTTAAATAAACAAAATTTCAAACGTGCTTCACGTGCACCCCTATTCAGGTTATCAAAGATCTCTGACCACTCATCATCGTTGTAAGATACTGATAATAGGGCTTGCCATTTAGTACGTAAGGCTTGCGATAGAGAGTGTGAAAAGAGATGCAATGTGAGTGTTTGGTACAAACCAGATGTAGCCCCTTTAATCTTTCCCCAGGTATGGAGATATGTTACAATTGGAGAATCTTGTAGTAACCATGGTGAAGTTCCTAAGCTCCTCCGCAAGGACTGTCGTAACTGCGTGTACTTTGGAAGTTGTGTATCAGGCAAGTGAAATTCTTCTTGTATTTGGGCGAATGTTTTGAGTTCTCCGTTGGATAGAAGTTGATCTAAGGTAGAAATACCTGCTATTTCACAAATAGGCCAAAATAATGATTGTCTATTAATACGGATGCTAGCATTGTTCCATAAAGGAGCTTTTTTATGAAGACGAGAATGTGATCCCAACAATCGGTGTGCCCGTTGCCAAGCCCCGCGCATAGCCGATAAAATGGGATTCATGGAATCCCGAGGACGTGACTCAGTACCGTACAAGACAGAGAGACCTTTTCCTGATAATGAAAGATGACGTTCAAGACGCACCCATTGTGGTATATCAGATGATTTTGAAAGCATGTATGACATTTGAGAAAGCTGTAGTGCGAGGGCATAATGTTCCACTGAGGGTAAACTCATTCCTCCATAGGAACGATGAGCCTTTTTAATTTTGTAGCTAGAGAGGGGGTTTAGCCGAGTTCCATACAAAGGATTTTATCTTAGAGTCGATTGAGCGCAATATATTCAAAGGGATCTGAATAGGAAGCATGCCAAGAACATACAAAAAACGTGAGAGAGTAACCATCTTGACAGCTTGTACTCTGCCCCACATTGAGAGTCCTAGCACTTTCCATTTTTCAAAATCACGTTGCATCTGAACAATGAGGGGATTTAAATTATCCATAATCATACCCTCTAGACCTTTGTTCACAAGTATGCCCAGATATTTAAGGCGAGAAGATTTCCATTGAAAGGGAAAGCCTTGAATAGCCGCTTATTGTAGTCCCATCCGAAATGGGTAATGCTTCGCTTTGCTCCAATTAATCTTATATCCGGAAAGAGAAGAGAAATCATCTATAATTTGTAATATAGACGGTAAAGAGGTGGGGAGATCTGTGAGTGATGTAAGGAGAATATCATCTGCGTATAAATATATTTTTGAATCGCCCGTCGGAAGAGGAATACCCTTAATATTGATAGACAGACGTAATGAGGCTGCTAATGGCTCCATAGCTAAAAGAAAAAGAAGCGGGGAAAGGGGACAACCCTGACGAGTGCCTCTATTGATTGGAAATGGGTCTGATACAAAGCCCCCACAGTTTACCTGTGCAGTAGGATTTTTGTATAGCAGATTAATTTTATTTATGAATTGTTCACCCAAACCAAATTTTTGCAACACTTTAAAAAGATAATCCCATTCAATCCGATCAAACGCCTTTTCCGCATCAAGTGACAAGGCTAAAGCGTCATTGGGAAGACTTTTGGCATACCATAGTGTGTAAGCTAGAGTGCGAAGATGCTTCCTAGAAGAACGCCCCAGAACAAATCCTACTTGAGTATGATGTATGAGAGATGGTAAAACCTTGCGTAGTCGAGAGGCTAAGATACTAGCTAAGATTTTAATATCGCAATTCAGTAAAGATATGGGACGATAACTGCCACACAATAGAGGATCTTTACCAGGTTTGGGTAATACAGCAATGATTGCTTTATTAGATATAAGGCCTAAGGAGGCTTCATGCTCTGCTTCACGAAACGCAGAAAGAAGAGAGTCGGCTACTTCTGCCCCTGCCCATCGATAAAACTCTGCAGGGAAGCCATCTTCACCTGGGGCCTTATGATATGGCAAATTAGTAATTGCCTGCGATATTTCTTCTTTAGTGATTTCACCCTCCAACAAAACTCTATTCTCAGCTGATAAACATGGTAGGTTCACGTTTGTAAGAAAAGTATCCAATTTATCATTGTCAAGTTGAATTTCTGCAGTGTAGAGGGATTGATAATATTGGGCAAATTCGTTAACAATGTCTTGAGGTTTAGTTAACGTAACACCTCCCGCTGATTTAATAGCCGGTATAGCCATGGCTGCTTGTTGTTGTCTTAGCTGGGCCGCCAATAACCTTCCCGCTTTTTCCCCTTGCTCATAATGCCTCCCCTTCATTCTATGCAGAGCGTATTCTGCCTTGGAAGTAAAAAGATTATTCAAAGCCATACGAGCTTGTTCTAAAGATTTACGATGTGGGAGCGTTGGATTGAGTATATACAAACTGGTATAAGTCACAATATCTTGCTCTAATTCTTTTTGTTTAGCAGCATTTTGGTGATTAACTTGTGCTGCATCCCTCATGAGCTGCACGCGTATAGTGGCTTTTGCTGCTGCCCAAAGAGTTCTGCTTGAGTCAACAGATCCTTGGTTGACAGAAATGAAATCTTGAAAATGAGACTGCAATAGAGTTTTATTTTTAGGTGTTCTGTAACGATGAATGTTTAGACGCCAGGGTTTGCGACCTGGCTTGGCTAAACCGGTTTGCTATGAAAGTAAAACTGGAGAATGATCAGAGATCGCTGCCTCCAATATCTGTGATTCCTGTGTCAGTTGAACTACAGGTATATTCCATATCCATCGGGTGAGAGAGACGCCAATGGTCTACCAAACCATTATCTACCACTATATCATTCATTAAAGCTCTATCTGCCGCGTTAGACTTATCTAAAGGACCTGTTTTGTCCAAAATCGGTTCACGTACTAAATTCCAGTCTCTGCCGATAAGAAGTTGTGAAGCACCTAGCTCAGTTAAAAGGCGATTCAATTGAAGAAGGAATGATCTTTTTGTTCCAGTCGGGCGTAGATGGAGCTAACGCAGATATGTGTTTCGCCATTTCGTAGTTTAGCAAAGACATATCGTCCATCGGGATCTGACCATGTTTTTAAGACTGTCACCGGTAAAGATTTACGGATAAGGATCACAACTCCACATTTGCGGGTAGGAGGGGCGTCTGGATCTGTTCCCTTTGTATACTGCTGTGGATAACCTTTCCCACCCAATCTCTACGCAATTTTTCAGATTCTTTAGCATCAAGGTGGGTTTCTTGAAGAAGAGCTATATCCACTTGTTTTGATTGTAAATAAGAGAGGGTCTTTTTTCTTTTAATGTGGTGTGTCAATCCATGAACATTCCATGTTACTACACGGAGGTTGTGTGAAATGACCATGTCGGACAAAATAGAAAAAAAGATTAACAATAAGAAATTACTAGAGATGTCAGAATGTGACACAGTAAGTTGAAGAGTTGGTGCGATGCTATTATGTGCGTTGAAGAAAGGGAGTAAAATATAAGAAAATGAGAAAAAGGGGGAGGAAAATAGAAGAAGAGAGAAGGAAGAAAAGGAAAAGAAAGAAAAGAGAAGAAGAGGAAAGAAGAGTAAGAAGATAGAAAGAACCCTGGTCCGTAACAGAAATCGAGTGAATAGTAATAGAGGGACCCTGGTCCGTAGGAGGAGTCAGTTGAATAATGGAGTAATCCAAGAGTAACAATAATTAGGAAGCAAAAAGAACGTATGTGTGTGTATGAAGCTGGATCTATATCAGTAAGAGGAATAGTATGTAATGCAAAATGTTAAAGGGAGAGAGGAAGAAATCGGGAATAAAGAAGGGTGACAAGGAAAGGAAATAGGGAGGAAGGAGTGCCAATTATTAAATGGCACGGGGGATCTCAAACTTTTAACCGCGGGTCCAGACTCTTTGGAGCCTCGCCATGAGGAGGAACTCCGTCAGAAGAGTGGAATAGTGATTGACAAATATAGAACCAAAAGGGCCATTATAATGCATAGAACAGAGTATGTGCTATTAGTGATGGAAAATGTAATATTATATTATGATATCAAGACATATTATTGAACCATTGAATTAAAAGTATTTATATGCATATAAACAATATAGTCAAGATAAAAAGGATAGTAAAATACTAATAATAATATTAACTATTTCATGTAAGACTATTAGAGCAACAATCATAAAATTTGATAAATAATGTGAAGGAGATAGATCGTGTATGTGAGAATAAATGAGATAATAACCTATTCCTCAAAATTAATACAGTTAAGATAATAAATATAATAGAAAATATATATAATATAGATAGAGTAACAGTTGTGAAACTCAGCTGTTCAATGACTGAATGTCTTCATTTTCCTCTTATTGTTAAACCATTGTGTTAAAAAGGATTCATATGTATATAAGCAGTACAGTCAAGATAAAAATACATTGAATTATTAACAATAATACTAACTATTTCATGTAAAGCTGAAGTAATAGAAATCATAAAGTCTGTTAATAAATGTAAAGAGTATCTATCATATACGTGAGAATAAATGAGATAATAAACCTATTACTCAAAGTTAATACATTTAAGATAATAAATATAAGAAAAACAGAATTAATATAAATATATCAACAGTTGTAATACTCCTCTATCCAATGGTTGGACGTCTCCAATTTTCCTTGACATTTTGAGTTCATTGAGGTCACTCATTTGCCTAACAAGGAGATAAACGTGTACATAGTCACTACTCTGACTAAGATTGTAAAGGAGTTTTAATTCATCCACATTCTGCGTCTAAAGTAGATTTTAAGGGAGAACGAGACTTATCCCTATGTTGCTCCTTAGTAAAGGTAGATACAGTCTGGAGGGCTAAAGCTTTGTCTTCATGACTTCGGATATTTCTTTCGAAATCTCTGCCTCTCTGTCGAGGACTGTTGATATTCCGTCTTGCGTTGCCCAATACTTGTGTAGAGGAACTAGAATGTAATGATTCTGGGATAAAAAGCTGAGTTTCCATATCTTGCGGTTTCCAACTGTCTATGAATAGACGAAGGTCCTCAGGATCATAGAAGTCCTTGGAGATTCCATCCTTGGTTATGCGAAAGCATGCTGGATCGAAAAGACCGTACTTGATGTCCATTTGACGCGATTGAGTTCTCAATGAGAGAAATGCCTTGCGGCGGTCATTAGTCTCTCTAGAAAAGTTGGCTGCAATACGAATTTCATGCCCATCATATGTGAATGGACCATGAGTGCGTGCAGATATTAATAGTTGTCTCGTCTGTTCATGCCTTAAAAAACAAGCAATGAGAGGACGTGGGTATGTTGTGGATTCTTTGTGTAGTGGACCGATTCGATGTGCACGTTGCATCTCCAGTGGAGGATCAAAAGTAATGCCCACTAGGTTTGGAAGAATATTTTGGAGGAATGTTCTAGCGTTTGGGCCTTCTATTTTTTCCGGAAAGACGAAGAAACGAACATTATTCCTCCTACTTCGATCTTCCAAGTCAATTAGCTTACTACGCAAAAATAAGAGTTCTTGGTCTCTGTTCTGTAACGATTCTAGACGTGTTTCCACACCTGTTAACCTGTGGTCAAGCTCATCTGTTTTTGCATGAAACCCTGCAATGTTTGCTCGTATTGATTTAGTTTCTGCTGCTAAAGAGGATATATTCAAATCTATTCCTTCAAGTCTTCGACTGACCGTAGATATCTCTTGTAGTATACGGTCCATAGCTTCTCCTTATGTGATTGAAGTAGACTGAAGCGAACCTTCCCCTGCATGAGAGGTATTCTTTGCATTTGTGCTTTGTGGTTGTTTAAGTACATCCACGAAAAGAGGTTGTTTGGAAGGTTTATTTCCATGCTTGGCTGCAGACATTTTTAACTTTCGTAATCGGTCCCAGAATAATGTACTGAGTTAATGAGATAATGCAGAAACACGGAATGGCGACAGAGTGAAATGTAACTTATCACTTTAAATTGTCAGTCTCTCAGGTCCACAGTTAATATTGCCTTTTTATTTGCTTGTCAGATTCCAAATTAAGATTCAAGTGATCTTGTGACAGACGACTTGGAAAAAGCTTAAGGACAATTCTAATAGCTCTTAAGTTGAGATAGCCATCCAAACAGTAGCTGCATGTATAAATTGAAAAGACCTCCTGAGCATTGCAGTAAAATGGTTGAAAATTAAAATGAAAATATTATATGGCATTCGCAAGGATCAACCGTGACACAGAGTCCGTTATACAGTAATTTCAGCCAGAACTGTGAACTTTATCAACAAAAGTAAATATTGTAGATTATCACCTCACAAATCTCTCGAAATCGTTTGAGTGAAAAGAAAAAATGTGTTGTAGAAAGTCTTCCAAAACTTAAGACCAAAAAATATGCACTTTCTCCTCAGAAGTCTCACTCCACATCAGCCGAAGAATTAAAGTGCCAGAATTAACATTGTTCATAGCACTCACCCGTTTTAGAGCTACTGATGCCGTTTCATCTCCAATGTTCAGTTTTCAGATATCTGTTGAAAAACAGCATCGTCTTCGACCAACATCGTCGTGCAGCTCATAGGCCTGGCTGCGTCACAATGAAGCCAGGGGCTCGATTAGAAGCAATGGAATGTTGAGGGCGGGAGGCTGTGGAACTCCAGAGTCGAGGCTGCAGACACCCGCGCAGGCCCGGATCCTCTCATATTGCGCAACTTCAGCTATTCCGGAACCGTGGCGCCTGCTCGTTAAGAAAACGGCTCAACAGCTTCCCGGTATCCTTAGAGCACCCGTGATACCGAAGCTATGCCATTAGTCAAGCAGGATACATGTGCCGTCTCCGTTTGAAGTCCCCCTCACGGCGGAGCTCGCAGGTTAAGCGGCCATCTTTGACCCCGGCCAGACCACGCCCCCCGAAAGATATCATTTTAATATGGCATTTCAAAAGGAAAATGAAACAATGGATAAATATGTTACATGGCTAAAAAAGTGAATAACTTTCTGTGAATTTGAGAAATTTAACAATGAAGAATCAATAAGGTTACAAATAATCCAGGGTTGCAACTCAGTAAAGTTTAGAAAAAAGCTTATAGACAAAATTACGATTTGCAAGAAATTCTTCGTATGGCTAAAACAGAAATGAAAGTTCAAAAACATGCTGAAGATTTCAACTTGTTACTTACGTTTGTGGAGATTACTGTGCCTGTTACAGTACCTTAAAAATTGTGTGTGGATTAAGTCGTATTCAATTTGTATGTCTTATAAGGATTTCATCGTATCGCCTACATGATTTTTCCCAACTTGGAGACGCCACTTATGTCCCAAGGTTTAAATCCCTGGGGGTTTGAGACCTGTGGCATCAGGGTCCAGCACCACAGTGGGGTTTGTCTCGTTAGACGTCCCTTCCATCCAAGGGTTTTGGAGTGTCACGGTTGTGGCTGGTGACAGGTCCTCGGGGAGAGCTCCCCTATACAACAAGTGCGCTAGGAAGGTGCCTTGCATTGCCCATTTTTACAGCCGGGTCTGCTTCAGTGTCAAACCACGACTCATTCATGATAATGAGGTGTGCCACTCTGTAATGTCATGTCCGACATCACAATGCCACTGTCATTTATAGATTTGTAGTATTTGGAAAGAGCTATCCTCGGAGTATGGTGGCGCCATAGGAAACCGCGCAGAAGTGAGTCAAACCTCTTGAAGGTGGTCTGTGGTAGGGGAAAGGGACAATTCTGTAATTGATTGAGCAGCCTGGTGAGGGCTACAATTTTGTAGATGGTGGAACGCCCGATGATGGATGGCAGTAATGTTGTCCAAAATCCCTAATCTCTATGTAAGCGATCTAATTGGGGTTGGATATTGTGCATCTAGGCACAACGGGGGGGGTCTGTCATAACGTACACTCCTAGATATTGGAAACCATCTCTCAGGACCTGTAGCTCAGTCGCCCAGCGAAGAGCTGTGGGGGCGAGGGGCAGGCCATGTGATATACCAAAGATTTAACCCTGTTGATAGTGAGTCCCAAGAAGTTTCCAAAAATGCAGAGAAACTGGAGGACTTGGGAACTAGATTATTGAGGGTCCACAGAAGCAAGCTTCGGCAACAGCCTGTTAGGTGGGACTTTAGCCCAGATTATAACTTCTATGTTTAAGAGGGATATGGGGTGGTAAAAGGAGCAGCGAACAGACCCAAGACCAGGCTTGGGTATGACAACAATCTCTGTTAAGCGCAGGTTAGGGAGAGTATGCCTCAGTGGTGTAACAAAATGTGAGGGGGCCCCTCTGCAAGTAATGCTGAAGGGGCCCCTCTCATTCACATCAGTAGGGGCTGAGGGGGCCCCCTCCAGTATGCGTGAGCCTGGGGGCCCCCCTGCACCGCGGGGGCCTTTGTTACGCCCCTGGTATGCCTGTCGCTCTTTGGCTTTCGGGTCAAGAAGTAGAGTTCTATATGTTTTAAAGAATTTACCAGCAATCCATTGGGACTGGGGGTCTTACTGGGTAGTAATTGGTACAGGGCTTCCCCCAATTCCTTCAGCATGAGGGCGCTCTCAAGTGAGTCTCTGTTGGTGTTGGTCAGGGGGTGTTTTAGTTGGTCTTATATAAAGTGTTGGAGGGCAGTTGGGTTTATCTATGAGGGTTGGGCATAAAGGTCTGTGTGGTAGGAGGCAAACTGTTGGGTGACAGCAGCCTTCTCATTGTGACTGCTACCTTAATTGTCCTTTATATGAGCAATAAATGCCCAGCGTATGTTGTTGGTGTGTAGTTGGTGCAGGGTCCTGCTTACTTTGTTTCCCCAGTGGTAAATGCGGCTTTGTGCAGTGAGCCACATTGTCTGCGCTTTGTCTAGGACCAACTGTTTTAGGACTGTCTGGGTGTGTAAGGAATCTCTGACTGTCTCGGTGTTTTTATATTCTGTCTCTGAGTCTAGGATGCAGGTCTCGTGGTTAGTTACTGCTATTCCTCACCTCTGACGTGTCCCTGAGATGATGATTATGATGTCGGCGACTAATTGTGGCTTTGAGCGCCTCCCAGAAAGTCTCAGGAGACTCAACGGAGCCCCTATTGGCCTCTAGGTTGTTCTCCATTGCAATCTGAATATGTTTATTAGTTGTGGCTACCAGGCGTCAAAGCGCCACCCTAGCCGGGATCGTCAGGAGCCAAGCTGTAGTTGTTGCTCCAATGAGAAGTGGCCCGACGAGCCTCTGGCGTGGATATGGGTATCAACTAGTCTATGTGACTCGGAGTTAGGTAGGAGGAGGTAATCAAGTCGAGAGAACACTCTATGTTCCCCACGAATAATAAGTGTACCCCTTTTTTGGAGGTGGAGAGCCCTCCATCCATCTTTCAGGCCTATCGCTTCTTTGAATCTTGCCATTGAAGGGGGTCCCCTGTTCTCGCCTTTAGGTTGAGTGGCTCTATCTAGTACCCAGTCCACTATTCCGCTGCAGTCCTCCTGAGCACCCAGGGCCATATCTGGAACTGCACTGGCAATGCCCCAAATATTCTAAGAAAGTCATATGTAAGTGGTGGAGAAGCAAAATACACTAGCACCCGCGAAGGAATGGCTGTAGAGGAGGCCAGACAGTGCCCATATTGGCAGTGGTTTTCGTACCAGGTTTTAGTAGCTGTCATAGACAATCTTTTGTGAATTAGGATGGCTACTCCATGAGATCCTCTTGTAAAACCTGCGTAGAACACTTGAGAGTAGCCTATCCAGGCTAGGCCTGGGCCCCTAGCGCCTGCCAAGTGCGTTTCTTGGAGACAAAGTATGCTAACATCTAGCTGCCTTCAGTACTGCTCCCCTCTTAACTGAATACAGAATAACATTAACATTCCTTGTCAAGAGGCGGACAATGCCTCCAGTGTTATTGTCGTTCGGGTTGATCATGTGGGCAAGTGTACGTTTTGATGGGGCGTCGGAGAGGGAAGCACCTAGTGTACACGTGTAGTTGTGGAGCATGAAATGGCATCTGGCTGAACATATATACATTGTGAGAAGAAAACAATGACAATAAACAAAGACCAAAGAATCCCTCTCCCACCATCCCATACCTTGAGAACTTGAAGTATCTGTCCTGGAATAAACTAGACACTGCCGCCAAACTGGCGCCCATACGCCAACTGTGTTGCTTTCACCAAGCCCTTTTTTTTTTTTAACAAATTTTATTAGATTTTCTGAATTAAACAAAGCAAGAAACTAAAGAAAAAGGCACATAGACAACACAGTATCTAAGTACAATCCGATCACATGGTTAGGATTACCAGATACGTTGTTATACGACATGCGAGAGTGGAAACCCTTTTACATACAGAGGAAGACATAATGAAATACCGTAGTATAAAAAAAAATCTTGTCTGGCGCTGCTGATGGGTAAGGCATCAATACAGTAATCATATAGTGTGCGTATCTATTACAATGGTATATCAACAAACACCCCCATATCCACCAACCAACGAGTGCACGCCCAGTAGCAGACAGTAGCAAAAGAAAAAAGAGGGGGAATCCCTATCTGGCTTATATATCGTGCCACAATGGTAGCTGGTATGGCTTGTAAACTCTAGTGTGCAATGTCTGGGAGATGGCAAGGTGTGTTCAGGTATTATTGCCGCCGTGCAGCCATAGTACCGTAGTTCAGCCAAGGCGTAGTTCTTTATTTGGCCCGGAAAAGCGTTAACTCCCATGCATGGCTCCATCTCCTCCCCGCAGGCCGGTAATGCAGGCGTAAGCGCTGACTTCAAGCACCTAGTGATAAGGCGTTTTGCCAGTATGAGGGCCAGATCAGCAAACTTCGCCTGCACTTTGTAACCCTTAGGACGCGAGTAGAGGTCCAGCAGGCAGTCCTCTGCTGTGGTCCATGAGTGTCCCCCAACCACCTCCCGCAGTGTGACCTCTATCTGTGTCCAGTAGGTGGAGAGGGCAGGGCATGACCATATCATACTTAAAAGGTCAGCATCTTGTTCAGTACATCTTGGGCAGTTTGCTGCCACCGCCGGAAACATAATGTGTAGTCGATGTGGTGTGAGTTATGCTCTTTGAGTTATCATATATTGAATAAATTTGAGCCTGGAGTTGGTGGAGACCACCCTCGGGTAAGCGAGAAGGGAGGCCCAGTCTTTGTTGGTCAGTACCCTGCCCATGTCCATGTCCCACTTAACCCGTAAAGTAGTTAGGGGTGAGGGTATGTGTGCTCGTATACCTCTGTACATCCACCACATCAGGTGCCTACCAGTGCCCATAAGGTGTACCAATGCACCAGTTCGTGTGTTGATGGTTTGGCCCCGTCAGGAGCCCAGCCCCGCTTGATATATCGTATTTGACTAGCATGCAGTAGGAATAGCGTGTTGGGGAGCCCATGCTCATGCACAAAATCGGCGTGGGTGAGTAGAGTGATCTTGGCAGGGTTTGGATAACCGATTTGAAAAGGTCTTATAAAATGTAGCAGTGAAGCAGTTGAGCCTGGTGCTTTATTATTAGGTACATTTTTCATGATTTTTATTTCATGCAATATGCATCTGAAGGAAGTGTTCACCATCTACTCAATGGTTTCCCACTATTGACATAACAATATAGAAGAATTAAAAAAAACTATTTCACCATTGAATGTTAGACTAGCCATACAACAAAGCGGCATATCCACAGGAGAAAGCAGAAAACAGAGACCGGCACAACCCCCCACACCCGCCCCGGCCGGCTGAGGCACAAACAACCAGGACAGATGTCCGAACAGAGAAAGCAAGGGCCAAAGGAGAGGAGTGAAACAGAGACAGTGCCCACCACAAGGCTACCAATGCCACCAGGACAAAGCTCCAAGAGCCTAGGAATGCGAACAGCAGGCCAGGAATCCCTCAGCAGCGCCACTCCCCCAGGCGCACTCATCGGTCCCCAAGACCATCGAGGGAGAAGGAGTGAGCCCCCAAGGTAGTGAAACTACTGATCCAGGAGAAGCCAGAAACAGAGAACAAACAGAGAAGGACCCTGGAGAGTACGGGCAGTGCATAGGCCATCTCCCCCAGACAGAGACGGGCAGATACCCAGGGAAGGAGAAGAATCAAGGAAATACGACAGAACAGAGGGAAGAGGGTCCTGTAGAACCACAGAGCCAGCGGGGCCAAGAGGGTCGGAAAAACCAATGGCAGCAATGAAAAGCCGATAAAGAAAATGCACCCTGAAACGGCAGGAGCGTGAGCTCACAGTGGACCAACGAGAGGGAAGGAAATATGCAGTCAGGCGTCCAACAGGACGAGGGACGCCAGGAACAAACCACAGGAGCTACGAGGACAGAACCAGTGAAGACTAAGCAGAACCGCAGGCTCTGCTTCGCAACCGGGTGCAAACAAAAAGGAGTAGGACCAACATCCCCCCTGCAAGACACAAAAAAGTACCACCCGATCTGGGCATCCGTTCGGACACATACCCTGTGACCCCTGGCAGATGGGAGGAAACCAAATCCGGAATCGGGGCCAAAGCCCAGCAGGCGGAAAATAGGAGAGATCCCCCCATACAAAAACCCCTCGCAGGAGGGGCAGACAACAGAGGCCAGGAGAGCGCAACATAAGCAAATGTAAAGTGCACAGTTACCTTTTTACAGAAGAGTATATGGGCGATGAAGAACAGATGGGAACAGCCAACCAACTCTATAGCACTCAATACATTGACCCCAAAAGGAGGAAAAGCCGAATGGACCCGCCGGGATCTGAACCAGGGACCAGTAGGACCAAACACAGGACCCAACTGTGGATGCAACAGACCACAAAACCAGCAGACCCAGTCAAAGCCTACGTCGGAGATGCCACGAAGGAAAAGCAACTGCAAGACATGACCACAGGAGAACGCTCTAAAGGAAAAAGGACCTTGCCACCACACGCCACACATGCGACATGTGCAAGTGCAAAGTGCACAGGCACCCAGAAGGGCACAATGGTGCGAAAAACAGAAGTGGACCGCAATCTAACCAAAATTAGCCACAGTAGACTGAGAGGGGCGCCACCAGTGGGGAGAAGAAATCCAAAAGATGACAGACCCATGTACCTTCGCCATAGAGAGAAAGAAGGAAAGACAAATAGCCAGGCAAAACAAGCATTGGCATAGCCAATAGGTCTCGCCTTTGGGCCCTTATAAGAGTTTAGTCATGCAGCACATATCCCAAAAATTATAATTTTAAAATAAGAGCATGGGTGGGACTAGGGGGCAGCAACTGGAGTGAGAAGTGATCAGCAGCGGGAAGCTGAGAGAGGGCATCCACGGGAAGAGGGTGGGAGCATCGTGCACAAGTGACAGCGTGCACAGGTGAATTCAGGCTCACTACATTCAGTGGTGACAGAAGACTCACTACAGGCAGCGTGTACCACTGAAAGCGAGAGTTGCACAGCCCGTACAGGTGCGAAGCCTTTGACAGGAAGTGCCGGGCACTGAAAGCTTGGCAGTATCGGCCCTGCCACTCCCCCGGCGATGGAAGGAAGGGAGCTGCGGGGGATGAGCTGTAATGCAAAGCTTACTTGCACTAGTGCCTCTTGTGGCTGCAACAAAAATTGTTTTTGTTATTTATTTTTTTCAAGACACAAGTCGTAAATCCGTTAGACAATTAGGAGAAGACTACTTCTGAAGTTCCAAGAGTCATCGCAGCGCTGGTAAAAGGGAGGCAGAACTGCCTCCACGCCAGGAAGGTGGGGCCAGGAGAAAGGATGTGCAAAAAGTGCCCTTCACTGAAACTCTGCCCGGGTGACAACGGAGGGGCCACCGCAGCCGCCTCTCAGCGCTCCACAGGGCTGCGCGCATTACACATCTCATACAGTAAAACCTGCAGACCTTACTCACAGGTGGCAAAGTTTACTGGAACACCTGACAAAACGCGCACACTCGAGTAATGGCGCTCACTCCCAGGCGCTCACTCCCAGACCTGCACAAACGGGCGCCTGTTTTAAGAAAGCGCTCCTGTACAGTGCTAATGATAGCAAGCGCTATGCACATGACAACCTAGCATTCTTCGAGCGTATTCACTGGGAAAGGTCAGTGCCCACAACACTGATGCTTTACGTGGGGGGAGGGGGAGCTGAGGGGGGAAGGGGGCGAGGGCTGTACCCTCCCGTTACTTCCAGGAGGCAGACACAAGATTGTCAACTCAGTGCTGCTACTCGAGGAGCGAAAGTAGGCTAGACTGGTGTGTGACTGACTCTTCCCCAGCTCTGCGCTGGGCTCGACCTAATGAGGGGGGAAGGAGTCAAAAGCTTATATTGTTTTGCGAAGGGTGCACACTCACCAGGGCCGCTTCTGGTCCTATGACTCTCAAGTGAGCTTCTGGTCCTATGACTCTTAAGTGAGTTGCACGGAGGCTCCTCGGGTTGGGGCTTTGCAGTCGACGACTTCAAACACCATAGAGCACAGTTCCGTGTGCAAAGGGGGGCAGCGCTGAAGGGGGGTTGGCGAAATGCGGTTGTGAGATGCCCCCAGCTGCAACAGCAGAAGGAGGGGGGAAGCACTGAGAGAGGTTTCCGCGGTGCGACACCCCTGCAGCGGCACTCAGGACTTCTGTGCCTGTGAGGGTGTGAGTATGCAGGCGGCCCTGATCCTCTTGCGGGAGAGGGCCCTCATCTATGTATATGGGCGGCCCTAATCTTAGCGGGGGGAGGCTCCTAATCCATGGCATGCCGAGCCCAGCTGACGAGGCTTTGATTAAAGGAAACACTGTTTCAAAACACGACGTGGAAGGGGAAAGCAAAACCGAAAGCAACAATTAAAACAAGCAACAACGGATGGAAAGCAACATTTAAAAAGAGCCATCGCGGGAGGGGGAAGTGCAGGGAACAGGCACCCTCGGAATGCGCCTGATGAGCAGGAAACGTGTGTTAGCTCAAAAGCGAAACATTAAACAAGCGCGGTCGCGAAACTGAAAGCGACCGCGCTGTGTTTAATTAGTAACATGAGCCACAATATGGGAGGAATGCAGCTGGCACCCTGCGCGCCGCTGCTCGCTCCCGAGACCCAAAGGCCATGGGAGTGAACGTTTTGAGAATAGGCGGGACATGCACCCGCCTTTGGCCATTTGCGTGCTTTCATTTTTGAAAGCCACACGCAATGGCCAATAAAATGTGTGGGAGTTAATTGACCCACACAGAGAAGTCTCTGGGAAGTCTGGAGTGATTCCAAGAGGCCCTCTCCTAGAGCAGCGCATGCGCGCTGCGCTAGGCTCGACCTAAAAAGGTAAGGACCAAAGCGCAAGAGGAGGGGAGACTAACAGACACCAAGACTCCACAGTAGGTCTGCCCAAGTAGAACCCCGAACACTAGGACCACTCCGGCACTCCTCCCCCGGACCCTCATCAGGTCAAACACAACCCGCAGCAGGACTCAAAGAGGGGACACCAGGACCAAAAAGCCGCCACCACCACAGTCGTAGTATGGCCCAAACAAAGTGCACACACAACCCCCGGGGCAAGGAGCACAGACCAAGCGACAGCACAAAGGAACTTGGCCAAGGAACCACAGAAGGCCAAAAAGGCTAGCAGAGAGCCACAGAGGTGTGCCAAAAACACGAGGCAGCCAAGGTGACCTCCCACGCCATACCGCAAGAAGGCATCCTGAGAGGCCAGACCAGGGGCGGAGCCACCCAATGTAACCCCATACGACATACGGGGAAAACAAACCAGGCCACCGCAAACCCAACCCCCTTGCCAGAAGACCACAGAGCAAACCTCTGCGAGAGACAAACAACCAACATGCCCATGACAGCAGGGCAAAAAGTACTTGGAGACCCCCCAAGCCCCACCCACAAATGCTAAGCGCAGCGGGCGAGGGACGCGAAGGACCCAAACCGGGAGACCCCAAACCATGCTCGCTGAAGCAGAGCAACATGGGCCAGGGACACCAAACACATCACCACAACACGGTGCAAGAACGCAAGGGTGCCAGCCCCCCCCCCCCCGCTGAGGCAGGTCACAATGGGCGGTAGCAAACAGGGAGAAGAAGCACGCAAGGAGCACATGCCCATGGAGGACACCACCCAAGCCCAGCCCGCTATAGCAGGGCGAAGGGCACAACAGTGCCAAACTCCCCAGCAGAGAGAGGCAAACAACTCCTGTGGAGAAAAAAACGCCAAACCATGAGCCCGGGCAGGAAAGGAGCCAGAAACCAAACCAACCTGAAGGAACGCCAAACGTCCGTGGCAAGAGCTTGGAATTACATAGAGCACAGCAGCAGGTTCCAAGCACTCCCCTCCAAGTACAACAGAGGGGAGCTGTATACCACGGAGCCAGCCGGTCTACAACGGCTGCAATAAGCCCACTGCTGACTCCCAGAGCCCTGAACTTAAGATGTTGAGCCGCCGCCGAGCCTGGCACCTGCTCCAAAGTCGACATCTTTGAACCTTAGGCGACATACTCTCCCTGCCAGCGACGGGACTTGAACCCCCGCAAAGTAGGGGCCTGCCAGAACAAGACACCGTCCCCTACGCTGCCTCTGAGCTACAGCTCCTGGCAGCAGGGGACGAGAACAGGCACCAGGACGCTCACCGCCGCCACCTGCCGTCAAGAGCAAACGCCTGCTGAGCAGGGCGTATATGCAAAATTGAATAATCACAGCTTGGCTGCTAAAGCAAGCCATGAAACATACACAAGGAAAAAGAAAAAAGAACTTACCCGACTCAGCTAGGCAATTGGTCTGCAGCATGCAGAAAAAAAGAACAGGATGTGTGGAAGACACACTTCCCTCTTTATGCATGCCAGGCCAAGTAGGCGGCGCCATTTTGGGGGAAATATTCGACTTTGCTAGGTAATAGCTTTCTGTAGAGCAGACAAGCTACTCATTGTTATGGAATGGGAAGGGAAGACGGACGAGGAGGTAATATCAATTTAACCTTTGCACTGTAGTAATAAATACATGAATGTAGTTATATTAGTGCAGTTACTCTAAAAGCATGTATTATCTGGCTGCATTTATTTTCAGTGCCAATCGGTAAATATACTTATGCCATGTCAGTAAACATAAGTATGGCCCCATACCACAAGTCTTTGGGAGCAAGTGTCGTTATAAACATAGATTCGACTTTATATACTACAATGCAAAGGTCAAATGCCACAGCACATGGGATATGGATCTGGACCCCGCCCGTATAGTCACTTCTTCACACCACGGGCCTATGCAATGAAACTGGATTCTTGTGATCCTCAAATACGTTTATTTATAACTAACGAATAGGAAAAAGCATGGCATAGATAATGTTTACAGATTTCCAGAGAGTAATGCAAAATTAATTCACAATGTAGTTCATGGTAACGTCCATATATGTCCCCATGAACGCTGACACGTTGTATTGTTCATGCACTTACTTTCTAAAGCAAGAACATGAACAAAACCAAGTTGCTCTCAGATAAAAACATAGTAAAATCAAATTGTAATGCATACATTTATGTCAGTATAAAATGAACAAAAGAAATACAGAAATAGGTGCCTGCAAACTGACTCCTTCAGGAGCCTCAGTCTGTGGCATTCACATAAGACGTGCTGCAGTTCTGCAAAGAAGGACTATGAGCCTTTTTTGGAGTATGGTGGCTGGTCCTTTGATCTGCCAGGCATGTATTAAGTTGATCTGGCCAACGGCCAACCACCATACACAGAGCTCTCCAGCAGGCAGAGATCTCTGTGCCTCGTCTCAGCGGCTCCTCTAAAGGCACAGAAGCGATACTGAGCAGATGACATGTTTAAGGCACCCACTCAGCAAAGCTTTTCATTTTTCAAAAACAAACACCGAAAGTGGGAGTCTGTTACTGAAAAGCAAAAAAGAAATTTCCCTGTGAGGTGGGGGGCATTTCTTTGGTTTTCTGTTTGGTACCGCCAGGCTTTCCCTTAGGGTCCTGAACAGGAAAAATATACATAGGACCGTCTGTGTTAACCAGTGTGGATAGTCTCAGGTAAATTGATGGGTGGCCCAATGTTAGACGGGCTGCCAGCCAAAGGTTTCTGCCAGCAGAGCTAGTGTAGCCTCCACTGCCAGAAACATAGCATTTCTCTCACTAAATGGAGTAGTAGAAAACAAGAGTTGTTTGGCAGAAGCGACATTGCTTGCTTTTTTGGTTAAATTCCTGCAACTGTCAGAACTAAGCCCTATGTTTTTCATGCATGTTAAATTAATGTTTCCTAACTTTAATGGAATTAGATTGTTTTTTATGACTTTTCGTGATTTATGAAGGTTGGAATTGTTTTGGGGTTCTTGCGGTAAGACTTGCTTGTATTTGGTGTCTTTTAGAAAGGATTGGGCTTGTTTTGGCCGCCTTTTCAAGGTATGCTGTTTGTATTTTGAATTATAGACTTGGCAACACAACAAACAGCAACAGACAAGCAGCAGAGCACAGAGAGAGGCCCGAGTGGGATGGGCTACTTACATTCGGTGAGTAGTGTAGGAAGGTGGAATCTGACTGCATGGTTGCCCCCACTTTTTTCCTGGTATTTTGCTGGTTTTCGACTTAGTTTGGCTGGGATCCTGCTATTCAGGACCCCAGCCTATCTGCTATCCCCTTAAATTGATTGCATGTACTTTAGGTACACTCCAGATTGGATTCTGGGGTACCCTTATAAGTCCCTAGTATATGGTATACTATGTACCCAGGGCATAGGTACCCCAGAGGCCTCCCAGGGGCTGCAGCATGTATTATGCCACCCCTGAGAGGCCATCCAAAATGACACAACAGGTATGCTACAGCAGCCTGTGTAAGGTGGTGTATGCACCCCTTACTGAGATATAGGTTCCCTATATCTCTCCATATCACTGCACATGTAAACCTATCATTCACCCCTATGACAGGCCTTAACAATCCTGAAGGCAGGGTGCTGGGTTTCATGTGAGAGGGTGCCCATGCATGAGCAGAGCCCCTCTGCAGCTTTCGGAATCTTCATTCTGGGGTTGTTTGTGATGCAGCCAGACCATATACTCTTAAGTGCATTATAACCCCGCGGTAAATGCTAACTTGAGAATGGCTGCATGGAAAACTGTCGTGTTTGGTGTCAAACACCTTGGAATCATACCTCCATCCCAGTACTGGGGTGGGAGGTATGATTCCTCCCTTCTAGAGGGAGCAACATGGCACCACCGGTACACCCGGTACCAGCTTAACAGAACCCTGGCATCACAAAATGGATGCTGTAGCCACAGACACGAGTCTGCCCTCCTGCTGCTGGACGAAACTCCGGCAGGGGAGGCCTGGACCATAGGTTTCCTGTCACAGGGAGGTGTGACCACCTCCCAGACAGGCTTTAGTGTATTGGGGCTTGGTGGGTGCACTCTCAGAGTGCTTTGAAGTCTGCACTGGGGGCACATTTGGTGTCCCTGTGCATAGTCCAGCTCAAACTGGTTGCAGGGGCACACAGCCCCTGCTCTGGTGCGAAACTGGACAAAGGAAATGGGTGTAGCCACCCCTCTTTCCTGACCCTCCCATAGGTGGGTCCCCAGAGTTTGTCCCACCCCTTCCTTGAGTATAAAGTAGGAAACCCTGACTACAGGACTTTAGATTACACCTGGACTAAACTCTGATACCAGAAACCAAGTACTTCGACGATCTACACTACGCTGGATGACTGAAGAATCTCCCTTGGAGTAAAGGAGTTACTCCCCTGCAAGGCAGGCACCTTTAACGCAACTGACCGGTTGGCATCTCTGAGCTCCAACGGATTCCGAAGAATATTGCCACACAGGAGGTGGGTTTTCCAAAATCTCTGAGGTTGATCTGTGCCCACAGCAAGTCTGAGGCCCATATACCTCGTGGAGACCGTACAACCTGAACCCCTGGACACCGCAACCATTTGCAGAAGCATCAGCTTTCCGGAAACCCCTGAGGCTGAGCTTTGGGTTACTTATAGCCCTGACCCCGAGCAGTAATTGCACCGAAGATTGCAGGCCTACACTCAACTAGTGTTCCGTGGGCCGCCATTTTGTGATTCCTCTTGAGGTCCCTTTGCGATCCCTGGTCCGTTGACCTGTGGGTCCCCAAGAAGGTAACTCTAACTTTTATTGGGCTTTTCTGGTTGCTCCAGACGTGCCCTGACTCTCCATTGCTTGGGGAGTCCCCAGGACCTTGCTGGTCTGCACAGAAGCATCTTTTCTCTTCCTGCGTGGGTTGCTGTTGCCAAGGCTTGTTGTGGTCAATCCGATCACCGACACCCCAGCACTCGCCATCCTTTGTGGGACAGCTCGAATCCAGCTCCTGGTTGTCGTCGACGTCTCCGGGACCCCGTGGCTGCAGAGCCAAGCTTCACCTCTTCGCACCTGAAGCACCCGACATTGGTGGGCATTCGATTGCTCCGCTCCTGGTCACTGGCTAGTGACCCAGACTCTGTTCCCTCTGCTTTCAGGTTCTTCACATCTTCGATCCAGGCTTGGATCACCCCGGACACTTTTCTTCTTCACGGCAGCAGCACTTTGCAGCAGATCGCCATTGGAAACGACGACGATTCCCGACACCCTTTGACACCTATGCACCCGGCTTCCCTGGGTGAGGTAACTCAAGTACTCCGGTGCTCCCATGGGTGTTGGCCCTAGAACCCCTTAAGTCTAAAGGGGTTTGCTCAAAGTCCTCTCCTAAGTGTCCTTTATCTTTACTATTCCAACCGCGACTTTCCGCATTGAATCCTACGGCGCTCGCGGCTGTGTTCTCACACTGCACACGTCCCCGTGGGTCTCCTGTGTCACTACCTTGGGTGGTTCCTTGGGGTCCCAGCGATTCTACGTGCTCTAGGCACTGTGTCTAGTCAAGTCGTGGTTCTTATACCACTTTCTTAGTATATGGTTTGGTCTCACTCTGGAGCCCACTGTGTATTGTGCTATTTACTGTCGTTTTAATAATGTGATACTGTGTATCTTGAACTCTAATCTCATAAAGGGATTAGTAGTTAGTGTTTAGAAATAAATACATATATTTTATATATATCTTGTGTGGTTCTCCTTTCATTTAGTTATTCAAGAGCTTATAATCTGGTAAACCAAGCTGCTTTACACTGCTTCAAGACTTAGCCTGAAGGCTGCTCTCCATAGCTACCACTAGGATAGCTTTCAATAAAGGTTGTCTTTAAACCTATCATCAATAAGGGTCGTTTGGACTGGTGCAAGGTGCCCACTATAACTAGTGGACAGCATATGCCAGGCCAACTTCTCACAATTAGTGCTAGGGGTACACAGTGCCTTTTGGAATTTGTAGGAGGCACATCAGTCGACACATAGATTTGTGGCCTCTGGAATGTAGTGGGAAGGAGAGCCTAGGGCCAATAAAGGAAATATATTGATAATGGCATGGAGAAAGACAGCTGGGGCTCAGAGCGAGTGAGCAATGAGAAAGGGGCAGAGCAATAGTAGCTGGCATTGAGTAGGCATTGCCTGTGGACGCATACAGTGGCCTGTTATAGGTGGAGCATCTGAGGCATAGAATATGGAGGACTAATTGCTTTTATGGGTGGCTGTTGGTAGTAAGGATATGAATTAATCTTTGCGTTTTCTACTTATGTATCCCCATTGCATTTTATATATTCAGGTATCTGAGCGCCCAGTTTTCATTTATAAACACGTGTAGCATTTAGTGTTGTTTGTATATGTACAACATTCACTTTATTAAAGTTTGAGAGCACATCAATTATAATATATATGTACCAATGGGATTTATTATGTGTGATAGAATTTAGTGATGGTGTGAAAAGTTCAGTATGTTAATTTTTGCATTTCACATTACTTATCACGAGACCTGCCCTTATCAAAATAATCACAAAAGTGTATTAAAGCCTGGTACACACAAGTAATAGACAGAGAGGTACCATCAGCTTTCTTCATGGGAGCCTGGTTCGCGTGAGCTGAGCTACAAACATCCCTAGCGAAGGCCATAAGATCCTAGGAGCCAGCACGGCCTTATAGGCGCACTCAGGAACTTCACAACAGTTATGTTGTTCAATTAAGGTATGCAGTCTACAGGGCAGCTCAAGAACCTCAGACAGGCACTTTTGGTGCTAAGATAGTTTATTTAGGGACTAGAAGGGAAAGGTTGATTAAAAAAGACTGGTTCCATTAATAAGTGTAATGAATTTCTGAAGCACCATCACAAAGTTAGAATTTTAAAAATATTTTCCTTATTAATTGCATTCATTGTCACAACATAGTTTATTTTTATAGTTACATCTATAAATATTGTATGCACTAGATTAGGGAACTGATTTTAATAAAGTCTTTAAAATATGAAGTATGTATTCTTATGTGTGTCCATTTGTGGTGAAATAAGTTTCAGAATTCACTAACAAACTAATAATACTATGGTCTCACAGGATTGATGATTGCCCAGAACTAACCATTCCCATTTAATGCGCAGGTGGTTTGTGGGTTACATTTCACCATATTCCCCATCTCAAGTTGTAAGTTGGCTTTGAGCCTGTGCTTGACCAGAGGGTCTAAGGAATCAAAAACTGGGCTGCGTGTGGCAGAAAGCTGCAGAAAACATCATGGAACCCAGCAGCAAAGCGAAGCTTAAAGTACCCCTGAGTGTCACACACAAGACTACCAATAATTATGATTAGCAAAGACGTCTGTTGTAATACTGCTTTCCTCCCTCACGCCAGAAAGGAGCTCGCTCTCTGCTGAAGGGTTTGTTAGGCGCTTAGCTAGTAAAAGGTATTTCCGACTCAATTTAATTTTTTGAATCACATTCTGAATCTATCATACATTGGCGTCACAACCTGCTGCGATAAGGATAAACTGTAGGGCATCATTCACACATTGACGCAACACCTCATGGAAAGGGGTTACCCTGAGGCCGGGAGTGAAGTCATTTTAGTTGTAAATGAACATGCTGCATACACCTTTAAAATATTTACTCATGGGTGGAGTTTGATCCTATAGATCCAAATACTAGGCACTTTCACGCCTATAAACCTGCCTTTAAACTTGCTGAATATGAACTTTATCAAAACCTAGAAATTCCAAGAGGATATCAGAAACCGTTTAGTTGGTGGGCATTTACCGCATCCAGTGGCGATTGTCAGCTTGGGACCCTTAGATAATCCCGGGGCTACCTAGACTGTGTTGACTGGTTATATTCTGCATCCAGATGCAAGAAATCTGAATGCTCCACAATTAAGACATTTATTAACAAACTTAGTGACAATTTGGAGACAACTTTGACGGTATGGTCTACAGACTGTAGGGACTGTTTTTTTGCTTTCAGCTGCACAACAACATGTTGCAGTACAGCCAGTAAGTCCATAGTCTACTAATGCAATCATGGGCAAAGTGCCCACAAAGTGAGGCGAGATTTGGATTGCTCACAAAACCAATCAATAGGAAGCAACATATTTCCACACTACACCCCAAGACAAACATAGAATGTTAACTATGTGTGATCCACTTGGTATGGTACCACCCGTAGAGGAGTGTAGTAAATGGGCGACATCAGGGCCAATATTTGCTAGTAGTTACACTTCTATGCATGGCACTCCTTTATTGGTGATGACACCGGAGATGTTAAAACAAATACAAAGCAAGCATGGTGCAGTTCCAGATGTAGATTTAGGTATGACATTGATTGGTAATTATGAAACTGTCTCGTCCATCGTACTTAGTAATATTTGAGGGGAAGCTCAGTAACAGCCGATTGTGCAAGCTTTTGGCTGTTGTTCCCATTCACGATTGTGAACAAGAACTTTCTAAAATTATTTCGTAAAAATATATCTTTGTAAGTCAAGATACAAAACCACAATGAAAAAAAATGAGCCTGAGGGTTCCAAATAATAGAAACACGAAAACTAAGAATAAGAAGAAAGCTAAACATAAATCAAGGACTGTCTCTCCTTCACAGCAGAACTCCAGTAAGGGTGGATACAAAATGAAGTTATAAGAATTGTCCTGGGTATGTGTCAGCAAGAATGATGGAAATCTAAGATTTGATATCTTAACATGGTTTCTCTTGGCTATGAATCATCCAATGAGGATAAAGGTCTGGTACTGGACTTCCTGCAGAATTGTTCTACTTTACAACCTCCACAATCACTGAGTAAATTGCAATTGGAGTTTTTGAACTCTGAAAGAGCTTACTTACCGCATTATCCTGAGTTGGTTAAGCCCTTTACATGAATCGCTCCACATTTTCTCTCATGAACCATTCAGTTATAACCCTCAACTGAGATGCTCTGTACTATTGTGCAAAGTCGGACAGGGCTAGCCCCACCACTTCTCTAGGCAGTATTAACACCTTGTAGGGAAGTTGAGGTTGGCGGTCTTGCCAAATAAAACGGCTGATTAGGGCGAGGAGGAAAGAGAATAAGTCTCTTTCTGTCTCGATGGGAAGACCCTGAAAAGGTATAAGAGTCGTCGTAGAATTGACATTTTTACTGCATTATTGCAGCCTAAGCAAGATAAATAGAGAGGGGCCTAGCTTTTAAGATCAGTTTTTTGTCGTTGCATGAGGGAGGGATTGTTTACTCTATATAGATTGGTCACTTTCGGTGTGATCTTGATGCCCAGGCAGGTCCGTTCTTTTTAGCCCATTGAAAGGAGGTAAATCTTGCTATCGCCTCCATCTCACTCGTGGGGAGAGTCAAGTTAAGTAGAAAGGACTTATGGAGATTTATACAAAAACCCACCACCAGTTCGTAGTCAGCTTGTAGGGCTTCCAAGGAAGTCTGAGGAGATGTGAGGGACAGCAATACATCGTCTGCAAGCATAGGTATTTTGTGGTCCACTGAGCTAAAGGATAGGCCATAGATGGAAGGTTCGGCTCTCACTTTAGCTTCCAAGGGTTCAAATAATAGTGGGGATAATGGGCACTCATACCTTGCTCGAGGCTGAAAAGGTCAGAAGCGGTACTGTTCACCAACACTCATGATCTTGAGTAAGCATAGTTAGCCTGGACAATGTTTATAAATCGTTCCCCGGAACCAAATCGACGCAATGTGTGAAAAAGAAAGGACCAGTCTACCCGGTCGAAAGCTTTCTCATCATCCAGCTCCAAGAGAATGGACAGGATATGTTTCTTAGTAGCTTTCTCGACCAGGTGAACCACCCTCCACAAATTATCATGTGTCTGCCTCCCCTTAATGAAGCCAGACTGATCTGGATGGATCAATTCTGGCATGATGTCTTCTAGCCTATTGACCAAAATCTTAGTGTAGAGTTTAGCATCAAGGTTAAGCAGCGCAATAGGTTGATAAGACACACAGAGACATGGGTCATTACCCGGTTTCGGTATAATGGATATTAGCACTTCCCCATAGTTTGCGTCACACCTTGAGAATCAGCTTTGTAGTTAAATAGGGCAGTCAGGTGGAGCACCAGTTCGGAGCTGAAAGTCTTTTAGAATTGGGGCGTGAACACATCTGGCCCAAGTGATTTATGCAGTTTAAGAGCATCCATTGCAGCTTGGACTTCATCCTCTCTAATGGGGCTGCCCAGAAGCTCATTTTGGTCTGAGGTCACCCGTGGGAGGTTTATGCCATCTTGAGAGGCCAGTTGTAATTTCTCGTCAGTGGGGTCTACAGTGTATAAGCGTTTATAGAAGCCGCGAAAGGCTTGGGCTTTACCCTCTTCTGTAGTGCCAGTTTCCCCGAAGTCCAAATGTAACTGGCTGAATTATTCCTTTTCGTGTTTAACGCGGAGCTGTTGCGCCAGATATGTGCCTATCTTGTTCCCTTGTTCATATGTGTTTTTTTTAAGGTGCTGTAAGGTTAGTTCCGCTCTATTTGTGTGGATAGCATTAAGCTTGTCATGTAATGCTGTTACTTTCCTTTGTAGTATCAGCGAAGGAGAATATTTGTGTGCTTGCTCCGCTGACTGGAGCTCAGCCTCGAGCGATAACCGGTCTCGGGCCTTCTGTTAAGATAGATTAGACATCAATGAAATACATTTCCTTCCAATAAGTGTCCCATGTGGTGGAGGAGTCAGTGTCCCAGGGATTGTTCAACTGAAAGTATTCACTAATGGTCTTATGAAGGTCGTCTCTGAACAGATCCTGCATGCTACAGATCCACCGCCTTTCCCCTGACACATCGCTATATACCCCCTTGCTTCCGCTGATGGGCTTGCCCCGGGGCAGTGATCCCTACACCGCTCAGGTCATGCGGGTATGGACAGAACACTCACTCCTCGAGACGGCGTCCCTGTTCGCAGATGGCCAACTCCTCATGTTTGACTGCATAGCAGAGGAAAGCTGACTCCCAAGCGGACAATTCCTCCTACACAGACAAATTGTCTCGGATTGTGGACAGATGTGAGACTTGTCCAGGGGGGAACCTGCGACACACCCGGTGCTTCAATCATCCTAACCATGGGCTCAGGACGCCACTTAATCACATGGATATATAAGGCCATCGGAGAACTCACAGCCGCACCACTTACCCAACTCAGACAGAAATGGGAAGATGAACTCAGATGCCCACTGCATTACAAGGAGTGGCAATCCGCCCTAGAATATCCCAAAAAAGTATCCCAAAACCCAAGGTTTAAAAATATACAATTTTGCATACTGCACCATGCATACTTAATGCCAGCACAATTCCAACGTTTCTACCCCGAGACACAGTTCCTCTGCCCACGGTGCCAGCTCTCCAGCGCAACATTCCAGCATATGTTCTGTAATTGCCCTACCCTACAGCCCTATTGGGGTACAGTCCACAACACATTGCGAGAGATTACAGGGCTCACTGACTTGGCCATATGGGAAACAAGCGACCCGATGCCAGAAAGACAGCAAAGTTGAAATGCGTTCGCATCAGTAGCCCTCCTACTAGCAAAGCGAAGCATTGCGATGCACTGGCACACGCCCACAGGGCCCCCGTTAGCAGCCTGGACAGGGGCGATAAACATATGGGGCATGGCCGAGTAGGTCGCAATAAGATATGAGTATTTACGAGGGATACGCCGCTGCCATATCTCCACAGAATGGGCCACACTCCTCCAAAGCTTCCAACAGTAGACGATACTAACCCATCCACCCACAACATCGCCAACCTCAACTGGGACGCCAGTCTCGGAGCTCACAATCGCGGACACAAATGAGCACCCACCTCTGCAGACCCTCCCCAGTACTACACATATGGAAGCTACAAATTTACCCTACACAATGACAAAAACACACACTCCGCGCCACAGCCATCAATGATAAACCCACACATGCCCACCCCCATTCACACTCCCAACCAATTGTCCCAAGTTCAATCCCAGGTTAGACAGCTACCCCCAACTTTCGCCCATCAACAATAACACGGGTAGTTCCACCTCCTTAGAGGGGAAACCATGCTTCTCTCCATAACACCTCAACTCTTACTTACAATTGATGGTTTACCCAAACATACTTGTATTCCCTTCTTAAAAATCTCTTGAGATGTAAAGCCACATAACGCATGAAACTTTAATATGATACTGATGTTTAATGTAACTACTGAATGGAAAACCCAATAAAATGGTTTTTAAAAAAAAATGAGGGTTGTCTCTAAAGAGATGCTCTCTTGTGAGCGATGCTGGGAAGAACCATCTCCAAAATTTAGATTTCAGGGCCTGCCACTGCAATATAACCTCTACCAGGGCATGGTCGGGGAGTGTAATAGGATGGAATCTTGCATCAATAATGGTGTGCTGTAGCGATTGGTTGAGAAATATGTAGTCAAGTCATGAATACATGCGGTGGGAGTGGTAGAAAAATGTATAATCCCGCGTTGTGGGATGAATGGCCCTCCAGGTGTCTATCAAGCCTAACTGCTGGTTGGCTTGCTTCAATGCTTGCCTGCTTGAAGTCTATGAGGGTGAGTGCTGCCGAGGGCGGGATCCCAGGTTAAATTAAAGTCACCCATCAATATAATGTCCTCCTCCGCAAAGCCACCCAGGAGAGAAAGCAAAGAGTGGACAAAGTTAGCTTATCCTGAATTGGGTGCATAGACCGATGCTAACGTGCAGTCGCCCCTTAATGTGTCCTTTGACCATTAATATTCTCCCATCTTTATCTGTTTTGCTGCCAGTGATTTGGAACTTTAAGGATAAATGGAAGAGAAGGACCACTCCATTGTGCTTAGTGTTTTTAGATTATTTATATATCCGGGGATACGCTTTATGTTTAAGCCTGTGAACTTCACTATGCTTAAGTTGCATCTCCAGAAGGGCTACGATGTTGAGCCTCCGGTCCAGCATGTACTTCCACAGTTTATGGTGTTGAGCCAGGGAATTAAGACCCTTAACGTTCCATGACAACGCGTTTAGTACCATGGGTACAGAGTAGTATCTGTGTGCGTCACAGGCAGGTCTAGGCAGTAGCAACGGTAAAATCTTGTTGCCCTTCTACTAATCCCATTTCTCTCTGTTGCTCCTGACTGCCACCTCAACTATTCTGTATGTCTCCCACCCAGCTCTCCAAACCTCATCCACTCGCGCATTAAAAACAAAAACATAACAACAATAAAAACAGGGGATCTAGTTCCCCAATAACGAGTTAGAATTGCTTCGAACATATATAAAATTGAGGCAATCTGGTCAATATCCGCTATAGTATTCTAAAGGAAGCTATTAGAAATCAGGGTAGTCTGGCAACCGGCAGGTGATCGGTAGTGCAGCAGAGCATCTGACAAGCACACATTCAGCGATTTGCCCCCGAATCGCTTAAGGCGTTATGGCAAAGTGCTAGTCTCTGCATCATCTGTAGTGGTCTCACCACATAGAGCTGGGGTCCAAAACCAGAGAGAGCACTCTGAAAGAGTCAATCCGTGCACTGGCAGTAGCTGAGGTGTAGGCCACACCGATCACGGCCTTCCAATAAGCCCATTGTTTCCCTTGGCTCTTCGTCCTCCGCTTCGATTGCCATTGTCCTGTGGAGGAAGGGTTCTTAGAGCCCTTAGAAGTTTCACCTGTCTCACCCTCCAAGCCCCATTGTTTGGGGGTGGTATTCCCAACAAGGTGGCGGCTTCATCCAGTTCTGTGAAATGGTGAGACTTGTTTTGATAATCAAAGGCGAGGCCGAAGGGGTAGGCCCATCTATATTTGATGTGCTTGCGTCAAAGTTTGTCTGTAACTGGCATGAATTGTAGGCAACAAGAGAGTGTAGGAGGGGCAATGTCTTGTAAGAGTAAGTATGTGGCTGCCTGGAAGGCGATTGTCTCTAGTTTTCAGGCAGCTTGGAGAATCTGTTCTTTAACTTTGAAGGAGTGCATTTTTGCCCGGACATCCCGGGGGACTATCCCCCCTTCCACAGGAGCGGTTGGACCCACTTTGTGGACACAATTGAGCTTGACCTCAGCATGGTTCTCCCCCAGGATCCCAGAGAACAAGCCCACACCAAAAACTTCCAGATCTGAGCCTTCATCCCCTTTAGCTAGGTTACGTATCTGGATATTGTCTCACCGGAAGCACTTTTCCAAATCCTCCTATGGTGGAGTGCAATTGGATTCGTAATTGCTCCGCACAATCTTCCATCCAGTCCAGAGGCAATTGAATCCACATCTTGTTGCACTGCGATGAGCTTGGCACCAACATCAGATATGAACGTTTCAAAGGAGGAGGCAAGATCCGCTTTCAGTTCCTCTCTAAATTCCTTTTTAAATTCTTGAAGGGAGGAAAGAAGGTCTTCCTTGGTTAGGGCCATTGTTGCGTATGAGGTGGTGGTGGGGTGGGGGGTCTCGTACCTCAGCTGGGGTAAAATAGCTCAATACCCTATTTCTTTGAGCTTTTTTCAGCTGCATAGGGACTGCAGGACATCCTGGGAGCTGGAGCACTAGAGTCTAGCGTCGAGAGATGCCCCTTCTAGGGCGTGTCTATTGAGGTTCAAGGGTCGTAGAGGTCTTGAACCATTGGGCAATCATGGCAGCCCAATGTATGCAATTGCTCTCGATCTCCCTGTAAGATTGGCAGAGTCAAAAACTGATTCATCTGAACCTTTTTCATGACTGGATTTGTTACAGAATATTGAAGAAATTACAGAGAGACTCTCGCCAATAAAAATAACTCTGCTACTGAAGATAAAGCTGCTGATGGATGACTCCCCAAAGTAGGAGAGATAGTTCAGGAATCCCTGACATTATTTCTTTGGGCCATCTTTCAGACCACCTGTTCCAGTTCTTGGGTTAAAGGGCATACCCTCACTGTAATCCTGGCCCCACTTACAGGTGCAAAGTGAGATACAGAAAGGTGTTGATCACATCAAGAAGCACTATGTGGCTGATACTGTTCCGCGGCCACCCCAACAGGAAAGTATGTCCATATAAGTCCAGTAAGTCCTCTCACTATTCTGGAAACTCTTCAAGAAGAGTACAGCCTTCTTGAAATTAATGACCCGATTCTGGGGGGAAACAGCCTTTTTAACTTGGCAATTAGCACACAGTACCTTTACCACGCAGCTTTTACCACGCAAATTTTTACCACACATGGTAAGTCTATTTAAAGTAAGCATATATATTTGTGTGTTTGTGTATGTATATATATATATATATATATGTATATTCTGTATGTGATAATGTGACCACAAGCACCTTTTTGAATTTATGGCGATATGGGTACCACACCTTGGAACAGAGGGAATAAACGCTGGAACTGTGTTGTGATAACGGAGGCAAGCCGTACAGTGCTGTGCAGGAGGGACATTTAAGCAGCCAATGAATATGCATACCCAATCAAAGAGACTAGAGACAATTGATTAGAATCTTAATTGGAGTGGATCGCACACTGTGAGGATTACGTATTTTATCTGCATTCATGAGTGATTTTGTGCCAGGCAGCATTGGGGCTGGCAATGGACAATAGCACCTGGGGTGGCCTGAACCCGTACGCACCAGCAATCTTAACAGCTCATCAAACATGTCTTTAGGGTTGATTCTTAACAAGCAATCTTATTCTTTCTGCCCTTTCAACTGTTGATTCATATTTTGATGTAGATTTGGCCGTCATAAGAACTGGTTTGAATTTTAATAACAGTTCAATTACACGCATGTTGATGTGAAAGACTATCTTCTATTATTTATTGTGGTTTAATAAGTATGCTTTCAAGTGTGGCAAGGTGGCACAACGTTAATATCGGCGTTCATTCCATAATAAATGTCAAATTGGCATCCAAAAGTTTTCTGGGATGGGTGCATGCATACATGATCCATTTGGTATATTTTTAAGGCGTTATTAGAACTTTATTCATAGCTCACTAGGGTTTAGTAGTATGTGATCATGTGATTAGCTTGCTCTTGAATTATTTCATTATTTGTAACAGTTTCATGCCATTTGATTCATTGTAATTTTGAGACACTGTAGGTGCATTGCTCAGTTAATTTGCATTGTTGTAATTTAATATTTGAGGATTCAACACCTGTTGTCCAGTAATTTACTAAAAATCCTCAATCTTTTGAATGCCGACTTGCATTTTTGACTGATAAAAAATTAACTTTTCTTTTGACATGGTTGGTAAAACTTATAAGGAGTTGCATAGACTGGTTTGTGGTGAATGAATACACCAGGAGTGTGTTTTCCATGTCGATGATGTCCATGCATGATACGTCATTGTATAAATACGGACCTCCCATGGCGCTCTCTATGTTGAAAAAGGCCAGATAGGTGGCTGAAACGCTTTCAGGGCCAGACACGCTGGAATAAAATTATTTTGTTATACTGGAGATATATATATATATATATATATATATATATAGGTTGCCAGTAGTTATGACCTAGGTTCCATAGGAAAAGCGTTTTTGTTATGCTGATAACTTTGGCACCGTTTGACGAATCTTCACAACATTCTCAAAACTAGTGTGCCAGTCAATTCAGCTGCTGTCTGGAAGGTTTCTGGGTGATTAGGCAAGCGGGCCAAAAAAAAAAGGGAAGGTCCCAAAACACATTTTCCCCATGCAACTTGTAACCTTTGTGGTTTTTTAGTGAATCGCTAAGGTTTTTTAATTCTATTTCCTAACTATAATGTCCCGGTAACCTGTGGTTTTTTCACTGAATTTCTACAGTTTTTAATGTTTTTTCCTAACTATAATTTCCCTGTAACCTTTGGTTTTTTCAGATAATTTCTACAGTTTTTTAATGCGATTTCCTAACTATAATGGGTGTGTGTGAGGGGGGTGTGAGTGGTTATGTAAGTGAGTGAGTGAGTGTGTGGTGGGTGTGTCAGTGAGTGTGTGACTGGATATGTGGGGATGTGAGTGGGTGCGTGAGTGGCATTTGGGCCTGTGAGTGGGTGTGTATGTGGCTGTATGGGTGTGTACATGGGTGTGTGAGTGCCTGTGTGTGTCTGTGAGTGGGTGTGTGAGTGGTTCTCTGGGTCTCTGAGCTGATGTGTGAGTGACTGCATGGGTGTATTGAGTGCTGTATGGATGTGTGAGTGGGTCTGTGAGTGGGTGTGTGAGTGGTTCTTTGGGTCTTTGATGGATGCATCAGTGAGTGTATGGGTGTGTGAGACGGTATGTGAGTGACTGTATGAGAGTATGAGTAGGTGTATGGATGTGTGAGTGGTTGTGTGAGTGGTTGTGTGGGGGTATGAGAGAGTGTCTGAGTGGGTCTGTGAGTGATTGTGTGAGTGGTTCTCTGGGTCTCGATCTGACTGGATGAATCATTGACTGTATGGGTGTGTGAGTGACTGTATAGGTGTGTGCGTTTGTGTGTAAGTGGGTGTATGGATGTGTGAGTGGGTGTGTGAGTACCTGTGTGGGTCTGTGAGTGGGTGTGTGAGTGGTTCTCTGGATCTCTAAGTGGACGCATCAATGACTGTATGGGTGTGTGAGTGAGTGTACGGGTGTGTGAGTGGTTCTGTGTGGGTGTGAGAGAGTATGTGAGTGGTTGTATTTTTTTTATTGGGGTCTGGATCCGTGGATCTGTCGCGGATTCACACTGGGGGCAGTGGGTGAGTGTCTGTATGGGTATGTGAGTGGGTGTGTGTGTGAATATCTGTGTGGGTTTGTGAGTGGATGTGTGAGTGGTTCTCTGGGTCTCTGAGTGGATGTATTAGTGACTATGAGTGTGTCAGAGAGTGTGTGAGTGACTATGTGTATGTGAGTGGGTTTGTGAGTTGAGTGTATGGATGTGTGAGTGGGTGTGTGAGTGGTTGTGTGGGGGTATGAGAGTGTGTGTGAATGGGTCTGTGAGTGATTGTGTGAGTGGTTCTCTGGGTCTCGATCTGAGTGGATGAATCATTGACTGTATGGGTGTGTGAGTGACTGTATAGGTGTGTGCGTTTGTGTGTAAGTTGGTGTATGGATGTGTGAGTGGGTGTGTGAGTACCTGTGTGGGTCTGTGAGTGGGTGTGTGAGTGGTTCTCTGGATCTCTAAGTGGACGCATCAATGACTGTATGGGTGTGTGAGTGAGTGTACGGGTGTGTGAGTGGTTCTGTGTGGGTGTGACGGAGTATGTGAGTGGTTGTATTTTTTTTATTGGGGTCTGGATCCGTGGATCTGTTGCGGATTCACACTGGGGGCAGTGGGTGAGTGTCTGTATGGGTATGTGAGTGGGTGTGTGTGTGAATATCTGTGTGGGTCTGTGAGTGGATGTGTGAGTGGTTCTCTGGGTCTCTGAGTGGATGTATTAGTGACTATGAGTGTGTCAGAGAGTGTGTGAGTGACTATGTGTATGTGAGTGGGTTTGTGAGTTGAGTGTATGGATGTGTGAGTGGGTGTGTGAGTGGTTGTGTGGGGGTATGAGAGTGTGTGTGAATGGGTCTGTGAGTGAGTGTGTGAGTGGTTCTCTGGGTCTCTGAGTGGATGTATCAGTGACTGTATGGGTGTGTGAGAGGTTGTATGAGTAACTATATATGTGTGTGAGTGGGTGTATGAGTATGTGAATGAGTGTGTGAGTGGTTGTGTGGGGTTGTGAGAGAGTGTTTGAGTGGGCCTGTGAGTGAGTGTGTAAGAAGTTCTCTGGGTGTCTGAGTGGATGTGTCAGTGACTGTATGGGTGTGTGTGAGAGGGTGTGTCCATGAATGTATGGGTATGTGAGTGAGTTTATGGATGTGTGAGGGGGTGTGTGAGTAGTTGTGTGGGGGTGTTGAGAGAATATGTGAGTGGGTCTGTGAGTGGGTGTATTTTTTTAATTGGGGTCTAGATCCACAGATCTGCTGCAGATTCACACGGGGCCTCGCTGAGTGCTGTGGTAGATTTGCAGATCTGCACGCACCCAAACAAAAACATTTTGGGCAATTTCTTGCCCCTGAGGGGTCCCTCACAGGCACTCCTATCAGTCCCATGGGTTTGACCCCTGCTATCAGTTTTAAGTTTTATTTCTCCTACCCAGAAACTGAGTCCCGATACACAAAATGGTGACCACAACTTTTCTCTCAGGTTGCAGCCAGCTAATCACGGAATTGCTGTTGGCGCGTGAATCTGCGTCGCTAGACATACAGAAATCTTTTTTCTTTAATAACTCCAGAACTACTGAACAGATTTACACCAAATTGCAAAAAGTGCTCTTACTGGACCCAAATCTAGCTTTCTGCCAAATTTGGTGTAATTCTGTTCGGTGGTTTGGGCTGTAGTCCTGTCTAAAATCCCTATGGGAAATTGCATAGAGAAAATGCGTTTTGGGAACCCCCCCTTTTTCTCAGCCCCCGCTTGATGAAGCTCCCCAACACTTTCCAGGCAGCAGCTGAAGTGAGTGGCAAACTAGTTTTGAAAATCTTGTGAAGATTCATCAAACGGCACTAAAGGTATTAGCAAAACAACAAACACTCTGTCTATGGAAACTAGATCTAACTATAACAACTACCTACTGCTGGGGGGCGGAGCTTGCTCGCGACCAAGATGGCCGCTTGAGCCGAGCGCTCCGCTAAAACCGTCTACGATCCGACCATTATCCTGCAACTGAGCTGCCCTGCGTACTCCCCCGCGTGCCCCCCGAGCTTCAGAACCTGGTGGCAACGTGTTGTTGCGTTCCCGACCGCCGAGCAGGAGTGCTAGGCCATCAACGGTAGGCGTCCCGGACCCGGCTGAGCAGGGCCCTGAGCACCGGACTTGCGTGCCTGCGGTGGGCGGGGCACGACCGCAACTGCGGCTGCCTTAGAGGAGTGCGGCCTGCATGCAGCATTGTTAATAGCTCCGGTGGTGGCAGAGTGGCCCGGAAGGTGCGTGTGACACGGGGGCGGATGCCTCCCACCTTCATGCGGCAGCAGCTGACTAGAGCGAACCGGGTGGAGTACTGCCGAGGCCCACGTGGCGACACAGAATGCCCTGTGAGCGGCTAATGGCGGCGCTGAGATAAATGCACAACCACAACCTGGTGTCGGCCTGCGGGGACCAAGGCGGGCAGTTGCGAGGTGGCTTGCCCCCCCCCAGCTTTGAGTGGACAAAAACTTAGACGTCGTGTTTTGTGGACACTGTGAGTCTGCCGTTTTCGGCGCCTGGGGGCACGGATCTACGTGGGAGGCCGCCCGCACCGGGACACAAGTGGTGCGCTGGTGGGCTGCAGGAACGAGCTGCGCTACAAGTGAGTAGTGTGGCGGGACACTGGGGTGCCTCTAACGGGCAGCGTGCCCACGATTGAATCTACGGGCTGCGCTGCAGGCACCGACCGAGGGTCTAGGCCCTGGCCGACGTTGGCGCTGTGGAAGTGACCACTGCAATCGGCAATCGAAGGCACAGAGCCCCACTGTGCTGCTCGTGGTGGATGGGTCAGTGGCGGCGATCCGGGAGCTGCTGGCGAGTAGGGGACGACACGTGTGACCCTGGCTGGTGATGAGAGTGCCGTTCCTCACCTCTGATGAGACTGCCCTGAGAACACACAACAACGTTCACGGATAGCAGTGTGGCCCCGCGACCTGGTGTGGCCCTCTGGCCCCCCATTGGGAGTGAGTGCTTCTGGCTGAACCCGGTCCTGGGACCGAGGAGATAATTGCGACGCAGACCAGAGGAGCGTGGGGCGCTTGGGGTGTGACCTCGCCTCCCGATATTCCGACCTCCCAGGTACTGGCGGCGGTACCGGCGGTGAGTTCTGCACGAGGCTAAAATGGGCAGAGTGGATAGGTCGCAACCGAAACTTTCGTTTGCACAGAAAAGGTCCACGTCCAGCGACACGCCCACGGAGGGCGCCTCCGGAATGCAGTAGCAGACTGTGGACGACCCAGGTCCGGACATACGTAGCATTCTTGTGGCCATGGAGAAAAGCCTGCAGGGTGGTATTTCGTCCCTTGGTGCGAAAATGGACGCCTTGTATATAGAATGGACCGCATGGCGGAGAGAATAGACAAACATTCTGAGCGGCTGGATATGTCCGAGCGGAGGCTGACGGCGGTGGAGGAGGCCCACACCACCTTGGACTCAGAACACAAACAGCTAGGCAGAGTGCTCCGAGTCCTGCAGGACAAAACCGAAGATCTTGAAGCGCGCTCTCGGCGCTGCAATTTTCGAATCACGGGTCTTCCGGAGAACACGCCAACTGGTAATATGGAGCAATTCACGGAGCGGCTGCTGAGGACATTACTGGGGGAGGACTCGTTCTCGGCCATGTTTGTGGTGGAAAGGGCGCACCGCACTTTGGGGCCTCGCACCCCCCCAGGGGCGCCGCCTCGCCCAGTCATAACAAAGCTACTTAACTATCGTGATCGCGACGCTGGGCTGAAGCTAGCCAGGGAGAAGCAGCCGTTGGAGTTTGAGGGTTCCACGCTTTTGCTCTTCCCGGACTTTACCGCCCACGTCCAGGAGGCGCGCCGCCAGTTTGCACCAATGAAGAAACAGGTGCGTGAGCAGGGAGTGGACTACGCCATGCTTTATCCAGCTAAGTTGCGGGTCAACAGACAGGGCCGCTCCCATATATTCACAGATCCGAAGGCGCTGCAGAAGGCGCTCAAAGAATGGTCGCGAGAAGCGCGCTCCAGTCCGGGGCGGCGGCCCCCGGATGTGGCGGCAGGAGGACAACTGACGGAACAAGATTGCACCGTAGCTGGTGGTCCGTAGTGATAAGTATGGTCCTCGACATTGGGACATGGGAGACACTGTTGTTTGGTGGGCGGGGGCAGGGGGGCTGGTGGTTGGGTGGAGGGGGTTTCAGTATCCTGATTTGGCCGCCGGCCATGGAGGGGCCAGCTGCCTGGGATCCTTTTCCTGTCCCATGGATTTGCCCGGGGCCCCAGTCAGGAAGGCAACGGCCAACATTGAGACTATGTTTTTGTGGACAGATAACTGGCGCTCGCCTTGTACAGTGGACTCTATATCTGATTGAGGGTTTGAGGACTGGCGCCACCGGCGCACTGGCGGCGCCTTGTAGGAAAACTCATGCCTATGGACTCATGATAGCTGTTGCGGGGAGGGGGGGATCATCATATACCAAACGGTTGCATTAGATGTGCTTGGCGGTTTTCGGTGGAGGCTTCATAACTAGCTTGGGAATATTCCTTGCCTGAGGAGCGACCTCGGCCCACATGTGAAACACACCTGGGCATGTTCTTTGTTTTTGAGGGAGGGACGGGGTGGAGGGGAGGAATGGGGAGGGTACGGGTAAAGTTCGCGACCATGTTGGGGGAGGTCTGCTGTGGGAGGGGGGAGGTTGGGTGTTGAGAAGCAAGCTGCTGTTTTTACAGAGTGCTGGTTCTTTCCAACGTGTTTATTGCTTGGGAAGATGTTGTACAAAGCGCAGATCCAGATATGTGATGAGAACACACGACTATGATGGGGACGCCTGATAAAGCCTGCACGAATGCACCGGTTTCCATGCTTAGAGCACTTACGTGGAATGTTAGGGGACTGAACGACTACAGGAAACTCCGTAAGGTGTTAAACTATTTACAAAATCATACTATAGACGTAGCTTTACTGCAGGAGATGCACCTCCCGATTGACAGTCCCCTTTTACGCAGTAGAGGTCTGAAGGACAACATACATGCCTCCGGTTTCACCACGCATGCTAGAGGGGTGATTACATGGGTCAACCCTAAATCCTCATATACTATAACACCGTTAGATACTGACAGGGATGGCAGGTACGTTGTATCAAGATGCCAGGGGAAAGGCCATGATTTGGTCCTTGTGAATGTCTATGGTCCAAACTACGACAGCCCAGAATTCTTTGACAAGCTGGTGACGGTAGTCGCCAAATATTCGGACTGCTGGTTCCTCTGGGGTGGGGATTTTAATGTGGTCAGAAACCCAGGGGAGGACAGATCGGGGGGCCCAGAGAGACGCCCCACAGCGGCTGCGGGGGCACTGGAAAGCGCTATGTTGCGCCTGGACTTACAGGATGTATGGCGCACTAGATTTCCTCTTCAGGGGGGGGTACACCCACTACTCCGCTTACTATAATCTACACACTAGGATTGATTACTGGTTGGCATCGTCTCCTCTTTACGCAGAGGTCTGGGAGTGTAGGGTCCTCCCTCGCACACTGTCCGACCACTCGCCCTTGCTGATAGCGATCAACACCCCCAGGGGAGGCATCCCACCGTTCACATGGCGTTTCCCTCCATACTCGTTGTTGGACACGGTTTTTCAGGCTGAACTTGCGGAGGCGATTGAGACATTCTTTGAGACAAACACGGGGTCTGTGGACAGTCTTCAAGCACTCTGGGAAATGTTTAAGGTGTATATACGGGGCATTGCTATGTCCAAGCATTCGGGTGTCCTTCGGGACATACGCCGCCGCCTGGCAGATCTTGAAAAGAGGTTGGGTGTGCTGGAACGGCGCCTGTTGTTGCAAGCGGACGACGCTGTGGCTTCTGATCTTAAGACTCTATTGGTGGAATATCAGGACGCAGCGGATGCTGAACTGAAACACTTGGGTAAATACGCCACGGTGTGAGCGTATGGGGAGGGGGAACGACTGGGAGTGGTTCTAGCGCAGTTACTGCGGAGGCGTCGCAGTAGGGTTCAAGTAGCGGAACTTAAATCAGCGGGCGGTGAGGTTCTAACAGAGGAGGTAGACATTGCAGAGCGTTTTAGGAGCTATTATGCTGACTTGTATTCAGCGCGCTTTTCTGGGAATGAGGAGGAAATTATGGATTATCTCTCCTATATTAAAATGCCCTCCCTCACGAACGCACACCGCGAATATTTGATGCGACCTGTAGAAAAGGATGAGATTATTCTGGCGCTGAAGGGGATGAGATCCGGAAGTGCACCTGGGATGGATGGCCTCACTGTGCCCTTTTATAGAACTTTTCTCGACCTCCTCTTGCCTCATCTATCCGCACTCTTTGATGATATGTGCCAAACAGGCACAATGCCGCCTACCATGAGAGAGGCAGTGATTGTGGCTATACCCAAACCGGGAAAACGGCCTGAGGAGTGCGGGTCATATCGTCCGCTCTCCCTGTTGAATGTTGACACCAAAATCTTTGCCAAAATTCTTGCCAATAGGTTGGCCCCCTTCGCGCAGATCCTAGTTGCCCCCGAGCAAGCCGGGTTCATTCCAGAGCGGAATCTTACTTATAATTTGCGCACGGTATTTGGGGCTATGCAGCATACTAGACCGGACACCACAGCAGTTGCGGTCTTTTTGGATATGGAAAAAGCATTTGACTCTGTCGAGTGGCCATTCCTACGGCATGTCCTGACTAGGATGGGTCTGGGTCCGGTTTTTCTACAACTGATCGATGTGCTGTATCACCGCCCCTTGGCCAGAGTCCGCATTGGTAACCTGGTGACGGCACCTTTCAACATCTCCCGTGGGACACGGCAGGGATGCCCGCTGTCTCCGTTGCTCTACGCCCTGGTGGCGGAGCCACTGGCGTGTGCGGTGCGTGAATACCATAAGTCACAAGGACCTACGATTGTCAAGGCTTGAGCTCATAGTCTCCACTTATGCGGATGATACCTTACTGTATGTCCGCGATCCCGAAAATAATCTCTCCTCGGTCTTGCGGGAGGTGGTGCACTTTGGCGCGCTCTCAGGTCTGCGGGTCAACTGGCCTAAGTCAGTTGTTGTCCCGCTCACGCCTGCTACTAAGCAATATGACCTGGAATATCCCTTGCAGTGGTCCACGGACTCGATCAGATACCTGGGTATCCAAGTACACCCTGATTCGGAGGTAGTATTCAGGGAAAACTATGGGGTAGTGGTTAGCAGGCTGGAGGATGATGTGGAAAACTGGATCAAGCTGCCACTGTCCCTCTTAGGTAGGATCTCCATTATGAAGATGGTGGTACTGCCGCGGTTTTTGTTTTTGTTTCTGAATATCCCCATGGTGTTGCCCACTTCTTTTTTTAGCCGTGTCACGACATTATTGATTAAATTAGCCTGGGCGGGCAAACAAGCCCGAATAAAGTGGCAAACGTTAACTTTGCCGTATCATATGGGGGGCTTGGGAGCCCCAGATTTAAATCTGTATTACAGAGCTGCGCAGTGCGCCCACGCTTATTACTGGATTCATGGCCCACCGGATGCCCCCCACCTCCGCCTAGAGGCGCTTGTGGCGGAGCCGTTGCCTCTTCCAGCCCTGCTTTGTGAGGAAGCTGATCGCAGGACAGGCATACTGGATTCTATAAAGGCTACACGGCATGCCTGGCGGTTTATGCTGCAGCTACAGGCGGGCGCCCTATTATATTCCCCGGTTATGCCACTAGACTGGGCTCACTGGTTACGCCCCTGCAGAGACCAAGGGGTAGTACAAGCACTTAATTCCATGAATTTGCGGACGGCTGGAGACCTGTTTCACAATGGTGCAGTTAGGCGGTGGGAAGATTTGGGACAGCAGGAACCTCCTCCTACTCTGCTGCAACGCTTCCAGTTTCATAGAATCAGACATGCACTGCGAGACCTGCTGGGTGGCGATCTACTTGAACCCCCTGAGGTAGCGGAATTAACATATGTCATTAAAGCTCAGACGCCACGCATGATAGTCTCCAATGTGTATAGGATGGCTATGTCTCATAGGGCTAACCAGTACACGAGGGCTCGGCTGGAGTGGCAACGTGATCTACAGCAACCGATCAATGATGCCATGTGGACATATTGCTGTAACAATACGCGGCGAATATCGCTAAACGGTAGGCACAGATTAGTCCATTTTAAGTACCTCCAAAGGGTGTATTACACCCCGGAGAGACTCCTCAGGTACGGGCTGAGGGACACCTCTGCCTGTGAAAGATGCACGGAAACGAGGGCCGACTTTATGCATTTGGCCTGGAGTTGCCCAGGGATATACAAATTCTGGGAACTGGTTTTCAAAGAGTTGGCGACCATCACGGACTCTGAGCTTTCCCCGGAACCTGCCATGGCCCTGCTGGGCTACTCTAAAACAATTCCGCGAGCGCAGCGCAAATTGGTTGATATGGCCTTACTACTGGCGAAGCGTAGAGTAGCGATACATTGGCTTCGTGGTCCTACCCCATTATGATACAGTGGTCGCGTGACATGCTTTACTGCTGCACACAAACGGAGAATTTCAGTGAGTTATTACCCCCCAGGAGCCGTCCAAAAAACTTTTGGGGACTATATGTGACGTATATTGCAACTAAGGGACCAGATCAGTCTGAAAGTGCCAGCGGCCAAACTCCCCATGCTCACGATGTGCCAGAGGCCTGAGTCCCCCCCCTCTTCCCCCCTCTTCCCCCCCCACCCCCACCCCTGTATCATTCTTCGAATGTGATCACCGATTGCAAAGCTGAGGCTGTCCCTGCGAGGTGGCCTACAGGGGCTTGTATAGACGTAGCCAACAGTGGTGGTGAGGGATCGTTTGCATGAACAATGGTTTGTCTACGCAATAAGGTGCTGGAAGGTCATGGAACAGGTTGTTTAAACGCTGATAGTCTCTAATATCTTGTACATGTGGGTCTCACAGTGATTATGATGTCGCTTTTTTGCTTCTTGTTTGATTTGTAAGACTTTTGAGATATAAAGGGAAAAAAACAAAAAAACTACCTACTGCTGACCACCAGTAGGTAAGGTATATATAAATAATAAAGACATAGAAGGGGGGAGCCCGTGCACCCCCTCCTTCTTTTTTTTACTGGCCACATGCCCCTGGAACCTGACCCACCCGGGGGCTATAGTGTAAACAAGAGCGGGAGACCGCACTTGTCTTTTTTTTTAAATGTTGCCACAGATTACCGGCTCCGTCGCAATTTTGCGGCATTCTTTTTTTTTAAAGTGCTTTTTTACCCTGGTGGGGTCCCAGCGGGCCCCAGGACAAGAGCTAGGGGGTCAAGTTATCTCTACCCTGCCCCCTTTTCTTTTTTGTAAACTTTTTGTATGGGACACAGCTGAAGCTGAGTCCTAAGATGGGTGCCAACACTTCCTGGTTGAAGTGTTCGCAGCTAAACAGGTATTAGCGCGGGATTAGGAGGGTTTGCGTCCCTACATATGCAAATTTTGACTTCTTTTAGTAACTCCAAAAGTACTGGACAGATTTACACCAAATAACAAAAGGCACTCTTTCTGGACCAAGAGCTAGCTATCTGCCAAATTTGGTGTAATTCCGTCCAGTGGTTCGGGCTGTAGTCATATCTAAAATTCCCATGGGAATTAACATGGGTTTTGCACCTCCTCCCTCCCCCCCCTTTCCTCGACCGGCTAGACAGATTACACTGAAACTTTCCCTGTACAACAAGACCTAACTTGACACTTTTTTGTGAAAATTTTGTGAAGATTCGTCAAACTGCGACAAAGTAATAAGCAAGTCAAAAAATGCTTTTCCTATGGTTCTAATTATAACTACAGACTGGGAAATGCCATGTATTTATTTTATATAGTATATATATGTTATATATAGTATATATATATATATATATATATATATATATATATATATATATATATATCCAACAAAAAGGTGGCCCCAAGTGGAATGGCTCTCTCAGGTAGGTTATGCTCTTTAAAGGAAGCCACTGCAACATACATCCTTTTCCGATATCTTTCGCTAATCCGACGCGTTTCGGGCTCCGCCCTTCTTCATGGATAGCCTGTCAAGAACACACAGCAGACAAAGTCAGAACACCAGTATTTTCCTTCTTTTATTTCCATCGAGCATGTTCATGTGAACAATACTGATGCATTATGGGACTGGTGGTGACACAATTATCCCCATGTGGGTCGCTGCTGCGAGACCAAGTTAATCAACTCCCAGGAAAGCTCACAATGTTTGCCGCAGTTGCTTTCCCCTTCCAACAGGCACCTCCCGTTCCGTCAATTACCGTCCCAGTGAACAGAGGCGGACCCGCCAAAGTTTATGCGGTGGTGCCATTCCGTGGCCGGGCTGGCCACAACAAATCCAACAAAAAGGTTGCCCCAAGTGGAATGGCTCTCTCAGGTAGGTTATGCTCTTTAAAGGAAGCCACTGCAACATACATCAAATACCATAATTAAACAAGCATTGGCATAGCCAATAGGTCTCGCCTTTGGGATCTTATAAGTGTTTAGCTATATATTTTGAGTTTGCGTAAGTGTTTAAGCTGTTTAAATGCTGGTAAGTTGTATGTACCTGTGTGAATGTTTGCTTGTTATGGGTTTTTTTTTGTTATGGGGGGGTGCATAAATAATAGGAGGGTGAAGGTTAGTTAGTTAGTTAGTGATAGTGAGAGAGTTAGTTAGTTATTGAGAGAGAGTGAGAGTAAGTTAGTTAGTGAGAGAGAGTAGAGAGTTAGTTAGTTTGTTAGTTAGTGAGAGAGTTAATTAGTCAGTTAGCGACTAAGTTAGTTAGTTAGTGAGAGAGTTAGTTAGTGAGTGAGAGAGTTAGTTAGTGAGAGAGAGTAAGAGAATTAGTTAGTTTGTTAGTTAGTGAGAGAGTTAGCTAGTCAGTTAGCGACTGAGTTAGTTAGTTAGTGAGAGAGTCAGTTAGTCAGTGAGAGTGAGAGAGTGAGTTAGTTAGTGAGAGAGTTAGTTAGTTAGTTAGTTATTGTGAGTGAGAGAGTTTGTTAGTTTTTTAGTTTGTGAGAGTAAGATCCTTATTTACTTAGTTAGAGTGAGAGTTAGTTAGTTAGTGAAAGTGAGTGAGTTAGTTAGTGAGAGTGAGAGAGTTAGTTAGTTATTTACATTGAGAGTGAGAGAGTTAGTTAGTGATTGTGTGAGAGAGTTAGTTACTTAGTTAAACGGGCATTGAGAATTTACGTATGCAAATTGCTTTTGTCCGCACACCCGGGTTGAAACTGGGTTTGCCAAAATAGTTACCTAATCGGCTCTAAATTACGAGAGACCGCAATAAAAAAAAAGGCATTGTATGCTTCAATTAACATCAGGATGAAGTTAAACAGCATGAAAACATGAGCCTTGTATCTAACACGGATGCAGTCTCGGGGAACGGCAGTGGGGAACGGATTTGGGACGAGGGATGAGTTCCTTAGGCAGAAAGCAGTCTAAGGGGTGGCATTTTGTCAGCCCCTGGGATGGTTAGTCGCTAGAGAGGGCGGTCGCGACGGAAGGAAGTTGGCAGTCTTGAGGGGTCGTGGCCCGTGGGTGGGGCAATCTGACTAACGGGGGGTTTGGAGTAAAAGCAGACTCACGGGGGCGTTAATGGAAGGAAAGGCAGGCTCACGGGCAGTATAAGGGGGGGGAGCGGATTCGCAGGGGCAGATTCACGGGGTCGAGTCGAGGCAGACTCACGGGCGGTAAGGGAGGAAAGGTGGTGAGGCAGGCTCACGGGGGGAAGGCAGACTCACGGGTGGTAGGGGCGGAGCAGACTCACGGGTGGTCGGGGGGAAGCAGACTCACAGGTGGTAGGGGGAAAGCAGACTCATGGGTGGTAGGGGGGAAGCAGACTCACGGGTGGTAGGGGGGAAGCAGATTCACGGGTGGTAGGGGGGAAGCAGACTCACGGGAAGCAGACTCACGGGTGGTAGGGGGGAAGCAGACTCACGGGTGGTGAGAGGGGGGAGGCAGACCCTGGTTGAAAAGGGAAAGCAAGTGCAAGACAAGCACAATATGAAAAAAAAATAAGAGCAACGGCAAAGCGACTGCAAGAAAAGCAGTTGAGAAGGGATAGCGAGGGCAACCGGGCAACCAGGCAAATGCAAACAGCTGTTTTCAAGCACTCGTGCTTGTGCTGGCATCCACCTTGCGGGAGCGAGCAGCGGCGCGAGAGCCATCTGTTTTCAATTAGCACGCGCGCCGCTGCTCGCTCCCGCAAGGTGGATGCCAGCACGAGTGCTTGAATAGAGCTGACCAATTTCTAAAGGTCATCTCCTAGAGCAGCGCATAGCCAATAGGTCTCGCCTTTGGGATCTTATAAGTGTTTAGCTGTATATTTTGAGTTTGCGTAAGTGTTTAAACTGTTTAAATGCTGGTAAGTTGTATGTACCTGTGTGAATGTTTGCTTGTTATGGTTTTTTTTTTGTTATGGGGGGGTGCATAAATAATAGGAGGGTGAAGGTTAGTTAGTTAGTTAGTTAGTTAGTGATAGTGAGAGAGTTAGTTAGTTATTGAGAGAGAGTGAGAGTAAGTTAGTTAGTGAGAGAGAGAGTTAGTGAGTGAGAGAGTTAGTTAGTGAGAGAGAGTGAGAGAGTTAGTTAGTTTGTTAGTGAGAGAGTTAGTCAGTTAGTGACTGAGTTAGTGAGAGAGTTAGTTAGTGAGTGAGAGAGTTAGTTAGTTAGTGAGAGAGAGAGAGTTAGTTAGTTTGTTAGTTAGTGAGAGAGTTAGTTAGTTAGTTAGTGAGAGAGTCAGTTAGTCAGTGAGAGTGAGAGAGTGAGTTAGTTAGTGAGAGAGTTAGTTAGTTAGTTATTGCGAGTGAGAGAGATTGTTAGTTTTTTAGTTTGTGAGAGTGAGATCGCTATTTACTTAGTTAGAGTGAGAGTTAGTTAGTTAGTGAGAGTGAGTGAGTTAGTTAGTGAGAGAGAGTTAGTTAATTATTTAGATTGAGAGTGAGAGAGTTAGTTAGTGATTGTGTGAGAGAGTTAGTTACTTAGTTAAACGGGCATTGAGAATTTACGTATGCAAATTGCTTTTGTCCGCACACCCGGGTTGAAACTGGGTTTGCCAAAATAGTTACCTAATCAGCTCTAAATTACGAGAGACCGCAATAAAAAAAAAGGCATTGTATGCTTCAATTAACATCAGGATGAAGTTAAACAGCATGAAAACATGAGCCTAGCATCTAACACGGATGCAGTCTCGGGGAACGGCAGTGGGGAACGGATTTGGGGCGAGGGATGAGTTCCTTAGGCAGAAAGCAGTCTAAGGGGTGGCATTTTGTCAGCCCCTGGGATGGTTAGTCGCTGGAGAGGGCGGTCGCGACGGAAGGAAGTTGGCAGTCTAGAGGGGTCGTGGCTCGTGGGTGGGGCAATCTGACTAACGGGGGCTTTGGAGTAAAAGCAGACTCACGGGGGCGTTAATGGAAGGAAAGGCAGGCTCACGGGCGGTATAGGGGGGAGTGGATTCGCTGGGGCAGATTCACAGGGTCGAGTCGAGGCAGACTCACAGGCGGTAAGGGAGGAAAGGTGGTGAGGCAGCCTCACGGGGGGAAGGCAGACTCACGGGTGATGGGGGGGGAGCAGACTCATGGGTGGTAGGGGGAGCAGACTCACGGGTGGTAGGGGGGAAGCAGACTCACTGGTGGTAGGGGGAAGCAGACTCACGGGTGGTAGGGGGGAAGCAGACTCACGGGTTGTAGAGGGAAGCAGACTCACGGGAAGCAGACTAACGGGTGGTAGGGGGAAGCAGACTCACAGGTGGTGAGAGGGGGGGAGGCAGACCCTGCTTGAAAAGGGAAACCAAGTGCAAGACAAGCACAATATGAAAAAAAAAGAAGAGCAACGGCAAAGCGACGGCAAGAAAAGCAGTTGAGAAGGGATAGCGAGGGCAACCGGACAACCAGGCAAATGCAAACAGCTGTTTTCAAGCACTCGTGCTTGTATCCACCTTGCGGAAGCGAGCAGCGGCGCGAGAGCCATCTGTTTTCAATTAGCGCGCGCGCCGCTGCTCGCTTCCGCAAGGTGGATGCCAGCACATGCATGAGTGCTTGAAAAGAGCTGACCAATTTCTAAAGGTCATCTCCTAGAGCAGCGCATGCGCGCTGCCTAGGCGAGACCTAAAAATAATGTTAAGCACAAAACCGCTTCAGGTAATATTACCATACACAAACATGTTGCATATAACAAATTAATCACTATTGAAGAGACGGCAATAACTTGTGATGTTATCCTGTGGCATGATATGTTATCAAAATAGAGTCAATGACTCTTATTCATGTGCTGCCTTTGGAACCAAATTTAACCTTTAACCAAATGGACTGATAAATCGGAGCCACATAGTGCAAATAGGGGGCAATACATCACTGCAAAGAGGAACAGACTAATTAACTGAAAACACGAAGTGTGTACTTTTAAACTCAAATGTAGACCTCTAAATTGTAACGATATCATGATATATATATATATATATATATATACATACATATATATATTTATATATATATCAAACTTCATCAATGTTGTCATTTTCTTGTTCCTTAGTCTGTGCAAATTCACAAATGCTTAATGAAACTCATTTTCGGACATTCTAGCTCTTGATCAATTGATTTGTGAATTCTGGACTTACCACTATTATGATTTATCTTAGTTTGGATTATTTATGTGTTTTTTTCTTTTTAATTATTTGCTTTTTAGGGGTTCTGCACAGTTGAAGACATGAGGTGTTTTGTGTGTTTAGTACCATATTTTCAGGTATACATGCGCTGTAATGATGCTTTATGCTATGCTTGTTATTTTCAGCCACTTTGCAGTTTATATTAGCTTGTGATGAGTCTCTTTTGGAAGGAATATGTAGCAATGTGCATTTTATGCTGTCTGGTAGTTTGCAGCCTACAACGCAGGCATTTGACCTGAGGCACTTTTTGTTACGGCAAGTCAGCCACTTGGCTGGTCTATTCATGAAGTTTGTTAAAGTCGTTGTGCATATTTTGAAGGCGTAGGGCCTTTTTCTTATAGAATTAGTTCTTACTGTGTTCACAGGGACGTAATGTGCTATTGGGATAATATACGTGGTCCCGCCTCACTGAGCGATTTTCGTTGGCTGCCTATCTTGGCTATGTTATTGAATGTAATTACTTCCGTACTTTTGGTTACTTTTGATTGCGTAGCATATTGCTAGAATTCGCAGGTATGAAATGCTTTATGTGAATTATGCTGTTTTGTATTTTCCTGACTTGTCTAATTAACGTTATGTCAGATGTGTATTGAGTTTGTTTTTTATGTTGACAATGACGTTGTGTTTAAAAGGTACACATTCACTGATTACGTTCATGGTTTTTGACAAAGACCGTGTTGGTCGAAACGCATCAGCCTTCTGATTAAACTTTTGACGACAACAATCCTTGGGAGTGCGGGTTCTTTCCTGTGTTACAAATTGCACACAGGGTTTCTTGTGTCATTTATCTGTGTGTGTGTGTGTGTGTGTATACACATATATATATATATAATATAAAGATTGCATTGTTAAGCCATTCGTAATGGCATTCGTAATTCCAACATACATTCCTGTGTAGAATGGGGTGGGCAGCGGTGTTTGCTGCCCAGAATGCAGCGTTTTGAGTCTGGTTCGTTATTATTTTTACATGTATTTTACACCATGGAAGTTCTTTTAACCAGAGTCGGACTGGCCTACATGGCTCGATGGGCTGGTCTGACAAATCAGTTTGTGGGCCGGGTTATCGGCTGTTTGTGAGCCTGTTTTAGGGCCTACTGGGCCGTTTTTACTGTTGATTTCCCTAATATTAAAACAAACATTGCCCGAAGCAAGCTCAAATTCATGCAGTCTTCCATACCTTCCAAAACACTTATACAGCGTATCTTTACAAATTGAAAGCTGCCCCAATTTGCAAACATGGGCCACTTTTTCGTTATCTAGATCAGTAATGGGGGCCACTTTTTCGGTGCCTGGCCTATTCTCTGTCCCAGTCCGACTCTGCTTTTAACCTATCTCCATCAGCAACAGGAGATCAACATTTGCCCCGGGTGTGACTGGAGAATAAATAAATATGGATTTCTAGGGATAAGTATGCATGCATGCATGAGGTTAATTTAACATAAAATCGGGGATAATTCTGTTCCGGAATCAGGTGTTATGTGTAGTTTATTACAAAGATTTGTAAAAAAAAACAAAAAAAACAATATGCAGTTCTAACTCCCCACTTTAAGGCTGTTGTCTCAAACAGTCATAACAGTGATGATTTTTGTCTATTGCTGGTTATGTTTATGGCAATATGTTGTGTTGAGAAACTGTCTGCACGCATGAGTATTAGTAGATATCCTCTTTCAGTACTTACCACAAAAAGTGCAAGTATGCATCATATAATTTCGACTAGTTTGACACAACGTTAAACACATGGTTCCCCTAACAAATTGATGGCCCATGGGCCAGTTTATTTTCCGGTTCTGCTTGCTGATAAAATGGCCCATCCTTGGAGCATTGTGCTCTGGCAAGAGGGCCAAGAATGTCAGCCACTCACAGCAAAAAATGATAAATATTTTGAGTGTTTTCTGTAACCTAAGGCCCCTGAATGCGTGGAGACGTTACGCTCTGTGAACGTGGGAATGTGGGAAGAAACTGAAAATGGGGTGTAATCTGCAGCTGTCAGAAATGCATAGCTGCTCGGATAAGGAGCTTGTCTTTCACTGTGAGCTGGTCCTGCTGCTGCCCGCCTCCCCCGGGCACAGCTGGAATGCAGCCCTGGGTGGGAGGAGAGGAGGTCTCACTTGGCATGAGTCTGGTGCAAACTCCGACAAGTAAAGGAATGCCAGCTGAGATAAAAGATGGAGTTCACCAGGGAACAGACCAAGAAAGCGGCCTTTAAAACCGTTAGGATGTCTGGTCAGCGTGCTCTCTTGTACATCACACTGAGGGCACAGAGTGAGAGAGGCAGGACCAGAAGAAACAATGTAGGCTGTTTTTGCGTGTAAAAAATGCAGGCTTAAAAAGTGACGTACCGGCGGCGCAAGGGGCTTGTAAATAAGCCCCTGGCTGTCCATTCTAAATGGACACATCTGTTGAGCGTTCTTCGATTTCCAGTCTTGGAAGAGACAGCGCCAAGACAGAAACAGCGCTAGGAGGAGTTACTCCATTTCCAGTTGGAGAAAATGGCCCATCGAGTCCAATGCTTTGCTGGTCGTTGTAGTTAGACATGCAGGTTGGAGGGATTTCTTGTTTTATTGTACTCAAGAAGGAATGTCCGACGCGGAAGCCTTTGTTGGGCGTCGGTTCTTAAAGATTAAGCTCCATTTTAATGAGTCATGAGCACTATTCTCGGATTTAAATTTCTTTTTGGAGGGTCACTGAGGTAGCTTTTCGTAGAGATGGGCAAGCCAGAGCAGAGCCAAGGGTCTGGCTCGGATCGTAGAACCCGTGCACGAGCCGAGCCTTGAAAATGTTTGCTATGTAACTCATACAGCATGAGTCACGTAAAATATGATAAAGTCTCTTCAAAATAAAAAAACATATATTTCTTTAACATGTGGCTCGTTTGCCCTGAATACGTCAGGTTATAACAAAGCACTGAGAGGCACTTATTAAAAGTGATAGGGCCTCATTTATGAAAAGTGTTGCATCGCTGCGGTAAAACAGCGATGCAACACTTTTCAGTGCGCCCTCCTTGCGACACCATGGATGCGCCGTATTTACTGTATGGCGCTCCATGTCGCAAGGATTGACAGATACGTCAGGATTTCTGGCGTATATATTGGCGCAAAAATGGCAAATTGCTGGAGTGTGTCTGGAAACAGACGCGACTCCAGGAGTGTGGAATTTCACATGGGGCAAGTCCCATGTGAAGAGGCCTGCGTCACCCCGTACGCCTGATTCAAGCAGGCGTAAGGATTTGACGCAGTGAGGCCGTAGAAGTGGCGCAGTGAAATCTCATAGATTTCACAGCAACACTTCTACGAGCCTTTTCTGCACCGGAACGCCCACCTTGCATACATTATACCTGTCGCAGGTATAATGTAGTGCAGGGATTTACAAAGTGACGCATCTGCCTAGATGCATCACTTTGTGAATATGGCGTAGTGTGGCAAATTTTTTGCGCCACTGCAGCGTCACAAAAAGTGACGCAACAGCAGCGTAAGGGCCTCATAAATAAGGCCTATAGAGCCTCATTTAGGAAAAGTGTTGCATCGCTGCGGGAAAACTGAGATGCAACATTTTCAGTGCGCCATCCTTGCGACACCATGGATGCGCCGTACTTACTGTATGGCGGTCCATGTCGCAAGGATTTACAGATACGCCAGTGTTCCTGACGTATCTGTATGCGCAAAGCTGGCGCATTGCTGGAGTGTGTCTGAAAACAGACGCAATTCCAGCAATGTGTCTTTTCACATGGGGCAAGCCCCACGTAAAAAGCCCTGCATCACTCCTTATGCCTGCTTCAAGCAGGCGTAAGGATTTGACATAGTGACGCCCTAGAAGTGGCGCAGTTACTTCTACCTGGCTTTCCTGCGTTGGAACGGCCACACTGCATATATTATACCTGACGCATGTCAGGGTTTACAAAGTGACGCATCTGCCTAAATATGCCACTTTGTAAATATGGCGCAGTGTGGCCACCGCAGGATCACAAAAATTGACGTAACAGCGGCGTAAGGGCCTCATAAATAAGGCCCATAGTATTTAAACATGAATCATTAGTGAACTAAAACGCAAGACAACTGTCATGTAAATCCTGCACCTGGCCGAGATTATCATAGAGCAACAGTATAGCTCTACTAAATCAAACACAATAGGTTTTTGTACAACTGGCATTCTGAACTCACATATTTGAAAGTGCTTACATATGCGATAATGAAGAATAAAGTGTTTTGATGAAAAAATATTAGCCTATGATCGGGGCTTTAAGTGGGCCGGGTCCTGCCGGTGCTGAGCTCCGACAGGTCTAAAAAGCAGGTTCTGAGACGGGTCCCTATCGGGCTCTCCATTTTTGCCCTCACCATCAGGATGAAAAAGAAATCTTAACTCTGCAGCAGTACCACCCTTCACTGCCTTTGATGTGACTTCAAAGAGACTCGTTATAGTTCTTTTACAGTTTCATCATTTCAGTACTGAAGCATTCTCAATATTCTATACAATGAAGCCATAATTCTTGCTTATTTATCTTATGCAACTAACAACCATTGGCAAAGTCAATAGTCCTGGCTTGTTGTAGGTGTAATGTTACCTGTTATATTACATATCTGGATGCAGTGACAGAAGCAGCAAGCTATCAGTCGGGTGACACACTAGGCTAAGCACAGATTTTTAGCTTATATGTTTTAAGCCATGCACCTTTGAGAGACCCCCCAGTTTTTGAATTCCACTTAAAGCCCTGCCTAAGATCACACTATTTAAGAGGGGAAGCCGCAATTTATATAGGTTCTCTGGTTTCACTTCGTACAAATCAGCCAGTTAAGGGATATCTATTTGTCTTTCTTTATTCTAAAGCTTGGATTTTACGTCTGTGCATTTTTCCGCTGTTTTTAATTAATACAAAATTGGGCCACTTTACACCAACACCAGTTATATTCGATCACATTCATTGTTTATAGGCAGGGAGGTTGAGAGAGTTGTCCGGAATCACAGGACGTGGAGATGACACAGAGTCTCGAATCTGGTTCTCCAGTTCCAAAGTCTGCAGCTCTGGGCGTAAGGCCACATCCTGGGTAGTGAGAGGGAGGCAAGAAGAAGCCACATGAAAACTCAGCTCGTTATGAGCTCATGTTTCAACAGGACCTCGAGCTGAGCCAGAGCCAGGCTTCAGGCTCGAGCCTGGCTCAAGCTTTCAGTGGCTAGCCACCTTTAGCTTTTTGTCTTGGTGAGCGGCTGCCTGAAGTTGAGCCCTTTATTGTGCTCTCTTCTTCTCTGCATGGCGTCACATGCCACTTCTGAACAAGGCTTTCAGCAGGCCTATTTACATTGTGATCGACGTGATGAAGTGTCCACTACATGTGTTTGAGGGCAGATAGCTTCCCTGTGCCTCAAGCAAGTAATACTGAATATTACTGAACACCCGCTGCTGTCCCACAAAAAGGGGTTCCCTGCACATGGGCAGCTAGTATTAGAGTCCTTTATTGGACAGCGTGCTGCTTTAAGTGGGGTGCAAAAGGTGGAAAATACTGCTCGCTCTTCTACAAAACAAAGTCACACTAACAACAAAGCACATTCTCAAACTGTCTACTAATAAATGCTTGATCGCTCTCTAGAAAACGAACATCACATCTACGACCTTCTCACTGACACAAAACCTGACATACTCTTCATAACTGAATCATGGTTGGGAGATGATATGGTTTTAGTCCTGCATGAAGCCATTCCTCTAGGCCAGAGGTCTTCAAACTTTTTTGCTCTGAGCCCCCCCTAAGCAAAATGTTTTAAAGTTAGGCCCCCCTCCAAAACTATATTGCAAAGATTTGGATAGTAGGAGGAGGAGGGATGATCACATAGGGCGGCGATCATGAGATCATTTTTGTGGTGCTCGTCTGTAGTTCGTAATCCACACTAAATGTGAGCTTATAAAAAAGCAACAGCATCAAACAAGAACAGAATTGACCAAAAACACTACCGCCCATAATTGGCGTGCTCTGGGCCCCAATGCACTCCACCTGCTGCACTAATGATGGCTGTAGCCCTGAGAAGCAGGCTCTCTCCTCTTCTTTCACTCCTTCCCCACCATGTATGACCATCACTTCAATCTTGAAACAAGGCTGGTTTCTTTCTGGAAGAAAATGAGCTACTGCACACTGCCCCCCTTTTTTTGTGCCATCTGCTCTAATGCTAGCAAGGAAAATGAGCCCCCATGCCCAGTTAGTATTGCAAAACATTCATAATTATGATGGAGTGGGCCCCTGGGTAAAAGTGTCACTGTGCCTGTTTCACTAATGATAGGTACTGCCTTGCTGTCGCCTCTGATGTTTGCTAACAACATGGGCTCCCATCTCCCACCATCCCTCTCCCTCCCATGTCTGATCATCCCTCTCCCCAAAGTGTCTCCTCTGCTTAATTTTTCCCTCCCTTGGGCCATTATTTCATTATTTTAAGGCTCAAAGAAACACTGCCCCAGCAAGTATTCCCTGAAACTGTAGCACCAATGATACCCACAGCTCTGCGAAGCAGGCTGCCTTCTCTGCCTAATAAACAGGGTCATTACTTTTAGGCCAGATGCCCAACGCAGGCTTTCTGCTTCCTTGTGTGAAAAAAACAACAAATAAAGCAAATTTAGCTCCCTCTGCCCCCCTGTTGCTTAGGCCCTGTTCTGTGCGTGCACAACACTGGTGACCTGGGCCCTAATGCTAACAAGAAAAATGCACCCATGTTCTTTTTCATAGTAAGACTGCCATAACTGGTGTCCGGTGCCCACTCACAGGTGGTGGAGAGGGCTCACGTGCTGTGAAACATATAGTAGAGAACTAAAGAAGAAGCATGCCTTCTCACGAAGGTGCCTGCTACCTGAAAGAAATGTAAATGTGTGCAATGGTTAACACCACATATAAAGGCTGCTTTGGAGTCAGTGTAGCTTTTAATTAATGCAGTCACTCAACTTAATGGTGACAAATATTTATTCTGTTTGAGATGTAATATATATGTCCGTTAAAAGGAGTGCACCCTTTAAATGGACACATATAAAAATATTTCCACTAGATATAGTCTGAATGCTTATTGCTAAAAAGTGTATTTTTAAAGCACTTGTTTTATATAGTGTAATACAAATTTTAAATAATGGCATTCGCAGTGCTTTCTGTCACAATTTGGGACCTCGTAGCACTATAAACAAGTCACTATTCCTCAGTGCACCAATCAGGATTTAATTCTGTGACTCTCTGGTCACACCCGAAGTCATCGGCAGCGATCACATTAGCCAACTGAGGTTTTATGAGATAAAACAGTATATTACCCTTAGATTAGTTTAACCTGCATTTATTATTCAATTGAGGTGTGTGCATGTTTTTATGTGCAGTTACCTGAAGGTGAACAAAACATAATAAAATGCAGATTTTTCCTCTTTTTTAGCTGTCTTTGACATTGAATTCACACTCACTGACCCTGCCCCATACCACTCAGTAGTACTCATTAGTATCATGTTTCATTTTCTTGTTTTCAAAGCGTTCGGGTGTTTTGATCAGTTATTGAACACAATCAATATATAACATTTATAGGTGTTGCCTTTGTATATTGCTGTACGGTCTTGCAGTAACATTCTCATGATGTATTATGTTTTGTGTGATTTGTAGGCATTTAATCGCCATTTTTACTGTAAATATAGTTAGACATTAGGAAACTTCATTAAAGTGCTATGTATTCACAAAAACGCACATTTCTGATTGAACATCCACATCGTTATTGCAACTATGATAACTTTGTTGTACTGTAGCTAGCCTCAGCTCTAAGCCACTTCTTTTCAGCTAGACCTTGGCTGCTTGTCCACATTCACCCAGAGAGCCAACACCAGTACTCGTAGCAAACACCAGTACTAGCAGCAAACACCAGTACTCGCAGCAAACATCAGTACTCGCAGCAAACACCAGTACTCACTAGTGGCATAACAAAACTTGAGGGGTCCCCTCTGGAAACTACATAGTAGGGGCCCCCCATGCTCCAGACCCAGTCCGGAGCTCTCAGGCCAGGGGCCTGCCAAATGCCGGGCCCCCGCACCGACAGGGTTGCGGGGGCTTGGTTACGCCACTGGTACTCACAGCTTTGATAGTTCTTGACTGTCCTTGCCATTGATAGGATTAAATAAAAAGTCTGACAGGCAGACACATTTGTAATGAACCTTCTACATATATAGCACTCTCTTACACATACATACATGCATGCACACACGCACCTGCCCTCGCACACAGGAAATAACACTTACAAATATGTAGCTTTCTCTGAGACACGCATAAGCACGCACACATTTTAAATAACCCTGCTACATATATAGCTCTCTTTCATACACACCAACACCTGCACACACAAAGAATCATAACCAGAATACATAACTTTCAGAAGTAAAGTGCAAGTAAAATTTGAAGAAAAAAAACACACACTTCCTCCACTGGAATACAGAGGAAAGCAATCCAACCCTTAAAAGAGAAATTAACAATTCCTTAGCGCAGTTTAAAGATTGTATCTATGGGCAGGCACAAAGGAGGAGAAATCACTCTCATATGGGTGCAATCAGATTTTTAAATACTGGTCCTAGAACCTGTGAGAAAAGCAATCTTCCATCATGTAATTTAAGTGCTTTCGATGTTTACCTTACAGTGCCTCATGCAGTCAATTTAAAAATGCTGCGCTAAACCAACTAACGCTTTACAGACATATACTAAGCATGTCCTAATTAATGAGGCGATCCTCAAGTAAGATGAAAACTCGGCAATGCGCCATCTTTCCCTCTATTTTACAGGAAACAGCCCTCTTCTTAAAACAGAAAACAACAATAACTCATCACCATTGAAAACGACATCTAGGAGCGACTGTATGAACACCATACCGTCCTCACACGTTTTTTTATGCGCAGTAACCGCTTCATGTAAATGAAGACAGCCTGGAAACGCGCCTTTCGCACTTCCAGGCTAGCTTCATTTACATGTAATTGCAGGCCCATTTGCGCCCCCCTGGGAACACATCCATGCCCCCCCAGGGGGGCGCGCCCCACAGTTTGAAGACCTCTGCTCTAGGCTATCAAACTAACACGCAAATCGTATAGGCAAAAGAGGAGGTGGCCTAGCTGTTGTATTCAGGCCCTTTTCAGCAGATGCAATCCTACACCATCTTCCTCCTGCAACTTCCTGCTCCTTTACAGACCTCCACCTAGCATTTCAACATTCCCAGACACTCTTCCAGACACAGTTTCAAACCTGATAACACTGCACTTCAACCTATGCATTATGGGTGACCTCAACATTTGGTTTGGCAAACCCAATATGCCCCATCCAAAAGCAATCATCACTGGCCTAGACGCACTTAACCTACATCAGATCGTCCACAAACCCACACACATTACATGACACATCCTAGATGTCATTTTTGCAAATACAGAACTGGTTACCTTTCAAACAATAACTCCACTCACATGGTCAGACTACCATTTGCTTACTTACCAACATAAAACTACGCAAAGCAACGCACCTAAAACCTCCTTATATGCATCCACCTATCGACCGTGGAACAAACTCAATTTGGAACACTTAGAAACACAGCTAACATCCAGTACAGCTCTAGACTCAATAAATTCTGTTAAAAAAACTATATGAGTGGCTACAGGAAGCTTTTGATATCCTAATACCACTAAAAACTACACAACAGAACAAAAGAAAAAAGGCACTTTGGGTAAATACAGAGATAAAAGAGATAAAACTACAAATTAGAAAGCTGCAACGTGCCTGGCTCAAAACAAACACCAATCAATACAAACGTTACCTACAGAAACTTAACAGAATATACAAGTCAGCTATCAAAAAAGCTAAGAAAAGGTACTATTCAGACAAAATTCAAAGCAAGCAGGCCTGCTGGCAGCCCTTCTGACATGTGTCCACCACAAACCTTCAAGAGAATTCTTCTAACAACCTCTGCTTCACACCAGTAAGAAGAATCATCAACAATTCCTTAACTACGGGAATATTTCAAGAAGAACTAAAAAAGTAATACATACGCCCATTACTGAAGAATACAAACCTGGACCCGCTGAACCCGGACAACTACAGACCAATTACGAATAGACCTTTCCTGGGCAAACTGATAGAAAGAGCAGCATTCGCCCAGATGTCAAAATTCATTGAAGATAATGCCTTACTTTCAGACTTAAAAACGGGATGCCGTCCAGGAAGAGGCACAGAATGCCATCTGGGATGACCTTAAGAACACAGTTGACCATAACAGAGTTGCTGCACTTCTTCTCTTGGACCTCTCAGCTGCCTTTGACACGGTTCACCATGACACTCTGATACAAAGACTCTACGAAGCCGGAATAGAGGGGACTGCTCTTGACGGGATCACATCCTACCTTCACAACAGAACTAATGTCATCCATACCCCCCCTTTCTCTTCCAAACCGTACTTCACGAAAGCAGGGGTCCCTCAAGGCTCTATCATCCCACCCATGCTTTTCAACATCTACATGAAGTCATTACCGGCACTGATCAATCAATTTCACCTCATGTGCTATAACTATGCAGATGACACACAAATACTCCTTCATCTGGAATGTACCAAAGACATTGGAAACTCACCAAAGTTCAGTTGTCTCAGAGCCTTGGCTCAATGGATGACATGGAGCCATCTCAAATTGAATGCTTCCAAAACAGAAATACTCACGTGTGGTGATTGGAAAAATTATGACCCATGGCCTGATGATCTGGGAACACCGCCTAAAGTATCAAAGGAAGTAAGACACCTCAGAATGACCATGGACTCCAAGCTATCAATGAATGCCCAAGTGGACAAACTAGCAAGATCAAGCTTTGTTACTATAAACACTCTGCGATGCATCTTCCCCCATCTGGGATTTCCACACAAGGTCCAGGCTACCATCTCTCTTGTTCTGTCCAAACTCGATTACGCCAATAGCCTCTACCAAGGATCACCTTTAACAACTATGAAAAGACTACAATGGATGCAGAACTCTGCTGCCAGACTATTCTTACATATAAAGCTGCAAGCCCACATCTCCCCTGCATTGAAAACCCTACATTGGTTACCGATTGCAAGAAAATCCACATTCAAGCTGCTTTGTATCACCCACAAAGCAATACATGGGATGAAACCGTTCTTCATCAGGAATAAAATCACAAAATATATTCAACAAAGGAACCTCTGCTCTAGAGTGGCACCTCGCCTCAAAATCCCACCGTACAAGAAAAAAGCCATGGGTGGCACATCCTTCTCTGTTCAAGCAGCCAAACTATGGAACTCTTTACCCCCAAACATGAGATCCACAGATAAACACCTTGTCTTCAGAAGACTACTCAAGAATTGGCTCTTCCCCACATAACCACCGTACTCAAACATAAATAAACAGCATTTCCCTCTGTATATAAAAATATACAGAGGGATATGCTGGACTATTTATTTGGACTATAGATGTGTACCTACATATGTGTATTGCTTTGTATAAACGTATATAATAATTATAATTTTAAAGATATAGATATTTGTTAGTTCTGCTTAAAAAATGCACATATTACTTATAGTTACATTATTCTATGTTTAACATGTATACAAGTGACTGCATAAATAAGTAAATCTTTTATCATAGCTATTTATCTACAATTGCTTCACTATTGAATTACAAAAAATACAAATAAATTAATTAATTTAAAAGTACAACGCTTGAAAATCTGAGTTTATTAAATGCAACTTTAATCTACATATATTACCTTACTTACACATATATACCTTCCATGTACTTATGTATCTTTATATTTATTACTTTGCTTCTAATTCAGCATATCCAATGCACTACCCTATATCTCACCCTTTATCTCTCCCAATATATCCTCTACCTCCAGTCAGACTCATCTCAAAACCCATTCTACTACTCTCTCTAATGCACTACCATATTTCTCACCCTATACCTCTATCAATATATCCTCTACCTCCAGTCTCTCATTCATCCCAAACCCCATACCACTACTATGAACCCCAAAATAACCCTTTCTAGACTCTTCCCTCCTCCTTCCCTCCTTGCATCATCTCATACCTCCTTTACTATTCAGATCTCCCAAACAAGCCTTTCTAAACCCTTCCCTCTGACTCTTGCCCCTCCACCTCCCCTTTACTCATCCCAAACCTCCTCCTACTGCTATGAGCTCCACAAAAAAAACCCTTCCCTCTACTATCCCTCCACTATTCCTTTTCAATCCAAATAACAGACTAACATGTCCACCGCTCAAATTCATATTTCACTATACTAAGTCACCACTAATCCTGTTTGGGTTCCGGACTAGCGTGCTACCTGCCAAAAAGCGCTTCAACACCTCATCAGGGGTAGCAAGCACTTTATAAATGCAAATCCTTCCCTCTTCTATCCCTCCACTATCCTTCTCAATCCAAATAACAGACTAACATATCCCCAGCTCAAATGAATTTCATATTTAACTATACTAATTCACCACTAATGCTTTATGGGTTCCAGAATAGCATGCTACTCGCCGAAAAAGCGATTCAACGCCTTGTCAGGGGTAGTAAGTGCTATATAAATGCAATTACAATACAATACATTCTCTGAAAGGGGCGTGGCAAATGAAGCACAGTTAGCAATCCTTTCCCAGAGGTGCGGACCATGTAAAAAAGGGTGTGGTTTAAAACATGAAACCTAAAACTGTGCTTCACTCTGCTTGCTACCTGAGAATTACTTGGGTGCCCCCTTGAGTGTTCTATTATTACAACTAGACACATCACACAACAGCAAACATAAGCCTAAAACAAGCAAGACCAATGGCTTTGCCAATGCTTGCTAACTTTCTGATAAATCAGTAACAACCATGATTTTGTCGTGAATAATCAAAATTGGAAATGTTTCATTCAAATCACAAAACTATATACTGTGAATCAAACATTACTTAGTTGTGTGAAAGGGGTAGTAGTCTTTGTAGTGTCTCAATAATTCTCGTTTCCCCTTCACACGACTTTCCTCTGCAATCTCTCTCTCTCTGTTAGAAACATGCACACCTTTTCTCACAATATCTTTCTGAAATTCTCCATCTGCTTATTTAAAACGTCATCACCTGCATCTTCATCACTGTTTTCACTCTGTCCTTCTGCATGTACTTCATTGTATATCCCCTTTTACAAAATCTCTCTCTCTCTCCATCTCTCTCTCTCTCCATTTTCTTTATCTCTGGTACTGTCAATATTTCAACAGCTGTGTATGCCTCCTTTTTATAATTTCACATAAAATGTTAATTGCAATTGGTACACACATGATCATCACTGTGTGGGCTCTGCAGAGAGGCCAAGGATTGGATGAGCACATAGTCTGAAAATCTTTATGACCCACTGATAGGCGATCTGAGAAAAGTGCACTGCCTACAGCGTCAACTCCAGACCTCTTTATCATGTTGCATCATGAACACCCACCCACAATATGAACTTACCCAAACACATAGAGGTGACTCAGTTCACAGTATGCACTGTATAAGAGTACTATGTTTCATGAAAAAAGGAACAAAACATCTGGAAAAAACACATACACTCAGGAGATACAAGATGAGGTAAAACGTGACATGTAAACAGGGAAACTGCAACACTGATATGGGTTTACCTCAAGAGATTTTACAGTCATTGTTGAGAAGTCGACCTTTGTTTTTGCTTGTAAAGCTAAGGACAAAAGTATACGGCACAGTACAAACCCTTTTCAAAGTCTGAGACCTACCCGCCCCTCTAAAAGCCCTGAAAAGGGCCTCTCACTGACACAAAAACATATGTGGCAGGCCAAAATCTATTTTACCCTTGGTTTGAACCTGTTAGCCCTCGGTGGAATCCCTTATTAGCCAGTCTGTGATTGTAAAATCTCTTTGAGAAGTGCCTACCTGCAGGACAGTAGAGCAGGTTCTCTAGTTTAAAAACATCAGGAGGAAATTGCACTCATGACGCAATTTTACTTCACTGTTGCTTTTCAGTGGATTACACAATATCTACCACCCATCTCTAAATCAGTCTTTGAGTGCACAGGCCGGCTGACCTCCAACAGCACAGCAGGTGCATTCATGTAATAAAAATGTAAGCTGCTTTTCATATTCCAAATTCAAATACAATGGCTTTAGACTTCAAGCAGTCAGTGTTTAAAGAAAATAGGGGTACTCTTTAAAGGTGGGTTGACTTAGCGGGCCTTTGATGTTGCGATAGAGATATGGGTGAATCCAAAGTAAGGCATTTTAGATGCTTCAAACCTTTATGCCAAACAGGTGATTAAAAGCAGAGGGATAATATAGTTATTGTAATTGTATTTATATAGGGCTTACTACCCATGACGAGGATCCGCTCAAGAGAGAGGGGTAGAAGGATGAAAGTAAATGGCCACCATTTAGGATGTACAAAGTGGCAAAAACAAGTGGGTTTAAAAACAAAGGAAGAAGCAGGAATGGTTGTCGATCGAAGGCATTTTTTTTTGTCAAAAATGTGTTTATTAGCATTTTATCACACATCACAATATTAACTAGCAACGGGTATGTTAGAATTACTGCGAATAGCACAGCTTGCGAAGAAACCAAACAATTTAAGTACTTTATCAGTTGTTATGTTATGTTATGTTATTTAAGCTTGTATAGCGCACGGTTACCCTAGGGTGTCCTGGCGCTGAGCAGGCCTGCTGATCATCAGAGAATGGAGATTACTGTGAAAAAAGCCAGGTTTTCAACCCTTTCCTAAAGGAAAGGAGATCCGCTGCGTTCCTCAAATGGAGAGGAAGCTCATTCCATGCCTTGGAGGTACATGTGATGAAGCTTCTACCCCCCCAGCTGGCTCTTTTGATCCGAGGAACTAGAACTTGTTTAGCTCCCAAGGACCGAAGGTTTCTAGCGGGAACATACCAATTGAACTTTAGTCTCAAATGGTTGGGACCAATTCCATTTAGGGCCTTAAAAGCTACACAGAGGGCCTTAAAACGTGCCCTTAACTTCACAGGGAGCCAGTGTAGTTGTCTTAACTCCTTCTTTACAGAGGCAAATTTGGGGGTACTGGTAAGCAGTCTGGCTGCGGCATTCTGTACAGTTTGCAGCCTGTTGACATGCTGTTTTTGGGCGTTTAAGTATAGACTGTTACAGTAGTCGATTCGAGACATGACAAGGGCTGTGACCACTGTCCTAAGGCTGTTATCAGGAAGGAAAAACTTAATTTTCCTTATAATTCTCAGGATTCGGAAACAGGCCGAAACCACCGAATTTATGTGATCACTGAAAGAGAGCTTATTATCCATAATCACCCCTAAGTTTTTTGCTTTCAGCGTGGGGATAGGACAGAGGCCCAACTCAGCTGGCCACCAATCAGGTGTCCACATGTTGGGGTTGTTACCGAATGTGACGACTTCTGTTTTGCTTGAATTTAGTTTTAGGCAGTTGGATGACATCCAGTCCGAGATGGCCCTCATGCAGTCATGGAAGCGAGCCCCCGTTTCCTTCTCTTCCCCTTCTCTAATTGACAACACAATCTGTGTGTCATCTGCATAAGAAGTGACTTTGAAACCAAAAGATTTGATTAGGCCTGCGAGAGAAATCACATACACATTGAACAGGGTTGGGCTCAACGATGATCCCTGCGGCACCCCACACGGGAATGAAAAAGGTTTAGAACTGTGATTGTCCAATTCCACTATTTGCGATCTGCCAGAAAGAAAAGATCGAAGGAGGTTCCAAGCTGTCCCTTGCACTCCTACCTCCGACAACCGGTGCATCAAAACTTCATGATGGACCGTGTCGAAGGCAGCCGACAGATCCAACATTATCAAAATTGCCTTCCCTCCTCCGTCCAGTGCTTCCCGAATCTCCTCTGTAGATTTGATTAGGGCCAGCTCAGTGCTATGTTCTGCTCTGAACCCATATTGTGATGTGTCCAGTAAGTTATTAGTTAGCAGAAAAGTGCTGAGCTGAGTGTTCATGGTCTTTTCAATAATCTTGGCGGGGAGCGGAAGTCTTGAAATTGGCCTATAATTATTTGTGTCACTAGGGTCAAGAGTAGGCTTTTTCAGAAGGGGAAGAATAGAGGCCTTTTTCCAATTGCTAGGAAACTTGCCCGTTGTTATTATGTTGTTCAGCAATGGTGTAAGGGTTGATCCTATAACTTCTGGAAATTGCTTTAGTACTGATGCAGGGCATGGATCCGACGGGCATGGATCCGACGGGGCACCAGACCGAATAGAACTCAGAAGTTTGATGGTATCTGATTTCTCTAGCAAAGAGAAATTGGCTAGTGCTGTTTTTTTTTGTTCCAGAACTGGGGGCAACATCAATATCCCCCCCTGAGCTAGCCTAAATGAGGAAAAGATAGTTGTGTTCCCCCCGTCGGTATCTCACGGAGTCCTAAAGTTATAATCACAGTCTCTTCATCTGTAGTGGCGGGGGAGGAGGTCTATACCAACATAGAACATACCATTCCTCCGTCTATAGTTTGTGACGGTGCTAACTCAAAGCCTTCCAACGGGGAAGGTATCTTTCCGGTGGAGAGAGTCCCTAACCTAGAACTCCCCGGGTTTTAAGAACATACAAAAGAACAAAGCCCCCCCACCCGTCCCTCCCCTCCCACCCCGTACTGGTGGCGGTTAACAATGTACAGCGCGGATACAAGGCTCGACATCCCCAATTAGGTTAAAACTGGAAGAGATGCATATCTCTGACTGACGCCGGGCAGACTGCTAGCGGTAAACCCCCCGTAAGGAAGGCAACCAGTGGGCCCCACCGTTATTGGAAATTTTTATATTCAGCCCTGAATATATCGGCCATCCTCTCTAGGCATAGCAGCTTCCACAGTCTGGAGTGCCTTAGGGAGATAGCTGGGGCTTCCTTCTTCTTCCATGCCATCGCTATCGCCACCTTTGCGGCCCCAATGCAAGTCCACATTATGGCCTTGTCTGTTTTGGTTTGGTGTTTAAGTGAGGGGTCCCGAAGGCCCAGGAGAGCCCCAGCCATACTGGTCGGACCAGGGTAACCCAACATTTCCTTAATTTGTGCCATAATTTCTTCCCAGAAGGGTCGGATAATAGGACAATCCCACCAAATATGCTGGAAGTCACCCAATAGTCCACAGCCCCTCCAACACATATCCGACGAGTTAGGGAATATTTTTTTGATCTTGGTAGGGTATAGGTACCAGTCCATCATGGTTTTGAGATGGGCCTCCCGTAGCTCTATAGAGTGATTAAATTTTGTGATGTCCGACCACAACCCCCGCCATTCGGTATCCTGGATATCGCGTTGCAACATTCCCTCCCACATGGCCATATAGCGGGGTCTCGGAGTATGCATAGAGGTAAGAAGGTAATCATACAGGTAGGAGATCACTCCTTTCATAGAGTCTACCGTTTGTACATATGATTCAAATTTTGTGAGGGGGCGAGTGGCCGCTTCGGAAACGTGAGGTGTAAGAGCCCAATGTTTCAATTGAAGGTAGTGAAAATATTCTGTAGGTGCCACCCCATAATCCATCTTGCAGCTTTCAAAGGTGAGAATGTCGTAGTTGTGGAATAGGTGTGTCAGTGCCCTGCAACCTCCCTCCCTCCACTGGTCAAAAGGACCCTCATGGAGAGCTGGAGGAAAGGCAGGATTAAAATGGATTGGTGTAAATGGCGATGGGAATGTGGTCCACTGGTCATTGCCCGCGAGAGTGTCCCACACCTTTAGGGTTGTCCGGGTAGCCGTGCTAAGATATACATTATTGGGTCTCTCCTTCTTGGGCCTCCAAATAAGGTCCCAAATCGTTCTACCCGCAATGGTTCTATCCATATGGAGCCAGTGCTTCTCCAACTCCCTCTTGGCCCACTCAGTTACCACCCGTAGTTGAGCGGCTTTATAATAAAGCTCAAAGTCTGGGAGTCCCGTCCCCCCCTCCCTCCTTGATCTCCTCAGCATCGAAAAGGAGAAACGCGCTCACCCCCCTTGCCAGATGAACCGCAGAACCATGGATTTCAGTTTAGGGAGAAAGTCCTTGTCAAGTTCCACGGGGAGTGCCTGAAACAGATAGAGCAGTTTGGGGAGCACTGTCATCGTAACCGCATGTATGCGGCCAAGCCAAGATATGAAGAGTGGTTTCCATCGGACAAGGTCTGTCTGGAGTCTTGAGATGGAGGGTGGGAAGTTAGCTTTATAGAGGTCCTCCACCCTGGGTGTCAAATGTATCCCCAGATACTGGAGAGGTCGGGAGGTCCACCGTAATTGGGTGCACGGCTGAAGTACCCCGACGTCGGCGACTGGGATTGTAAGATTGAGAACATAAGATTTGTCTGAGTTAATCTTGAAGCCCGCCACTTCTTCAAAGCGCGTAAGTTCTGTTTGAAGCGCGGGGAGGGAGGAGGCCGGATCCGTAAGAGACAAGAGCACATCGTCCGCGAAGAGGGATATCTTATGCATTTCCCCGCTAAAAGGAATGCCCTTTATCTCTGGGGCTGCGCGTATGGCCATGGCCAGTGGTTCAATACTAAGGGAAAACAGCAAAGGTGACAGAGGGCACCCCTGGCGGGTACCCCTAGTCAGAGGGAAGGGAGCTGAATAGACCCCATTTACCTGTACCCTTGAGCAAGGTTGGGCATAGTTAGCCCGGATCATAGTAATGAACTTATCATCGAACCCAAAGCGTGTAAGTGTGGTGAAGAGGAACGTCCAGTCGACCCTGTTGAACGCCTTCTCGGCATCCAACCCCACCAGCACCGCCTGGATCGTCTTCCTGTTAGCTTTCTCGATTAGGTGTATTATACGCCTGGTGTTGTCATGTGTTTGACGACCTTTAATAAATCCAGACTGATCTGGATGGATGAGATCTGGCATAAGATCGTTCAGCCGGGTTGCGAGAATAGATGAGTATAATTTTGCATCTATGTTGAGAAGTGCGATAGGGCGATACGAAGCGCACATCTGTGGGTCTTTCCCTTGTTTCGGTATGACTGTGATCACTGCCTCCGCCATTGACAGGGTGACCCCACCAGTCTCTGCCATGGTATTGAAAAGGTGGGTAAGGTGGGGCAGAAGGTCGGGGGCAAAGGTTTTATAGAACTGAGCTGTAAACCCGTCTGGTCCTGGGGCTTTCTGTGGTTTGAGAGATTTGATAGCTAAGGCTATCTCGCCCGAGGTTATAGGGGCCGCGAGCCGGTCATTCCAGTCGCGGGAAACTTGGGGGAGCTGCAGGGACTGCAGGTAGGTCGTCTGCGCTTCTACATCCCTCGGTTCCATCGTGTACAGGTTGCCATAAAAGGCGCCAAAAATGTCGGCCTTTTCTGTGTCTGTATGAGTAAGTCCACCATGCCCGTCCTGGATGCCGCCTATGTATTCCCGTTCCCGCTTTTCCTTCAACTGCCGGGCTAGGTGTTTACGGATCTTGTTCCCTTGAGAATAGGAGAGCTGGCGGAGCTTCAGAAGGGTGTACTCTGCCCTATTGCTATATATGGCTCTAAGTTTCCCCCGCAATGCAGTAAGCGCGCGCAGGGATTCCCTCGTGGGCTTGTGTTTATGGGCCGATTCCGCTAGCGTCAGTTCGGCCTCCAGATCTATTCTTTCCTTAGTCCGGCGTTTATTCAACTCGGAGTTAAGTGCGATACATTGGCCCCTAAAGACCGCCTTAAAGGCGTCCCAGTTATTGAACATGGAGGTATCCGCAGGAGTGTTCCTGGCAAAGAAGTCAGTGATCGTATCTCTCAATTTCGTACAAAGCCCTCTATCTCTCGTGAGGGAAGCCGGGAAGTACCATTTGGGAGAGGAAGACGCTAAGGCGTCCCAAGACAAGCAGATCGAAACTAGGCAATGGTCTGACAGTGAAAGGGGGAAAATCTTGGCCTCTCGGAGAGCTCCCAGTAAGGTTTGGCTAATAAATATATAGTCGAGCCTAGAGTATGTGCGGTGTACATGGGAATAGAAGGTATAATCTCGTGTTTGGGGATAGAGGGTCCTCCAGGCATCCCTAAGGCCCATATCGTGCACTTGTTGTTTAGTCTCTGCGGAAACGGAGCTCGATTCCTGTCTATGGGGGTGGGTGCTATCTAGATCGGCCTGGCAGGTTAGGTTAAAATCCCCCAGTAGGAGTGTCGGACCCTCCGCAAAATCTTGTACTTTCCCCAGGAGCGTCTGAAGGAAGGCCGTCTGCCCTGTATTAGGTGCGTAGGATGAGATAAATGTGCAAAGTCTACCCCGCAGGATGCCTTTAACCATTATCCAGCGACCCTCCTTGTCGGATTTAGTGGCGGTGGGCTGAAACTTCGTAGAGGAGTGAAAAAGAATCGCTGCTCCCCGGTGTTTAGTAAGCGCCGAGGCTCTGTAGATCAAGGGATAGTGTTTGTGACGGAAGTGGGACTCCTCGGCTCGGGGTAGATGGGTCTCTTGTAGTGCCACTATGTCTAAGTGATGGTCCAAAATATATTTCCAAACTTTCTGCCGTTTTTGAGGTGAGTTAAGGCCCTTCACATTCCAGGAGCCAACCGTAAGTACCATTAGGTCCATAACCCCTCCCCCCACCCTCTCATGAACCTGTGGGTCAGTCTCCCATTCTCTGCTGCAAGGTTCCTACAGGAGATGGAGTTGAAGCGTGTCTGCAATGTGTAACCTAACCTAGTCAAAGCGCTGCTGCGTGTAAAACCTTTAAAAAAAACACCACCAGTGTCCCTCCCCCCATCCCAGAACCCCTAAAACAAGAACCCCCAAAACAGAAACCCCAAAACGAAACAGAAGGAACATCATCATCATCAAGTGTCGGATTGGTGATAAGTCTCCGAGCGTGGGTAGTGGGACCCACAAAGTCTTGATGGGGGGACAAAGTGACCGAGGTCCCGGCCTGCTCCCCCTCCGGACACTCTAAGAAGTTCGAGTCACCCAGCGTGCCCGGGCCGGCGGGGCCAGTAGGGTCACACAATTGAGTTCTCTCAGGGGCATGAAAAGGGCTAAGCGTACAGGGCCCTGCAGCGGGTACCGCTCCATCGTGTAGCCAGGCCGCGCCATCCCCCCAACACTAGTCTGTGACAGCTCTTGGGTCAGTCTATGTGTCTCCCGCAACAGCTCTATCTCGCAGCAGCGTGGTTCAAAAGAGTCAACCAGTCGTAGCGGGGACCCCCGGGGTGGTACTGGAAGTAAGCATCGCGCCCTGACCCTGGAGTTCGGCACCCTCTCTTGTCTGGACGACCTCCACGTTGGAATCATGGGCATTCTCCGAGGCCCACATCCCGGATGTCGGGTGGAGTCGATGACTACGTGTAGGCTGTGTCACTTGTGATTCCCTCGTGAGGTCGTGGACCATTGTGATTTGGGGGAATAGGTGTTTTGTGTGCCTCTGCCTGCGTTCTGTGGAAGGGTAGTGTCTTCCAGTGAGAGACCCAGGAGATCCAACCCCTCCTTTAAATCAACCACATGTCTTTGTTTGTTACGATACTCGAAACTCAATCCAAATGGGTAGGTCCATCGGTATCTGATCTTGTCATCGCGGAGCTTAGAGGTAAGGGGTCGAAATTGCTGCCGCCTGGCCAGGTTGGCAGGCGCCAGATCTTGGTAGATGGTGCAGGAGTGGTCTTGGAAGGAAATTGTGTCTTTTTTCCGAGCCGCCAGGAGACCGCCTCTTTTACCTTGTAGGAGTGGAATTTTGCAAGTACATCTCTCGGTCTTTGCCGGCCTCCCGTAGATGGGTTCTCAACTCGGTGCACCCGCTCTAGTTTGATCTTGAGGGTTTGTGGGCTGATGATCTCCGCAAAAAGACCCTGCAGGGAAAGCTTCTAAGTCCGGCCCCTCCGCTCCTTCCTCGAGGTCTCGGATCCGTATATTCTCCCGTCTAGCCCTATTTTCCAAATCTTCAGCCTTTAACTGGGTTTGGTGGAGCTGGTCTTGGAGAGTGAGCACCGAATCTTGTAGCACAGAAACTCGCCGGTCCGTTTCTTGGACGTGTGTCTCCAGGTCCACCACTCTGGTGCCCACGGAGTCCACGTCGCGTTGGAGGTCTGTCATCCGGGAGTTGAGGTCGGACCTCAGTTGGTGAATGGAAGTTTGAATGTCTTGGCTCAACTCTCTCCTCAGTTCCACCTTAAAGTCTCGCAGGGAAGACATGAGATCTTCCTTAGTGAGGGCCATGGCGGCCGCGCCTCCGTCGCGATCCAGCGAGCGCTGCTTATCTGCTGGTGAAAAGAAGCTCGAAACTTTATTTGTCGCCCTGGTCACCGTCTTCTTTGGCGGCATAGAGGCTGGCCCCACTCGCTCTCCCTCGGCGTAATGGCGCAGATCGGGAGCCGCAGGCCCCAATCCTGGTGTGTCTCAGAGGGGCTCAGCAGCCGCGAGGGGCCCGGGCCGCCGTCAAGGTGGGCCTCGTGGGGCAGCGAGCATCAGAGAGATCAGCACAAGCCGCGCGGCGAGGCACTAGCGGCGGGTCTGCTACGTACGATCCGGTTCTCAAATGGTTGTAGGTGCAATAGGCTTCCCAACCCAAAGGGTCTGTCCGGTATCGTTGCCGGTGGAGTCAGCGAGGACTCCGCGTCGTGGGTCTTAATGTCAGGCAGGCGGCAGGCCCAGACTGCAGGGAGGTGGTACCAGGCTAGGTGTCAGTCAGGCAGGGCAGCGTCCGCCGCGACCGGGCAACCCGCCCCCCACGGCAGCTCCTGGAGATCTGGTGGAGGCCGTCCTCATAGTGGTGTCTCTGGTGCTGGCATGGTATGAGTAGAGTAGGCAGCGGGAGAGATAGGGGGCTAAAGGGCGCCTGAGTCGGTACTGGCCGCCATGTTGAAGTCAGGCAGAGCGCGTGGTAAAGTCTCTAAGAGCTGTATGCAGCCGGAGGATCCGCAACTTAGGCAGCTTCGGAGGTCGCCAGTCCCGCACCCGCATGTACCTCTCTGAGGGGCTCCCCGCCCGTACGTTCCGGCATGCCTCCACAGCTTCTCAGGGGATGGGGGGCCACCACGGCAACTCTCTGCCCGCCGATCTTCAAGGTGGGCCACTCGCCTCAACCGCCGCGGCGGGACACCAGGCGGTGGGTCTTTTCAGGTGCTGGAAGTGGCGGTGCCCCCTCTACGAGGTCTCCTCCCAGCTAGCGGGCCGATGCGGCCGAGCGGGTGGCGGCCGTCATCTTATCTCGTTGTGCGGTCCCCCCGACGGGGTCTCTCATCAGCTCACAGGAGCGCTCACCGAGGACACGCACAGACTCCTTGTCAGCTGCAGCTGCTGGGAGCACATGTGGGCACCTTCGAACCAGGTAGGGTGACGATAGACAGTCAGAAGTTGTCCGGAATTGCAGCGCTGTCCGGGAGCTGAAACGGATCACGTGCGTTCGGCCATCTTGCCAGGCCACGCCACGCCCCCGATCGAAGGCATTTTTAATGCAGACAGCAAAGAGATACAACAGAAGACCGGGAAAGCAGATTTTCTTTGTGAGTATTCTGCAGTCAGAAAGTCAGCTGCCTGGGAGTGGTCTTCGGCCAGCATCAGGCAAAGTGGTGAAAGCTAAAATAACTAAAATCAGAGGTTTTGGTAGCAAATAGCATTGACTGGTCCTCATCCATTTACTTACGTCGTTAAGGTGAATCAGCTTCTCCAGAGGCACCTGACCTACATGGACGTTGATTCACCAAATTGCCAGGGTTACAAAAGTGACATCACACACCCATTTACCGTAATGACATCACAGGAAGTGACATCATATGACCTTTGATCCCAAATATCCGCAGGAAGTGACGTCACATGACCTTAACCCTGAATACATCACATCACTGAAGTTACATAATATGTAACTTCACGATTAACATAACACAACTGAAAGTTTGTTTTAGATCCCACCTATATTAGGGTGCAGTCATGATCTTTGAAAGTAGTGGGGTGCAACACAGGCCCTGTATTGTAGTGAGAGAGTGAGTGAGAGAAGTGAATGAGCCAGACCTCTTCTATGAGGGTTTTGGTATTTCTACCTTGAACATTTTGGAACAAATGAAACCAAATAGTTGATTGCTAGGGTTATTTATCTGTGCAGCTAAGTTTGTTGTTAATTGTGTTCTCTTTCAACCTTCCTAGAAACTCCTCATTTTTGTGCGACTGGTGTGCTATTGTGTGAGGAGAAACACTAAACATCGGTGTGCACTTTGTCAGCGTACTGGTGGAGATCACGCATCTACTAGGTACTCAGGTTGATACTCTACACAAGTTATATGTTGTGATCTATATAATGTGGAGCTGGGACAAGTAATGTATGTACACACGTGATATTCTTGTTTGTGTACACCATCTTGAGGTCATAATGTGATGCCCCATCACTAGCGTGCTTGATTAGTAGGCGCAGTATCTTGTTTCCTCCCTTTAGCAAATGCTAAGCACCCTTTAGGTAGCATCTGTCAGTTTCCGTTTTGGGTGATATAATTTCCTGCTATCTGTACTAACATTTTCCTTATGATTACTCGTTCTGTAGGTCTAAGTGGGAACTCTGGAGGATAAAGGATCATCACGTTTGTTATTTTAGTAAATTGTTTTAGTCTTTTATTTGAGCGTGTAATTTTAGTTTGATGTTTGCTCCCAAACCCCTTTCCCTTGTGTTCATCCAGACACCATTGCGTGCTTATTCTACCGGTGGTGGTGTGGTGGATGCAGGGGAGAGACGGTGCATGCTGCTCCCGCAACAGTTGGGTTTGGACCTCGTGGAAGATGACCTAAAACTGCAATGCACTATGACAGTAGGCTCTAGTGTGCCAACCAATGAAAAATGGTGTGCCCCAGGAGTTAATCCCATTTTTTTCAAAATGAGCTAAGGATGCCCCCATGTGTCAAATATAACCTCCATTGTGCCAAGGCCAGCATTTTGTCACTGGTGCATATGCTGTGGGTGCCCCTTTATGTTAAAAAGGTACCATAAGGTGGAGTCAGGCCAACACCGACACCTGAAACAACCAAGCACTAGGTATTGTGGTAGAGTATCAACTGGGTAGAGGATGGTCCATTAGTACCAGGACGAGGGAGGATAATCAGAATAAGGAAGAATAGTGGTAAGTAATTGGTGATTCACCTCGTCAATACTTCTTTGTCCCAATTCTTATGTCATTGAGGGGATACCTTAGCAGTAAGCCCATGATCTGATCCACAAACATTAGTCAAATCCATAAAACAAAGCAAGACACCCCAAAAGAAGTATACAGCATCATAAGAGGAAACACAGCCAAGACAGCAACTACAAGTGTATTGACCCAGGAACATCCCAGCTCCCACTGCGAACACAAGGATTTAGACAAAGTGAGGGAGCATCCCCACAAACAGACCAACAAGACCCCGGACAAAGGCCCAACCAAAGAAGAAAGCAAAAGCACGAGAGGACCATTCCAGCATGGATACAAGAAGGCGGGAAGGGAGGGGCCAGGAACCCAGCTAAAGAGAAGAGAGCCGTGGGTCAGTGATCCAGGTTACAAAGGAAAGCCGAACTACCCCACCAGATAACTGCAAATACAACAAACTAGAAACACCCCAAAATTGAGGTTGCATACTATGACAAACAAAGAAACCCAGGAGCAGCCTAGCCAAAATCATCTTCACAGGCCTAGGGCTCAGAACAAATAGACCAGGATCCCCACAGCACAGGTTCACAGGCAAAAGAAAAACCACATTGGAAGAATGTCACATAAACCAAATACCACAGAGCCAGCCAAACCAGAGGTGCAGGCAATATATTAGGAGGAATGATAGGGCGTAGGTAGGCCAATGAAGAAAAAGCTCCCACAAGAGGCAGATCCTGAGGCCCAGCACAGAAGACAGACTCAGCAAGACATGAAACAGCCAACCGTCAAACATCATGATGCCAACAGACTGCCTCAAAGAGACCAGCCCCGAGGAAGAGGAATCAACTTAGGCACAGCAACTGGAAGGCAGGCACCCAGTACAAGAACACTGCCAGCAGGCCACCCCAATCCAAAAAGGCACAACCCCAGGAAAAGAAGAAAAGGCCACTAAAGACAAAGTAACAAGGCCAGAACCAAGCTGGATCAACCAACATTTTAAAACACCCGACCATCCTTAAACAGACTGAGGGAACATACATGATTATAGCTGTTCACAGCAAGCAGAGCAACACTCTATAAAGACAGTCACGGAAAAGAGATGACAAACAACAGGATAACACAAGACAAAGAAAGCACACAGAGGCCCACACATCAGATGAAACTGCACCAATGTGAAGTCACTGGGCAGAAAACTCCAAGCTGTTCAAGCATCACCCAAACAACCAGAGATGGCAGAGCCACCCAAGCCAGGCCAGACAGCCTGCACAAACGAACAAGGGCACAAGTGGCCCAGAGGAGCTAGAAATGCAGCAGACAAACAGCAAACCAGAAGATAGCTAAAAACATCAAACAATAGCCAGTAACCCCCAGACAAAGAAGAAAGACAGCCCACAACGCAAACCAAGCTTTCCAGAGCCTGGAACCCCAAAAACACATTGTAGCCCAAGAGAAGACAGCTGTATAAGCCATCACAGGAGCCAAGACAGGAGAAAGCCTGAGGTACACCATAAGGAGACCCTACAGCCCGCAAGCAGCCAGATCCTGGACCGCAGCGTACTACAGTCTGGGAATGGATGCCAAACATTTTCTTTTTGTATTTCTCACCCCCAGTGGGACGGGTAAGCCCAGACGTGGGTCCCATGATCTCCATGCCACTGGAGTCAAGGTAGCCTGGCTGATGAGAGGGAATACAGCTAAACAGGTCCCAGGATGCTTGTTTCTGGTCCAGGGAGGACCTGGCCTGGCAGTTCGGGCTTGACTGTTCCCATGGGGAGAATGGTTAAGACTAATTTGCATATGGCTGGGTTTAAACAGGAATGGAGCAAAAAAACAATGGATTTAGGCCCAGATTTCTGTACTGGGGTGAATGTTTGACATTGTTCAGCATTTTGTCCATCAATTGTTCTTTTTGTATTTAATTTACACATTCCCATTGACACACAAAGTTTATAATAAGTATTTGATTTGGAGTCATAATGCGCACTCACAGCCATCTCCGATACCGACTGGATTAGGTAAGTGGCACTAGGTCTACTCGGGTCTTTGATTAATTAAGGTGCTCTTGCCTATAGTGGTAGCTTGGGATGTCTGCTCTGACGAACCCCTATTATTTCTTTACTTATCCTACTCTATCTCCTAGGCACTTTATGGACCCATTACGGCAATAACAATACTGCATCCGTTATATATCTAACAACGGTTGATCTGCCTCTCGTTTCTTCTTATAGATGAGTTTTACTCTAATGTTCCCTTTGAGTGAATTCACTAAGTATAACAATGTGGACACGTCCCACATTAGAGTAACGCTTCGTGGCTCTTACAGGTTTATTGGACCTTACTCACAAATACCATTACTTACTTGGCGGATTGGTCACCTTCTTAAATGCTGGGGTAAGTTTATTGAATTAAAATACCAGGGCACTGCTTAAATGGCTCATGGGACTTCCAGTACTAACACAAACATCATGACCTTTATGTTCAGAGACATGGGTCTGTAGTGGTTTTGGCTTCTTGGACACACTCAGACTGGTTACGGTGTTAAAAAAATGAGAGGTTACTACTGTTGTTGCTTAAATTCACGGATTATTGGCACTACTACCAATAGGTGAACCGCACTTATTTATATGCCCTCTTCTCAGAGGTTATTTTATATATATGGAACATAACTATACGGTTTGATGTGTATTGGGAGATAATAGTTGAGTGACAAAAACCCTCTATACATAGGTGTATCTTTGATGCGTCTTCTAGCTAACAGCGTGGCTTTGCTGCTGATTAGATTCGGTTAAAATTACCAGGTAAGGGGCTACGGGCTCCTGCAAGTTTTTCTCTTGCATGTGGGTCCCAATATGTGATAACCCTGACACTGTGATCTTTATCTAATATGAATGTTAAAAAATGTTTTAGTGTCTAATCTCTCTATATAAGCACAATGTGCTTGTAAACCCTAGGGTAACACGAAGGCTAATAACATATGGTGGAATGCCTCTCTCCCTCACGAGACTGCCCACAAATGAGTGAATATAAAAATTACAAAAATGCCAACATTTGGTACACTAAGTCACTGGTGGTGGCATTAGTGTGTGTTTTGATAGATGTGTAAAATGAACTGCATGAATGCAAGTAAAATGTCTTTTTTGCTCACGCGCTTGCCCACGAAGAGCTACCAGAATGTTGTCAAAATTCTTGGTACAATAAGTCACTGGTGATGGCAGTAATTTGTGCCTTGACACTGTCTGTTAAATGAACTGTACATTTGTAAAAAAAAACTATTTTCTTGTTATTTGTAGCCCTGATGAAGTCGATATTCTCGACTAAAAGGTGTTGGCTACTTTGACTATTTTGAAGACCTAAACTTGAATAAATGACCTATGGAGTCCAAGAATTGAAGGAACGTATGAACTGTGGATTGCATTATTACTTCAAATCAAATACTTATTATAAACTGTGTGTGCCATTGGGAATGTGTACATTTTGTACTGGAACCTTTTTGGTCCCAAATTGTGAGTGTAGGGTGAACATTCCTCCGGTGTGTGCACCACCCTTATTTCTCTAGATCTTAATATGGAGTGGGACGGGTATGCCCAGACGTGGGTCCTATGCTCTCCATGCCCCTGGTGTCAAGCTAGCCTGGCTAATGAGGGGTAATACCCCGAAACCGGTCCCAGTATGCTTGTTTCTGGTCCAGGGAGGACCTGGCATGGCAGTTCGGGCATGACTGTTCCCATGGGGAGCAGGGTTAAGATTGATTTGCATTTGGCTGGGTTTAACCTGGAATGGCATGGGGAGCAAAAAAACGATGGATGTAGGCCCAGATCTCTGTACTGGAGTGAATGTTTGACATTGTTCAGCATTCTGTCCATCAATTGTTCTTTTTGTAAAAAAGGAAAAGGCACAACAGGAGACCCAGCTACCAGCAAGCCTGAGGGCTCCCAGACTTCTACAACAAACAAAAATAGGCAAACTGCAGGGACGCAATCCAAGTTCTCCACCCTCCACCAACAGGCATCCACCCCTCTTCCCAAAATTACCAGTCTGGACTGGAAAATGTGCCCACCGGACAGGATAACCAATAGTCCGGAATATAGCTACCACGAAGCACTGGAAGGATGCTGGCAAGATCAGAAGACAGAACCTGCAAAATAACCCCACCGAACACACCAGACATGTATGTCAGTAGTGGAGATGCTCCAGAGGAACACAACTAGAGGGCAGAAGAATAAGGTGGCAACAAGCGCCCCAAGCAATGAATAGAAGACCACCTCCCAAACACAAGAACAGGCACACTAGACATGCAAGGGAACCATAACAACCCATATAAAACACACAACATTAAGGGTGAGTGGAAAGCCAGATAATGTGGCCAAAACGAGAAAAAGGCCAGAGCACATAAATCACAGCCCCTAAGCCCTGCAGGGAGCAAAGAGAGGAAGGTCATAGGTTGTATGTCTGACCATATTTAGCAAAAATATCACTTGACAGAAGTATGTGTTCTAAATACTGTTTACAAAAATATTATCCTGTTGGGTGGAGATTTTCGCATGACATTTCGCTCAAGAACAAGAAACCAAACACAGACTGTACGAGGGAAGGGCGGATATATGGACGAGGAGGCTGGGTTTTCTTCTCAATGATGATGTATTGGTAACATAGAATGTCACTGAAGGTAAAGGTTTCTGACATATGTCCCGGGGTGAGTTGGCCTGCTATGAAGGGGCAGACTGATGAATGTTTCTTCTCCTTTCCTCCTTCAGATTCCTTCTCCTGCACGGTGCAGGCCCGGACTCTAGAGGAAAATAACGGTAAGTATGAGGTCGGGTATTTCAAAATAAAGGGGCCGATTCCGATCTCGGTCGGAGGCGCACCCAATACCATTCGGTCGGGAAAAAAGCCATGCGAAAGCCTGTTTCCCGACCGATCCGTACAGCACACCGAACGAGTAAGTACGATGCGCACAACAGCACAGAATCCGGCCGAGCCGTACTCACCCAAACCAGGTCCTGTTCTCCGACCGAGGCGAATCCGGAAACGCTGAATCGAGTCGCACGGAAGGGAAAATGCAGCTCCGTCCGGCCGAACAAGTACGATGCGCTTCCCGTACGCGCCGAACCCGTCGCTACGCACGGCACGTCAAAGCATCCGGGAGAGGCGCACATAAGCTCCGATTCGCGCCACAACACAATCCACGGCTACGAGACGAACACGCCAGCGACGAGGACGACGCGAAGCGACGAGGACGACGCGAAGCAACGAGAAGGACGAACGACACGAACCAACCATGAATCCCTTCGTCCCGATCATACCAATATTCTACATTTACTACCGGAACAGGCACGGACGCGTACGGCGCAGAAGGTAAGTCAGACACCAACCACAAAACACATACAACACGTACACGACACATCACACACACACAGAGGGATGCAGAATATACTTGCAACAGCAGCACCATAGGGGCAGGATGCCCATCACCAATGCCACATATGCACACAGGGGCCTGAATGCGCACCACCACCCCTACCCAGGGGGGGCAGGATGCCTACCACTACTACCACCCTCACCCAGGGGGGGCTGGATGCCTACCACCACTACCACCCTCACCGAGGGGGGCTGGATGCCTACCACCACTACCACCCTGAGCCAGGGGGGGCTGGATGCCTACCACTACTACCACCCTTAGCCAGGGGGGGCTGGATGCCTACCACTACTACCACCCTTAGCCAGGGGGGCTGGATGCCCACCACCACCCTTAGCCAGGGGGGGCTGGATGCCCACCACTACTACCACCCTGAGCCAGGGGGGGCTGGATGCCTACCACTACTACCACCCTGAGCCAGGGGGGGCTGGATGCCCACCACAACCCTTAGCCAGGGGGGGCTGGATGCCTACCACTACTACCACCCTGAGCCAGGGGGGGCTGGATGCCTACCACTACTACCACCCTTAGCCAGGGGGGGCTGGATGCCCACCACCACCCTTAGCCAGGGGGGGCTGGATGCCCACCACTACTACCACCCTGAGCCAGGGGGGGCTGGATGCCTACCACTACTACCACCCTGAGCCAGGGGGGGCTGGATGCCCACCACCACCCTTAGCCAGGGGGGGCTGGATGCCTACCACTACTACCACCCTGAGCCAGGGGGGCTGGATGCCTACCACTACTACCACCCTTAGCCAGGGGGGCTGGATGCCCACCACCACCCTTAGCCAGGGGGGGCTGGATGCCTACCACTACTACCACCCTGAGCCAGGGGGGGCTGGATGCCTACCACTACTACCACCCTGAGCCAGGGGGGGCTGGATGCCTACCACTACTACCACCCCCACACATAGGATGGACAATGCATGACACAACCAGCACACCACAACCTAGGGAATGCAAGAAAAAGACATCCCCCCAACACCATGACAAGCGTGTGTAGACTGTGTCAAATGCCTACAACACCGAACATGACTTTGAACATACAATGTGACCCCCTAGCACATGTGCCACACATATATGTGTGTGGCACCCACAATGCAAGCAGGCCATGACCATTGTGGCAATGGGGTCCAAACCCCCATCATCACAGTGAGCAAAATGTAAGTGTGGGGTCCATAGCTGAAGCACATTTTGAACATTGTGGCAATGGGGTCTAAACCCCCATCATCACAGTGAGCAAAATGTAAGTGTGGGGTCCATAGCTGAAGCACATTTTGAACATTGTGGCAATGGGGTCTAAACCCCCATCATCACAGTGAGCAAAATGTAAGTGTGGGGTCCATAGCTGAAGCACATTTTGAACATTGTGGCAATGGGGTCTAAACCCCCATCATCACAGTGAGCAAAATGTAAGTCTGGGGTCCATAGCTGAAGCACATTTTGAACATTGTGGCAATGGGGTCTAAACCCCCATCATCACAGTGAGCAAAATGTAAGTGTGGGGTCCATAGCTGAAGCACATTTTGAACATTGTGGCAATGGGGTCTAAACCCCCATCATCACAGTGAGCAAAATGTAAGTGTGGGGTCCATAGCTGAAGCACATTTTGAACATTGTGGCAATGGGGTCTAAACCCCCATCATCACAGTGACCAAAAGGTAAGTGTTGACAAAGAAAGAGCTGCAACTGCCAAACTGCATGGATGATTCCTGGTCACAGAACAAAAACCCATCAGTGGCAAAGTAGTGTATGTGTCCCATTGCAACATAAATTGGGTGAGCCAAATACTGCAGTGCAAATAAGACATACCTTTGGCCATGTGCAGACAAACAACACCCATGGGGGCTGACACTGTCAACATTCATCAATGACACAATGACAGAAGTGACCATCAGAATGCAGACCCACATATTTGCACCAATGGGCACACAAATGCAGATACCCTGTGGAGACTGCAGATGTGAGGTGAACAGATACCATACCATGGCAGCAATGGGACACACAAACCATGATCATTGTGCTGACCGATGACCCAGGAGTCCCAGGGACAGCAGGGGAAAACCACCAAACTACATACAGCCAATGGCACACCCAAGATATGCCAATGCAGTGGTGCAGATGCACAAACACAAACAGATAGACCCACACTGCACATCATACACAACAGGTGAGGGGGGGGGGGTGCCAGTGTCCCCAGGCAACCACATAACACATGAGGAGACCTGAATACCAATCATACAGATGTGCATACAGTGCCACACAAAGGTAACTCATGGATCCTAATCCCCTATGTGGGCAAGCAGGCATTGTCAGATGAGAGGGAGCACAAATCACACATGTCACACAGGCACGTAGGAACAGCAACTGACACAGCAAGACACAGACACACCACAGCACCACCCCCAGGGCCCCCACAATGTGGTGACCCTGGGCTGCATTACAATCCCACTGTGATGACAAAGCTAAATGTGGTTCACACTGTGAACCACAGTCATGTGTCCTGAGCAACAAACTACCATCACACCTACACAAGCACAAATCAATCAGCATGGCCAGTAAGCCAAGGCCAACATGGAGGCAGGGACCTAGCCGGGCAACAACTCTCATCTGCACACACTCAACACCACACCCCTCGACCTCCAACAATGTGCAGCAGTGAAGTACACATGCACTGGTGACATTGCACATGCACCCATGACTATTCCAGGGTGGTGGGTGGGAACCAAGGTGCAGAAACACATCACACATGGCCACTCAACAAGACTCCTGAATGTCTGACACACTGCACACTACGCTGTACATGGACATGACGGCAATACCACACCAACCAATGGGATCCCAGCCACAGTCACACACCAATGAAGAAGCCAAGGTCACCCACAAAGAACACACATAGACAACAACCAACATTGCAGCCCGGACCCTGAGGAGTGCCAGCAGTCACACACACAACGTGTCACAATCACTGAAAGATAACACAAACTGGAAATCACATGACAGGGGCAAACAACAAGTGCCAAGGGGAAACCTGACTGTGACCCATCTGCGTCTGCACACAAACTCAGCCCTGACAGCAAACACACCTATGGGTGACACCCTGATGACCAGTAATGTGCCAGGCACCCACATCACAGAGAACCCAGGGAGAAGCCTTTGGGGGAACATAGGTCAACTCAGCAAGCATCACAAACAGGTACAACACTAGGGATCACAGCATGCACAGCTAAACGGAAGTGAACACACAGACATGCACATACAACACACACCTTGGGCGCAGGCAATGTCACAGGTGTACACACTGCCATGAGGGGACTCCACTCCTGTGTGAGGAAAGCTGTGCCATATGTTGCCTCAGTAGGGCCCCATCATGTCAGCTGAGCACTTGGTCACACAATCAACAATTAGCACCAAATGAGGGCTCCCGTCACATCAGCCTGGTCATGGAAGTGCCAACGGAATCATCAGCACAGATCCAACACACTTGTATAGCAATGTTGCACTGACTACACGGATGAGTCCTTCCCCATTGATGCCCAAACCTGCATGTCCAGTGGAGATGGCCACACGGTCAGGGAAGTAGACGAATTGAACAATGGCAGGCACAACAGATGTGCAGGGGTGGAAGCCACAGATGTGAAATAGCTAATCTAAGTAGGAAATCCCATTGCCAAATACTGAACACATGACACCCTCAGATGCTGCTATGGATGACATGGATACACCACAGGATAGGACACATTCCCCCTGGACCACATGGGTTCCTGCACAGTAACAATTCATTATCATGAGACCAAATATCACCATCACTGCAGCAAGGGCATGGTTAGCATCATCAACAACATGTACATCAGAAGCATAAGCACTAGAGAACAGAAAGTTGCTTTATTCAGCATATGTGTGGAATGAAAACAAAGTCCAGAAAAAACACAAAGGCCAATGGCCAGTCCATTGTCAAAGTCCAAACTTGGTGACAGTGGCAGATGTCACCCTACGCATGCCTGCACAAAACCAGGGACAATCCACTAGGAGGGGCAACCGGGGGCAGGCCAGGCACCGCAGGGACAGGATCAGGGCTCACCAGGAGGAAGCAGGGAAGGGGTGGTGGGTGCTGGAGAGCCACTGACAACTGCAGTGGAGGTGTCTGACATGGTGTGTGCCGGCACAACTCGGGGGCATGACTCAGATGTTGTGGGTGCCGGCACGACTGCAGTGGACCCTGCAGATGGAGTGGACAGGTCCGCCACTGCAGTGCCCAAGTCAGACAGGGTGGTAGTGGACTCCACTGCAGTGCCTACCACCAGGGGAGGAGAATGGGGAACAGGCAAGGTGGGCTGGACAGAGGGGGAGGACACCCTCACCACATCAGTGGCACAGACAAGCGCAGCGGGGGGTGTGGTGCCGGGAGAGCAAGTGCCAGGGGGAGAAGGCCGGATCCTCTTGGGGATGGTATATCTGTGGGTGGGGGAACCTGGGGCAGGGTGTGGTGGGGCACCTGTGGAGTGGGGGCCTGAGGGATGGAGGAAGGAGACCTGGTGCCTGAGCTGCAGGGCGGCGGCGGGTCTTGCTCTTACGACTCCGGGGGGACTTGCGGGTGGGGGCCTCAGTCTGTCTGCGCCTGGGGGAGGGTGTCCGGGGGCGAGGGGCACTCTGCTCCGTGTGGGTGGGCTTCCTCTTCCCCCTGGATGCTGGAGCAGCTGGATCGGAGGGGAAGAGGCCGTGGTCACTGAGGAAGAGGCGCTGGGTCTTTGGGGTTGCAGGTGAGGCAAGGGAGGGTGTTTTGGAGGGAGAGGCAACTGAGGACTGCGCAGTGCTCGTGGATGCGTGTGTGTGTTCCAGGGCCCCATCCCCTGTGAGTCTGGTTTCAGTCCCCTGACTGTGCGTGCGTGTGCGTTTTGTTTGTGGCATGTGTGTCTGTGTGCTGGATGTGTGTGTGCTGGTGTGTGCCTGTGCCGGTGTGTGTGTGCTTGGGACGGGTAAGGTGCTGGGGAGTGTGGATGGAGCAGAGGCAGGAGGGGTGAGGGACTGTCTGAGGAGGGACACTGCTGCCGTCAGGGAGGAGTCCATGGACCAATTGCCCCTCTGTAGGTCAGACATGCCCGATGAGATGCCCTCCATGAACGACACCAGCTGACTCAACAGAGCGGTGTGCGCATGGAGGACACTCAGCATGGCTGTCTGCCCTACATGGAGCTGGCGAAGGAGGTACACAGACTCCTCACTCAGGGCAGCAGGGGACACAGGGGCAGGGGTGCGGTGCCTGGCCCAAAGGAGACACGCTCCCGAACATGGGAGCCTCCACGGACCTGGGGAATGGGAGCCGATGGGAGGGCGGTGGTGGTGCTGGTGGTGGCGGGGACAGCAAAACTAGCTGGGGTGTGGTGGCTGCTGACACCCGCCTCCATAAGGGAGTCATCCTCAGAGTTGCTCTGGTCCTCAGCTGAGGTGGATGGTGCTGAGGACTCCTCGGTGTGGCTCCCCTCGCCCTCCGTGCCACTGGGTCCCTCCGACCACTCCTCGGCTGCTGACCCAGTCTGGCTCTCCGGCTCCTCCTGGTCCGTGGAGCTGTCCCCTTCCGTGGCCATGGATGTATCTGCAAACAATGGGGAAACAGACAGACATCAGTCACCTGCACCAAACGCACACACCACTGTGAGCACAGCACATTACAGAGCAAGCCCTGGCATCATTAGTTGTACATTGCTAAAAGTGCCCTAACTGAACAGGAGCAGCCAATTGTCAGTCTGATGCCAACCATGGCACTCACATCCCACATGGCCTTGCACCCATCTGTCTGGTGTCTGTTGGATTGCAACACCCCAGTGTGGACACATGCACCAACTACACAGTAGTTGGACAGTGCAGAGGACACGGTGTAGCATGTGGACATGCACACATCACAGCTCTTGCCACTGAGTCAGTACAGGTTTCCGGATGAAAGGGATGCCCAGAGTCAAATAGGAAATGCATGTGATGCATACCAGCGACAGACACCATGATGCACCCATGTCCTGATAGCCATCGCCACAATGGTGTGCATGTAGCACATGTCACTCCCCTGCAGGATCACCAATAAGTAGACACATGCCATGGCGGAGGCATGACTGCTAAGTCATACATCACTGTCTCAGTGATGTATGACTTGGCAGCCAGACAACAACACTCTGCACTGTGTCACAATAGTAGGTCATGGGGAATGCAAGTCCTGGAGCTGCACAAGTGCACATGTACATCCCCCCACAACACATCATCTTAACCCTCATCTGTCCAGGTCATACCCATTGGACATATGGGAGACCTGTGACACTACCCTCTGAACCTGAGCCCCTCACAATCTGCTGTGAATGGGGAACAGCTGCCTGAACTTCACATTCGCATACCCCAGTCTTCACGGGCAGCTGATCAAACACCTATGTGACACACAAGTATCGTCTCCTATGGTCACATCTCCAGTGGCATGCTGAGCCCCTACCAAGAAACACCCCAGCAGTCCTGGCAACTAATCCACAGCACACTGACACAGAGGCAGACACCTGAGGGGTCAAATCACTGCGCACAATGTGTCAGCTGATACACGGGAGTGGGAGTACAGAGTGCATTGCATGGCCTGGAGTAGGCATGACTGTCCTGCCCCACATGAATGAGGGATGAGCCCTGGACAGTGGATAGCTGGCTATGTATGTGTGACACACGTAATCTGCACACTCCTGGGGCCCAAACATTGTTCCCACCCGCTGCATGGGCGTGTGCCACATACCCCAGGCACATGTGGTGGCTCAGCTCAGCAAGTGGACCGCATATCAAAGCAACACGCAGATTACATGTCCGAACACAGGCGTTGTGTGAACAATGGACCCACCCATGATGCCCACAACAGAGTTAGGGAAACAGATGCTGTCCCCCACCTTTAGTGAAGCAAACTGCAAGGACACAGTCCCAAGTGACACAATTCCCTGAATGTAAGGGCCACACCTGGGTATCAGATGAGGAGTGGGCAGTGCACAATAGAGGGACATGGCTCCTGGACAACATGACTGCTGCACTGTGGCAGTTGAACCAGGCCAGAGGAGGGCACAAAGCATGTAATACAGAGTTCACAGTGCAGTCTTTGACTCACCCCTCCTTGCTGCTGTCTGGCCTTCAGCTGCCCATCCAGGTCTGGAAACACCACCTCCAGGATCTGGAGCATGTGGGGGTCAGGGTCCGTGTTCCGCCCCTCCTGCGAGGAGGCGACAGCTTCAGCTGGACCTGTGCAATCCTCCGGGTCCAGCCCCGAAGGTCCTGCCACCTCTTCTGGCAGTTGCGGATCCGGCGCTTGTAGACCCCCACGGACCGGACAGCCCGGACGATGTCCTTCCAGATCTCCTGCTTCCGATGGGCATTAACCTGTCAGGATGACAAAGTGAAAAGGCCATTACTACACATGCAACATATCCGTGCATGACACAGTTGTATATACATGTCTCAATCACAGGGGCACATGATGTACACAGGCAGTGCAAAGCTGCCCATGGACAGTTTGCCAGACGTCACTACATGGTATCATTGCATGGGAAGTAAAACCTTGTTCAAATGCACTGTCACTGCACCATACCTGTCCAGTGCATGTCACTACACACTATGGGGGTGACAACTACTCAGTGAGCCTGCTAGCCAGTGGCGTGCAGACTTTCAGCCTTGCTAGTCAGACAATATGCACATTCAGAAAGGCAGTGCACAGAACACTCACCTGCTCCCCTGGTGTCCCATACAGCTTGCTGTACTGTGGAAGTAGGCTGTCCAGCAGGGCCTGGTTCTCCTCAAGGCTGAAGGCTGGGGCTCTCTCCACAGTACGTGCCATTGCAGGGTCCAGAGGGGCAGAGACAGCAGCAGTGCAGTGGCAGATGTCGTCCTGGAGCATGTAGTGCAGGCAAGTGAGCTCTCAGGGGAACAGCCAGCAATATATATGTGCTGGAGAGGCAGATACTGTCCCTTGTGTCCAAAGTGATAGGTCCAAGTCGTTTGCATCTTCTGAATCTGGCCAATCCATGGAATAGCAGCACCAATACACGCCCACAGCATCCTTCAAATCTTCAACTTCATGACATACATGATTTTGCAACATTGTTGTGGGTGACCAACTGAATTTCCAGCAACCGACTCGTTCGAAATTCGAAAACGCGTCCGTTGCCAGGCAAGGCCATTGTCAATGGGTGCGCACCGATCGGTCCATTGCGGTACAACGCGTACAGGGGTACAACGCGTACCCGCACACATTGAATGCAATGGGCCGGCCGGGGGCACCGATCGGTCCATTGCTGATCAACGCGTACAGGGGTACAACGCGTACCCGCACACATTGAATGCAATGGGCCGGCCGGGGGCACCGATCGGTCCATTGCTGATCAACGCGTACAGGGGTACAACGCGTACCCGCACACATTGAATGCAATGGGCCGGCCGGGGGCACCGATCGGTCCATTGCAGTACAACGCGTACAGGGGTACAACGCGTACCCGCACACATTGAATGCAATGGGCCGGCCGGGGGCACCGATCGGTCCATTGCTGATCAACGCGTACAGGGGTACAACGCGTACCCGCACACATTGAATGCAATGGGCCGGCCGGGGGCACCGATCGGTCCATTGCTGTTCAACGCATCACTGTACAAGTGACTGGCATATGTCACCATGCCTGTCTCAGATGGACATATGCCAGCCACAGATAGCTCCCAGGGAGTGAGGGGCACACCTACATCACGACAGCCTGTCCAAACTTTATCATAAGGCATGTAAGGCTGCATTTCCTATTGTGTGTATGTTGGTGTACATGTTGTCCTGTGGGTGTCACCTGTGGGCAGCCACCCCCAGGCTGTGCACGTGTTCATGGGGACAGGATCCTGGGTGTTACGTGTACATGACCACTGTGATGTGCAACTGTTCATATCTGTGCATGTGCCATGGTCACATTTCACGGTGGTGTATGTGTATGTCATGTCACATTCCCCGTGAGTCCCATGTGGGACGGTATGTTTGAGCCAGGGTGTCCCAGTGGCACAATAGTGATGGTCCTCCACAGTCTGTGTGCATGTAGTGTTTACAATGTCTCTGATTTCATGTGCACAATGGGAGACAGTCTCCACATCCACGTTGTGTGTGCATGGACTTTGATGTTGTGCGTGTGTGTGTCACAGACGTCCATGTCTGTCCTGCCGTGGCAAGTGGGACCACTACCTGTGGGGGTCATGGTTGTTTTGCTGTGGTGTATACATGATACTCCATGTAATGCCAGTGTCCATGTGGCAATACAGGGTCCCTGGGAATGTACCTGTCGTTGAGCTGTGGTGCCTGGGGCACATCTGTCCTCACATGTCACTGTGGGGGGTGATTGTGACACGGCAGCAGGAGATGGGAACTGTGACACGGCCTCATGATATCCAATGGGCCAACCTGGGACTAATTGATGCCACTTGTTGGACCGTGTTGACAGATGTTGGCCATGTATGTACCATACATGTCCTTACGGAACTGCACACTTCATGTAGTTGTGCCTCATAATGATGTATGTTGGGATATTGAGTGTGTTCAATGCCGCATATGTGGGGTGACTGACAATCTTGCTTACTTCTCCTCTGCACTGCAGGGCTCCTGCTGTCCATCGACCATTCCCAGACCTGGCAACGATGGTGGAACGGGACAGCATCTGACGGTACCGCTTCACCAGGCAGCTGATTGAGGATTTGGCAGTGCAGTTGTCCCCACATTTGCAGCCTGGCCGGCCGTATCCTACAGCGCTGACCCCCAAGGTGAAGGTGATGGCAGCCCTACACTTCTTTGCCACCGGTACCTTCCAACATACTGTGGCGACTGCTGGTGGGATGTCACAGACCATGTTGAGCCGTGTGCTCCGCGATGTTTTGGCGGCAATGTTGCTATTCCTGAACCGGTACATCTATTTCCCTAGACTGCGACGACTCACTGACGTGAAGAGTGACTTTTATGCCCTAGGGAGGATGCTGCATGTCATTGGCTCCATTGATGGGACACATGTGGCTTTGGTACCACCACAGGCCCAGGAGCAGGCCTACAGGAACCGCAAGCACTACCACTCGGTCAATGCACTGGTGGTGTGTCTTGCAGACATGACCATAACACACGTGTGTGCCCGTTTCCCTGGTTCAGCACATGATGCCTTTGTGATGAGGAGTAGTCGCATCCCCAGGATGATGGCACAGATGCAGAACCAGCGTGCCTGGCTTGTCGGTGTGTACTGACTTTGTGCCATTGTGTGTGATCTGATCTGTAGTATTCCGCCCACTTTTCCAAGTCAGCTAATGTGCACTTGTCTGTTCGTAGGTGACTCGGGATACCCCAACATGCCGTGGTTGCTGACACCCCTCAGGAACCCTGTGACACCAGCCCAGATGCGCTACAATGAGGCACATGGTCGGACCAGGAGAGTGATTGAGCGGACATTTGGTCTCCTGAAGAGCCGCTTCCGCTGCCTGGACAAGACCGGAGGGTCCCTCCCATATGCCCCTGCGAAAGTGTGCAAGATTATCATCGTCTGCTGCATGCTCCACAACCTGGCAGTGCGGAAGGAGTTGCCTCTCATCCAGGATGACAATGACCAACATCCGCCACCTGTGGAGGATCCTGGCCTGGACCACGATGCCAGTGACGATGATGATGATGATGATGAGGGTGATGTCCGCACACAGCTCATTACCAACTTCTTTAGCTGAATGTGAGTATCCTGAGGTGTCATGTCAATGATGTGAGTTGGCATGATATGTGTAGGTGGTGCTCTGGTGCTGTTGGAGTGTGTCCATGGGCTACTTGACTGGATGTGTGTTGCGATGTGTGCTTACAGGTGGGCTGTACTCCCCAACAGTGTTGACATGCTAACTTGGTTCTGGGTGGGTATCTTGTAACATGTATTGTGCATGAGTTTTGCTGTTCTGTCCTGTACTCCATTGCTTTTGACTGTGTGTCATTTCTGTCCTTCACAGGGTACTTTCAGATTCGTTTGGTCAACTGTGTCCACCGACGACAGTGATTGCACTTCCAGGGTGGTAGCTGTTGTGTCCCTACAGGTGATGTGCGCCACACCCATGGACTTCCTTCCGTCTACAGTTGTTGACTGTGTGCCCACTGCCAGGTGGGATTACCTTGCATCTGTAGTGCTTACGACATGTTGCAACTGTGTAATAAACCTGTGCTTCACTTTGTGATGTGCGTTGTCTGTGGTCACACATTTGACTGCCATTTGCTTACTGCACCTGTGGGCTACTTGACTACAACTGGGAATGGGTGTGGTGTCTGTGCATTGCACCGTCTTCCCTGGCAACATCAGTGTAGGCAATGAGTCAGATGGCCTAGGTGTGTATGTGTTGTGTAGCCCTGGTGGTGTGTCTCCCTCATATGTGTCACGTTGCCTTTACTCACATGCCTGTGTTGTACTTGCTGTTGCAGTTCGCATACACAGTGTAATTTTGCAGTTCATCATCCCCATAACAGCACCCACGTTGGAATCACAACAGAGGCAAGTATGGTGTATTAGTGTGTTTATTGTGATACATTTGTGTGAATAGTGCATAGGATGGGTAGTGCTGTACATAAATCTTGCAATCAGAAGTTCCTAGGTGAATTGTAAGTCCTGGTAGACAGAATCCCCAGTATCGGGCCACAGTTGTCTGAGACATTGGTCCAACTTGTACTCCCCATGCAATGTGTGGGAGTAGTGTTGCCGTCAACAGGGTGAACAGTCTGTGCACAAAGGTGAACATCCAGAACAGGTTCAGGCTTCCTGGGAGTTGCGCTTGGCCATCGGCCTCTCACTTGCCCCTCTTCGGACGACCCCTCTTCTTGGGGGGGGCCCTCAAGTACAGGCTGCTGCGGTGCAGGGGACTCTCCGCCAGAGTCATCCTCCCTCCCTGTGGCAGTTGCAGTTTGGGCAGCACCAGATGTTGTTGGCACACAGGGAGGTGTGGACTCGTTGCTGTTCATCTGGCGGAGGCATTGTAAAATGTCCCTGTGCACCGCCGTCATCTCATGCAGTGCATCCCACTTGGACTCCACGCGGGACATGTGTGAGTCCACGCGGGACATGTGTGACTCCACGTGGGACATGTGAGAGTCCAAGCGGTTTGATGGGCAGCCTGCTGCTGTTTCATGTCTCTGAGGAGCCCCACTACCTGGCTGAGGTCTCCGGTGCTGGACTGGTACGCATCAGCTATGCGTACCAGTTGTGGGTCATCATGCACACCAGCAACCTCTGCAAGCAGCGACCTCTGTCTCCCACCCCTCCCACCACCCCTGCTGACATGTGCAGTGCGTGCAGTGGCACGCACAGATGACCCTGGTCCACCTTGGAGGTTGGTGGTGGTGGTGGTGTCCATGGCCCCAGGTTGGTCCAGGGTCCCTGTGCTGGTGTTGCTCCTTGTTCTGTCCATGTCGGCAGGGATGGTATTTGTGTTGACAGTCGTTGGAGGGGTGGGTGCAGGGGGTGCAGCTGGTGGTCCTGCTGGTGCTGCAGCTGGTGGTCCTGCTGGTGCTGCATGTAGACTTGCACCGGATGTGCCAGGTTGGTCTTCTTCGTCCGAGGAGGGCAGAGGCTGTACGACACCAGTGAGCTCCGCATCCTCTTGAGCCTGGGACTGGGACTCCTCAGCGTCTGCTGCTTTGTCCCCATCATCACCTGTTTTTGGGAGACACACACAATGTATGTTATGTTTCTGCAGGCATCAATGGTTGACACACCTGACAGTTGTGACTGTGCCTCTGGGTGCGGGCCTGTACATTGCATTGTCCTAAGTCGTCACAGTCAGGGGTTGATATTGGTGTGGCACATTGTCCTGCATTATTTGGGCATTTCTATGTATTTGTTGGGGTGTGAACATGGTCTGCATTGGTTGTGTTTGGTTGACAGCCGGCCCTCCTTCCCACCCACCCAGCCAGTCAGTTATCCCACCATGGACTGTGCTTGCATTGCAGGGAGTGGAAGTTGTCTCTCAGGATGTCAGTCAGTGGTGTCCTGCTGTTTGTTGGTGCACAGTTGCCAGCAGGGCCTTGTGCTCCCCACAGCAGTAGCCAGTGTCAGCCATCTTGTGAGTCCTTCTCCACTCCCTGTGATGTGAGCATGGTTCAGGGTGGTGTTGATGGGACAGTTGTGGGGGTGACCAATATCAGTGACTGCCACTCCCATCATGCTATTGCCTCCACCCCACTTGCCAGCATTCCCATACTTACTTGCTTTTGTGGGGAGTTCAGTGTGTGTGGGTGTGAGGGCAATGGCAAGATGGCTGACAGTGGTGTCCTGCTGTTGGTTGGTGTGCAGTTCCCAGCAGGGCCTTGTGCTCCCCACAGCAGTAGCCAGTGTCAGCCATCTTGTGAGTCCTTCTCCACTCCCTGTGATGTGAGCATGGTTCAGGGTGGTGTTGATGGGCCAGTTGTGAGGCTGAGCAATATCTGTGCCTACTACTCCCATCATGCTATTGCCTCCACCCCCTTCCCAGCATGCCCA